>JAMLFY010000019.1:6524834-6757238 GCA_030441495.1 Dalbergia oliveri | reverse complement strand
TGTCTGCTTGTTACAATTATCTTGATTGTTGGAGTGAAAAGCTTACTGTATGCCTCTAGATTTATTGGATTGGTGTGTTGTCATTTAATTTCATGCATCATGCATTAGGAGTCTAGTATAGTCCTTGTATACTATTTCTCATCCATACCTTGGTTTGGTCTTAGTTTCACATGAGGACATGTGAAGCTTAAGTGTGGGGGAGTTTGATAAAAGGCATTTATGCCACTTATCTTGCTACCAAACCTTAGCTTTTTGCATGAGTTTTACCTGAGTTATTGATACAATTAATAAGGATTTTTATTTAATCCTCATTGTGTGATTTGAATAGAATTATTTACTTTTGTATTGATTTTGGAATAAATTATAATTACACCTTGTTGCATTTGACTTGCCTTTTAAGCATGGTTTTGTGACAAGAGCTTTGATCAAGTGCAAAATGTCAAGAACAAGGTTGCTAATGTTTTGATGCTGTAACTTGACCTTCAGTTAGTATTTTCACAATAACTTGCTGCAGATCCGATCGAGGTGATTTTAGTGGCATTGGAAAGCTTATTCAAGGGCTAGAATCGCTATTCTAGTGCCAAGGACAAATTCAAATGTTTAATGGGCCAAAATGACCAAATACATGAATATATCAGTGCTGTCCAACGCTACAACACTCATCAGAACCCAAAAAAGTGTTTTCATAGCTATGGTGAGTGCCTAGCGATCATTAGCGCTTCACTCATGTGATGACATAGAACGGACCCACTTTGGCCTAATTTTAGAGCAGTATTTAAGGGATTGTTATAGACTTTTACCCTAAGCTTTTTTCAGTTTTAGGCAGCACTTTAGTTGCTATTATACTTTTTCTCTCTCTCTACTCTCTCTCTTTCTAGGTTTTGGGAGTTTCCCAATCTTTGTTTGGCTCCCATTTGGGATTGTAATTTATAGCTTTCCTTCAACATTGATTGTGAAACTCCCCCTATGGAGGAGCAATATCTTTACCGTGTGTAAGGATAACTAAAGATTAAGATTGTTCTTGAGGTTCCCAATGTTAATTGCAATTCATGGTTAGTTTTTCTTCCTCGTTTACTTTCTCTTTTGATATCAATTGCGAAGATTTTTGTGATTGTATTTTTAAGAGTTGTTTTGTTGTGCATTCATTTGCGTGTGTAATCTAGATACCATTGGGGTATTGGGTCAATTGATTTAATTACATCCAATTGATAAGGGATTGAAATTAACTCGTTAGGAATTAGGTTGCTATAATTGGTAGTCAACTGGCATAGGTTCATAGAATCACGATCATGAATTACTAGTTCATATGTTAGTCGAATCCTTAGTGGAAATGTGATTGTATGACCGCTAAGTAGAATTGCATCATTGTTGTGTGATAGCATAACTAATGAAAGTAACTACTGCCATGAATTTATCTTTTGAACCGATGATTGAACAATTCTTGATCTAAAGGACTCCTTGTGCAACAGGGAGACGAGGCGGGGAGTAATCGCAGGTGTGAGAAGGCACGGACAAGGAGCGGTTTGCCTCCAATTGAAGGGGTACATGAATGAACCGATTACACACCTGAATGAGGGGATCCTGAGTTGTATAGGTATGGGGCTATACGTTAAGGAGGGCTTATATGAATTGATTAGTACTACCTATGCCACAAAGATGCATCTTTCTTTTCAGTAACCCATCATGAAAGAACTCCCAGTTAAGCATGCTTGACTTGGGGTAATTTTGGGATTGGTGACCTCCTGGGAAGTTTTCCCAAGAAGCTGTGTGAGTAAGGATAAAGCACGTTGAAAAGACCGTGTTAGTTTGTGGGGATAGTCGTCAATCCATAAAGTAAGGGGATGTTACACCTTGTGCAGGTAATTTTCTCATATAATTTTCTTATTATAATTTCTGATTAATTTAGTTGCTACATTTCTCAAACCCCAATTTTCCCAAATCAATTAGAACACTTCCACGTAAGACGGCTTGATTGCACCCTAACTACATTTTTGGTGTAATTTAGTAACTAAAACTATTTTTAATTGTTGCGGCAGTGACACTTGCATCAAATGGTTATGTGTTTGTGAGTTGAGAAGGGGTTGGGAATGGTGGTGGAAAATAGGGAAGATGAGTGCTCTTGGTGAGAGAGAGGGGAGAGAAGATTTTTAGGGAGTAAGACATAACAAAAAAGCAAATGGTAAAATAGGGACTCTTTTCGGTGTTGTGGTATTTATGGGAATTGAAATATGAAGGGAAAAAGTGGGGGAGGAGGTCACGGCCTCATGGCTGTTTTGGGGGACATTTTTTTCATCTTTGATGTAGGTTAGGATGTGTATTAGAGATGGATTTGATTGAGGAATGGTTTATGAATTGGTAATTGGGTGTTTAGGTTTGTAATCATGTGTTTAAGGCTTACAAGACATGATTAAGAGTGGTCTTGCTCACTTAGTTTAAATTAAACCCAAATTAGAGCCTAATATTGCCCATACTTCCATAATCATTTAATTGTGCTCTTCCCACCAAATAGGGGTAAAGCTGAAAATTCACACAAGGACTCCGGAGACCACTGGACTTTCTTGACAACATGAAACACTCTTTGTTATCATATTCAAACTCCAGGTGATGCCAGGTTTGTCTGTCACTTAATCCGCATTGAATTCCCTCAAGGGTAAATGGGTAATTTCATATACCAAAAACCAGGAAATTGAGATTTTCATCTCTAACACATCCATTACATACATAATCCCCTTCAAGCACTAGACTGACCCTTCGAGAGTAGCCAGGCCCTTGCTCCTTTATTTCCGAGTAGAATGACCTCAATGACATTTTAGTCATTTTTGCACTAAGGGAAAATCAGGACATTACATTAGAGGTTGAAGATGATGGATTGGAGTGAGATTGAGAGAAGAGAGAAAAGGGGGTTTGGGGGGGTTGCTATTTAGAGTTTGGACGAGAAACCCGAGCATGAATGGTTTATAAAGAGAGGTTGATCATTAATCAAAACTGTGTCATTTTAGACATTGTTCTATAATCAAGGTGCTTGTTGCAGTAAAGCCGCTGCAGGAAGCCTATGAAGCAAACTGGCATAGAAGGGCTCGCGAGTTGTTGTATCGAGCCTAACGTTGTAGCAACCTATTCTGCATAATTCTACAAAGCCTGGCTGCAACATGGTTTCTGAGATCCGGGCCTTCCTAACTACATAGGTGGGTCCTAGGGGACCTAGAGCTGTTTGAAACTTGCCTACGGACACGTGTACACCAGGTATTGCAATAGTTCATGTACAACATAACATTGTAACTCATTCATAACATGACAATTAAATTTGCACAATATATCAATTAGAACTCTAGAAGGACTTGTTCCAAGGACATTTAAAGTCTCAAATCATGTGTAAACTTTCAAAGAGGTTTAAGGTAGTTGGAATAAATGTAATCAAACCTTAAAATTGAGGCAACAACATGATAAGTTAATGCAATCATTCAAAGGAGATTTAAATAGGATTTTAGCATAAAGTAATATAATAATGCTTGTTCAGTTTATTGAAAATAGTATATTTAAATTTCTTGTTGGGTTATTCTTAAAAAATAAATGAAGATAAAATGCTTAATAGATTACTATATCAATGTAACAATGTCCCATAGGAAATACACATATATATGTATATATATAACAACAATATTAATTTAAAATAATATAAGGGAAGGAATACGTTAAGCCACGAAAGTTTATAATACAACTATCTACATGTTTCATATCTTAAAGTAAGAAATTGATAATGATAATAATAATAACATTTTGAAAAAAATAACATAACCACAACACTTTAAAAAAAACTTCATATTTCTAAAGTAAACAAAATCATATAACAATTAAAAATAGTTATCGAAGACACTTGCAATTCAAAACAACAACAAAAACAATTATAAGGTTGGACAATGTAGATCAATTAAAAATGCACAATACATTTTGGTTACTAACATCAGAACAATGTAAACAATCATCCACTTAGTCAAATTCAACCATTGATTTCAATACAAGTTCTTTTTTGGCCTCATCCTCAAATTCTAGGATTCTAAACAATAATAAAACAAAGAATTTGGTGCAAAAACCCTACCTAGTGTGATGTCTTGGCACTACTACACATTTCAGTTTTACTAACATTAAATAAATGTTGCTAAATCTTAAAAAAAAAAATGTTGCAATTTCCTTACTAACTTTTTTGCAAATGTTGCATTTACCCTATGGCTAAAGTGTTTTAGCAACATTTTTTCTATACTTTTACTAACATTTTAAAAATGTTACAATACATCTTTTTTGTAACATTTTCCAAATGTTACTATTTACTATCTTTTTGGTAACATTTTTTAAATGTTACCATTTATTATTTTTGTAACACTTTTAAAAATGTTGCAATTTACTTTATTGTGCAACATATAAAAAGTGTTGCCAATTTAGATGCCAAAACTAATTTGATACCTTATGCTCATATTTATAACAACACATTTAGAATCAGGCACTAACTTTGACCAAAAAAAATTTTCATTCAAAATCCTACATATCCATTACATTCAAAAGCGAAAAAAAAAAGATAAAAATAAATAGTATAACTCTTCTAAAACCAAATCAAATACAATGACACATTTACTGTAAATTATAATCAAAATAAAACTAACATAAAATTTAGTCACACTATAAAAAGACAAACAACCTCTTCAAACTATATGGTCCTCTGTTCTCCAAATTAAGCCTACAAGGAACGCTTTGCATGGCCATACATCATGACATTGAAGACATCACAAAGGACACCAACCACTAACAACCTTCGGCAAGTGCCATTTTGTGCTAGCAATGTAACAAGAGCAACCAAAAAGAAAATTCCGTTGATAAGAAGAAAAAGTAGTACTTTTCCTAAAATTCAGGATACACGTGAGCCAATTAAGGTATTAAAACACGAAGAACAAATATTGGAAAAATCACGACAATAAATGGCACAATAATGAAAGATCAAAACAAGAAATTGTTACAAAATAGCAAACTTTACTTCTCCATGATCTAGGCCCTGTATTTGATGTTTAAATTGCTTCAAAACAAGATATTTTAAATTTACCCCTGTAACTTGACAAGGTGTTGGTGATGGATTAAAATGAATTAGAAAGAAACTACCATCAACAGTTGTTGCACTATTCCACCTAGAAGAATTAATCAAAATTATGCATTACTAAAGTGATATGATAATATACCTTGTTATCTTCTATAACTATTATCGTTACAAAAACTCTAGTATTGTTGGAACCTCCAAGATGTTTGCCAAAATTTTTGCCTACAAGATACATTTTCAATTAAACAAAAAAACACGTATGATGTTAGATTGTTAAAATGATTTCGATCACACATAATTAGTTGCAAAATTAGAACACATGCTAATAATGACATGCTGCCTTTAAAATTGTGGTAATATAGTTTTCACTGATAGAAAAGGAATGATATTTGATATACAACAAAATAACAACCCTAGAAGCTAGGAAATCATATAGAGAGGTGTCTAGTTAAGAACTAGAGTGAATTCTCATATACACTTCTCAGCAAATTAACCTTGTGGCATGAAATTGTAAACGACACATGGCATGCCACGTGTCACTTAACGTGCCAATTAGCAAAATGTAACGGTTAACTGATAGTTGTTTGACCAGGGACTAAAGTAGCCTATGAAATGTAATTTTAGGGACTAAAAAGTTAATTTCAAAATTTCAAAGACTAAAGTGAAGCATGCTTACAATTTCAAGGACCAAAATAACACTTTACTACATCTTCTTCCAAAGAAGAATTGTTAGAAAGAAGTCATTCAAGTTTTCAGTACATACATTATTTTATTCTGAGAAAACTTGAGTGTTTAATAGTTAGAGTGAACCAACCTAAACACATTTTTTGTACCCTGATCTAGTAGTAATCGTTATGAGGTAACTTGAAGAGGCTAGTTAAATACTATTTGGAAGTGATAGTAGAGTGAGATACTTGTCACATAGATAGCTTGAGAAGGCTATTAAAAAACCATTTGACTTTCTCAGGGTTGAGCAAGAGTTGATTAGTAGAACTCAATAGTAGTTGAGAACTGAATGTAGGTAGGTTGACCAAACAGGGATAAAAAGATCTTGTGCAGTATCTTCTTCTTCCCTTAATCTCCTTTATATTTTGCTTTGTGCTTATTATTATTACTTTCTAAAAACTTCCTTAAACCTATTTTTCATATTTTTGTCTTAGTTTAGAAAATCACTTTCTAATATATCCTGACATTATTTTCAGTGCACTTCAAGTTCTTACTTGATAGTTTTTAGTTAAAGTTTTTCATAAATGAAAAAGGAAAGAAAAGTCAAATACGATTTAACCCCCTTCTCGTGCCCTTTCAACCTACATTTTGTATCAGAGCTCCAAGCATCTAAGGGGTTGAGTAATCTAATAACTGTAGAGGTTACAATGTGCATATTGCAAAAGGACACTCATAAATAAACCACCATTCTTTGATGATGGGGACTATGCGTCCTGGAGAAATAGAATGGAGGTATTTATAAAATACACAAGTCTTGACCTATGGGAAATCATTCAAGAAGGAGACTATATTTCAATGGAAGAAGTTCTTGGAACTGAAGATGCACCTTTCACCTCTAGAGAAGTCTCCAAGAGTAGGTGGACAGAGCAACATAAGGCAAGAGTTCAGTTGAACTCAAAGGCCAAATACCTACTTATGTGTGCACTAAGTAAAGTTGAATATGATAAAATTATTGCTTGTGACACAGCTAAAGAAATCTAGGACAAACTTCATATGTTGCATGAAGGTACTAATCAAGCCAAGGAGATAAAGATCAGTATATTGGTCCAGCAATATGAAATGTTTAAAATGATTGAGCAAGAAAGCATTGATGACATGACCACCAAGTTCATGGACATTGTAAACTAACTTAAAGGTTTAGGTAAAAGGTACTCAAACTCTAAGATGGTAAGGAAGATCTTGAGAATCATCCTGCTAAATGGTTTCCCAAGGTTACTACTATTCCTGAGGCTAAGGACTTGCAAACCCTTAGCCTGGATGCCCTCATTGGGTCTCTCAAAATCTATGAGGTATTGCTCTTTGAAGTTCATGGCAAATCCAAAAGGAAGAGCAAATCCATAGCCCTAAAGTCTTCATACAAGGACTAACCCAAAAGTAAAACAATGAAAGTTCCTGAAACCTTACTGAAGAAGATGAATCAAAAGATGAGTCTAAAGAAGAAGATGGAGATGAGATCTCCATGCGTAAGGAAGATGTCTAAAGTTTGGAAAAGCATAACAAAGAAAAAAAAGACATCAACTTCATAAAGGATAAGAAGGGCAAGGGAAAGCTAGAAAACGTAACCTATTATAATGGAGAGAAGGGACACTTCAAGACTGATTATCCTAAGCTCAATGGCCTATAAGAAAAGTTCTTCTCAAAGGAAAAAGGCAATCCTGGCCACCTGGAGCGATTTAGAGGAGAACAAATAAGGTTCAAAAAGCCAGGATGAGCTTCAAGATATAGCAAACTTATGTTTCATGGCTAAGAACCTGAGATAAAGACATCTCTTGAACCTGACTTTTCTTATGATGAATTACTTGCATTATATGATGAATTGCTTAAAACTCTCAAACACTATCCTCTCACTATCTCAATCTCAAAAATAACCATCAGAAAGTGGTTCTAGAACTTGAAAAATCCAAACAAATGTTGAGAACCTAAGGCTTGAAAAGGAAGAGATTAAAAGAGAAAACAAGTTTTTAAATGTTAAACTCAAGGTATTAGAAGTTGAAGTCACTGATAAAAATCAGAAACTCAGAAAGTAATTTCTAAACTTGAAAAGACTTCAAAACTTCTCAAATCTTATCTAGAAAAGATGGTTAATGGCTCCAAGAATCTTGAGTTGATGCTTGGTAGTCAAAAGCCATACTTTCAAAAAACAAGGTTGGGATATGAGAGTGAGATGGATGAGAAAGGAAAAGTAATCTCATCAAAGAAACTAAAGAACAAAATATCTTGCATTTCCTCACAAGAAGAGACACCCACTCGACAAATACTTTATGAGAAAGAAATCTACAAAACAACTTAGGAAACCTCCTTCAAAGAAAACTAACCCAAGAGGACCTAAGAAAGTTGGGCACCTAAGTTAAAAACTATTTTTCTTACAGGTGTATCTAGAATGCCTATTAATAAAGACGTAAATGGTACATGGATAGCGGTTGCTCTAGGCACATGTAGGACTAGAAAGTGGTTTAGAAACCTGAAACCCAAGAACTCTGGATCAGTAAAATTTGCTTATGGAGGAAAAGCCAAGGTTCCAGGTATAGGAAATGTTAATAAGAATGACTCTCATCAAATTTATGATGTTTTACTTGTTGATGGTCTGGCTCACAATTTGTTGAGCATTAGCCAATTCTATAACCAAGGTTTTAACGTCTTATTTAATGCACATGCTTGTAACATTGTAAATCTTACTCAGACAAGTCATTTTATCTAGCAAGAGACTTGATAACACTGTGTTATTCTTGAATGACCTTCTAGATCAATATGTAAAATGTCTTCCATCCTTCATGGATGATAAGTAGTTGTGGCATAAGAAGTTTGGACATACTCATATGAAGTTGTTTTTGAGCTATCTCAGAAAGAGCTTGTTAAAGGCCTACCAAAGAAAAGATATAACGGGATTCAACTTGTGATTTCTAAAAAAAAGGCAAGTAAACCAAAGCTTCTTTCCACAACAAAAACATGGTTTTAACTACTAAGCCACTTGAGCTTTTACGCATGGATCTTTTTGGACTAACCAAGACTACTAGTCTTGCTAGAAAAAGATATTGCCTTGTCATAGTGGATGATTTCTCTAGATTTACATGGGTTATCTTTCAAGCTTCTAAGGATGAGGTGGTTGAAAGATTCAAAGTTCTTGCAAAAGGTGTTTGTATTGAAAAAGATTCTCAAATCACTTCTATTAGATCATATCATGGAGGAGAATTTAAAAATCATGTTTTTGAAAAGTTTTGTGAAAAATATGGCATCTCTCATGAGTTCTTTGCACTTAAAACTCCTTAACAAAATGGGGTTGCAGAAACGAAGAATAGAAGCTTGCAAGAGATAGCTAGAACCATGCTTTTAGAAAGTGGTTTACCAAAAGGTTTTTGGGCAGAGGCTATAAACACCTCATGCTATTTTCAAAACAAATCTTTCTAAAGCCAATCCTCAAGAAAAACTCCTTATGAGCTATAAATGGGTAGAAAACCCAATATATCATATTTCCATGCCTTTGGCTCATCTTGTTTTATTCTTAACACTAAGGACAAACTCACAAAGTTTGATCCTAAATCTAATGATGGAATCTTCTTAGGGTGCTCTTCAATCTCAAAAGCTTAGGGTGTACAATAAGAGAACACTATGTGTTGAAGAGATCATCCATATCAAATTTAAAGAACTTAAGACTTTGCTAATGATCTAGAGGAACTAGAAGAGAGTCTTGAAAAGCTAAACCTTAAAGAATCCTTAGAAAGCAAGCAAAAGAAAGCATCAAAAAGTAAGCTCCATAACATAGTCAACTCAGAAAGCTTACTCAAAACTCCAAAGCTCTAGAAAGTGACATTTCTGAACATGAAGAAGAATAATTTGAAGATAAAAAAGAAACTGAAGAACAACAAGGATCCAGAAACTGCAAAGGAGTTTATGATTTAAGAGCAATTTTTCAAAACCTGGTTCTAGGGGACATTTTTAAGGGTATGATAACTAGATCCTCCCTCAGAAATAAGTCTAATTGTGCTTTTATTTCCACTATCAAGCCTGAATGCATTGAAGATGCTTTGAATGATCAAAGTTAGGTGGAGGCTATGCAAGACAAGCTAGATCAGTTTGAGAAAAGCAAAGTTTAGACACTTGTGGAGAAGCCCAAAGGAAAAACCTTTATTGGAACAAAATGGGTGTTCAAAAACAAGTTAGATGAATGGAAAAGTAATTAGAAATAAAGCAAGATTAGTTGCACAAGGTTATAATCAACAAGATGGAATTGATTATGATGAAACCTTTGCACAAGTAGCAAAGCTTGAAGGCATAAGAATGCTACTTGCTTTTGCTCCTTCAAGGATTAACTCTATACCAAATGGATGTAAAGTCTCAATCCTAAATGGATTTGTAACACTCTAGTAATTAACCAAATACACCTAGGTTGAATTGGATTAATGACTAGACTTTACTCTTTGCTTTGGTTCTTTCATCATATTTTGAAAATACTTAGTGAAATTACGAGCCATTTTTTTTTTAACATAATTGAAATCGTGAGCCGCGCATAACATAAACGATTAAGCGTAGTAAAATAAGACATTTAAGAATCTAAATATATCATATTGGCTCCATCACATAACATCCATAATGCACATCACAACATATATACAATAACCTCACTCAAAAGGTGAGTTAAGTTCATACATCATATCTTACATATTCACACCATAGGAAACTATTTATAAGGAAATTCATGCCCCTAAACTAGATAACCTTAAAAGCTGAGGAAGGCTACTCTAAAACTGGGATGTATAACACTCTTAAGACTACTTAAAAACTCTCTAGGGCCACTGTCTTGGAAACGGGAAGAAACCCGATCACTGACGAGCTTCCTCGGAAGGGGGCACACATGCACCAGGCTGGGGTCGCATGGACGATCTTCTTGCTAACCTCGGCTGAACAACCGTTTCCTCACTACCCTCTCTTACACGTGGGAGGAGAGAGCTCTCAGAATAAGCATGAGTAGGAGGGTCCTCTGAAGGATCAGTTTCAGAATATCTCGTTCGTGGATTATACTTGGAAAACCATGGACAGCAGATGAGGCGGGATAAGAACGTAACATTCTTTCATCAAGTGGACGTGCATGTTCGAAAACCATTTCATCGCCATAGGGAGAAGTAGGAGAAAAACGATAACTAGGGACAGGATGTGCAAATGGACGACCTACGTAAATAAAACACGAACCGAGCACCTTCCTTCAAAGTGATACGAATGATGCACCGGATCATAGTGGAATTCCCAAGTAGGGGTGTCAACGAACAGGACGAATGTCGCCATCTAAATTGAAGACAATGACGGAAATAAAGGAAAGGGAGTGAGAATCTTACTAAAGAATTCTCAGGAGGGTATCTCCTTCTACGGTGTCATCATCAAAGTCTCCAGGAATCTCGGGTTATTATAAAATAGTGAACATACGAAGATTAAATTTTAAGTTCAGAAAATACTTTTACCGAGATTCGACCAATTTTAATTATGCGTCTTATAATGCATCATAATCTTAACATGTCATATTTATAATGAACTTTTCTTTTATCATTACATCATATTCCTCATCATCATCATTAATATAACATGCATAGAAGAACATCATATTTCTCATCATCAACTCATGTATGTTATGCACAGAAGAATATCATAATAGCTACACATGGACATGGTGCACATAATTTATTTCTTTAGTACCTTAGGTGACTTTAAAATCTTATCATCCTCATTATTTTCCTTGGGCCACCCTATACTCCACCCTTTTGGGAGTAATCTAGGTTATGAGCTCATACCTTACTAGTCGTCACTAGCATATACTTATCCTTTTTGATAAGTTAAAGTCCTGACTCTACCCTTTTGAGAGAACAGGTTAGGGGGCAAGAATCACCTTTTCACCACCTATAGTTTGATGGGTCCAAAGGATCATTTTCTTATAAATTTTAAGTCACCAATAAGTCTTTGCATGTTACAACTCGCAATTCATAATAATTCATAACATTTTCTTATTTATAGTCTTATTCTGGAATAATATATATCAACTATAATCATGCATCTGGAGATTCCAGGAAAGAGAGGTGGGTCACAATGGACACGCTTAAATACCAAATCTTTCCTTAGCCAGAATCTTTCCAAATTGCACTCTTACAGGAATACACTTTCTTCCAGGAACAAAATATGTCTTTATTTCATGCATAAGTTTTCATTGTTTGCAACAGCAACTATAACATACAAACCAGGGAATCAATCAATGACACCAAATTCTTAATAAGCATCAAATCACATTTTAAGTACACATAAAATTACTAGCTTCCCATAAAATTCTTACAAAGTTTTAAAACTCTTTTAGAACTAATTCTTTTTGTTAAACTTGAAAGAAGTCATAGGACTTTAGGCCTAACTTAACCATGGGACCGATTTATAACTTGAAAGAATGTTCATAATTAAATCTTTCACTTAAGATAAAAGGAGCAAGTCTTGAGCTTTAGAGATTTAGGTGACATCTTAGAATTATTACCATGCTATGCAACCTTATTTTAATCTTATCTTTATAAGGTGATAGCTTGGAATTATAAACATGATATGCAATTCCATTTCTTTATCTTTAAGATTTAAGGTGATGACTTGAAAATTAAACATGATGCAAGAACTTGTAATATAAACATGATGCAAGAAACTGGAGCGCGGTCCGCATAGGAAGGAGAGAAGAGAATCTTAAGCAAGAGCGCGGTAGTCCGCATAGGACGTGAGGGAGAAGAGAATTACATTTTTTTTAAGCTCCAATTCTCAAGACTTCTTAAAGAATAAATTCTTTAACTCCAATTATCTCATTTCTTCGCTTATGATTCATAGGCAAGTCTTTGAGCTCTAGGATTTTTAGGTGATGACATAAAATAAACATGCCATGCATTGATTCTTTTAGCCATTATAAAATAAAGTGAGAGCATAAAATAAACATGAGATGCAACTTCTTTATTATCTTTAGAGATTAAGTGACAACTTGAAATTTAAACATGAAATGCAAGCTTGAAATTTAAACATGAGATATGCAAGTTCATTTATTTATTCTTGAGAATTTAGTTATGACATAAAATAAATATGGTTATGCAAGGCATAAACTTAAACATGGATGCAAGTTCACTTGATTTCTTTACTAGAGCTCCTTCAAGACTTTAAGAAATTATGATTTCAACCCAATATATGTATCTTAGCAAGACAAAGTAAAAAATACATATTTCATATTCAAACCTCAAGATAAAAACATTATTCTTTAAAGTTTTGCATTAAATGGAATGTTCAAGCTTTAGAGGCCTAACTTGTGATGGATTTACAACCCATATTCAAGGTCCTCATCATCAAGCCATCATTTCATTCCTTCCTAGGCCATTTGGCCGAAACCATGAAAGGAAAATAAGGAAAGAAAAACTGAAATTTTAGAAGCTTTGGAAACTAGTGAAACCTTCAAGTTTTAGAGATCTAACTTGTGAAAGCTTTGCAACCAACACTCAAGAATCTCATCATCAAACCATGGTCTCATCATAAGCTAGGCCATATGGCCGAAATACTTTAAAAAGAAAGGAAGAAGAAACTGAAAATGAAAACTTAAAAGAAAGCTCATGAAAACATCATTTTTGAGCTAGAACATAACTTGTCTTAGCATAAAATGAACTTAGAAACACCTCCCTACCTAATTTGATTTGAAAGAAAGGAAGAGAACTTGGTTTCCTTGAGTGAAATGAAGAAAATATCCTTGAAAAGCTGAAGGGAGAATTCAGCCAAGAGAAAGAAAGAAAGAAAGCTTTTGGTGCTCCTAAAACTAGAATTTGTGTAAGTTATGAACTAAGCATCTAAACTATCTTCAAGCATGCCTATTTATAGAGATTTTGCAGCTCATAAATGGACAAAGGAAGGAAGGAAATCTGACCAAAAATTAGAGAAAAAAATAAGGAAGAAAAATCATTTTGTTTGGTGGCTTAAAACATGGAATCATGTTTCCATGTTTTCATGATTCTTTGTTTTCATTCTTTGGATTTTTGTGTAATAATTTTCTGACTTATTACTCAATAATTTCGTGCATTACAGCCTTGTGGAAGAGGATTTTGTGTGTTCCATGTATTATTTAGGTGTAGGCAAGGTATTCATGCAATTTAGAGAATTTACGGTTAAGGGCTTAAGTGAATTACTAAGCAATTTGGGTGTTTTAAGCAATTTTAGGTTCTAATCAATCTAAATAAATAATTTTGACTCTAGATTAGTAATTAGAATTTAATAAGCTTTAATTTGAGCCTAATATTGCTTAGGTTTCGTTAGACAAATCAAAAATCTCAAAATTTGCAAAACTGCACAAAAGGGGCAAAACGGTCATTTTACTTAAAAATTGGGACCATCCCGACTTAACCAATGGTTAATCATAGCTTAAAAACACCTTTTAAAACATTTTAGTGAGGTTCGGTTCGGCACGCAAATCGGAGTTAAAACGCCGCAGGGCGTTTTGGTCATTTCGCGTCGAACTCAAAATTGAGATTCTTCCTCTATTAACACACATAACACAAACAATCCCTTATTATCATCAAAACATCCCCTTGAGGACGGGTGGGGCCCACGATCCTCATTTTCTGAGTAAAATAACCTCAGGGCATTTTGGTCATTTTACACGTACAGAAAATTGGGGTTTGCAATACTTGCACGAATTGCTCCTAACTTCTCTTCTAACGTTATATTCCTTTATTGAGGATTGTTTGGTCTCAAATTTTATATAATATTTACCTACGGTAATTCGGTAATTTCTAATGACAGTAAAAATTAGTAAAAATTGGGGCGTTACAATTCCTTCTTAGCAAGTCTATATGAAGCAACCTCCAGGTTTTGATAGTGAAAACCTTCCCAACCATGTCTCTAAGTTAACAAAGGCACTTTGTGGTCTTAGCAAGCTCCCCGAGCTTGGTATGAAAGGCTAAATACCATTTTACTAAAGAATGGGTTCAAAAAAGGTAAGATTGATACAACTTTGTTTACCTTAGAACAAAATAATCACTTTCTGATAGTCCAAATATATGTTGATGACATTATCTTGGGTGCCATTGATCATTCTCTTTGTGAAAAATTTTCAAAAGTAATGCAAAGTGAATTTGAGATGAGCATGATGGGTGAGCCCAAGTTTTTCCTAGGACTTAAAAATAAAATAGCAAAAGGAAGGAATCTTGATCAAGAAAAGTACACAAAAGAGCTTTTGAAAATATTTAAGATGGATCAAGCTAAACCTATAAGCACCCCATGTATCCATCTCAAGTCATTGATGCGATGAGAATGGAGAAAAGATATCAGAAAGTAATTATAGAGGAATGATTGGTTCACTTCTATATCTTATTGTAAGTTGACTAGACATTCAATTAAGTATGGGAATTTGTGCTAGATTTCAATCTAACCTAAAGCAATCATACTTCAATGCTATCAAAAGAATTTTGAGGTATCTATCTAGTACTACAAATCTTGGTTTATGGTACGAGAAAGGTACATCTTGTGAGATTGTAGGATTTCGTGATGCTGATTTCACTGGAGATAAAGTAGAAAGAAAAAGCACAAGTGGATGTTTTATTTCTTTGGGAAAAGCCTTATCACTTGGTCATGCAAGAACCAAATACCATTACTCCTTCTAGGCAAAAGCTGCTACAAATTGTTACACCCAATGCTATGGATAAGCAATCAACTGGAAGATTATCACCTGAGACATTCCAAAATCCCTATCTTTTATGATAATCCTGGTGCTATTAATCTTGCAAAGAATCTTATTCAACACTCTAGATCAAGCACATTGATGTTAAACATCATTTTATTAGAGATCATGTTTAGAAAGGGGATGCTAAGTTAATGTTAGTGAATACTAAAGACTAAGTGTTGATATATTCACTAAACCATTGGTTGAAAATCATTTTTTAAAATCTATGTTGCATACATATACGATACCTTGAGTTTCCCTAAATAAGTCTCTAAACTGAGGTCCAAATGAAGACATCTATGCAAGGATAGAAAACAAGTTTACAAGATCAAAAGGTCAATGTGCAACATCAGGAAGAGGGTCAGAAGTTCAAAATGGGTCAAAAAGTCACACATGGTCAAAATATGGAAAATTATTCAAATATAGGGAAGCAATGTAGTTGTGAAGACTCATGTATTGCCTTTATTAGCTTAGAAAGTTGTTGAGAGTTCATAAAGTGGCTCCATAGTTCAGAAACCACTTATTTTGGAAGAGTAGAAAAGGTAGGATAATTCTCACTCTTTTTAAGTTTCTCTCTCCCATGTCGTCTCATTTTCAAACTTTATGTCCCATCGCTTTAATAACTTCCCTCACCTCACACATCTCATATAACCTCTTCATCTTCAACCTTACACACTTTTACCTCAACCAAAAATGTTTCATCTTCTCTACAACTTCCCTTTCCATAACCTTCATAAACCCTCAAATCCTCAACCTCTTTTATTTTAATCCTCTCAAACCTTATCAACAATGGTTGAAGGGAAGCAATTAGATTGCACTAATGCAAAAGAGGACCCTTCACATGTATGATGATCCAGTTGCAGGATCATTATGTGAATAACTTCTCACTTAGAAAAGTGGCCCAGGAAAGGTGTTAAGAGAAGAACTTCTTGATGAGGTATCCATTCTCAAGGAGGTTTTCTTGTTCTGAGGATGGAAAAAGTTTCTAGAGGTCAATGATAGTATCTTTCAGGACTGGTAATGGTCTTTTACTTACAACTGAAGGGAACCCTAAACTCCTTTTTGAAGACTATGATAAGAGATTGTGCAATAGAGATTGGCCTTATGGGACTCTCAAATGTTGTCAAGGCACCATATAAAGGTTTTATCTACACCTCCTCATCAAATTGGGTTTTCTCTTTGGGAATCAATGAGGGAGATGTGTCCAGGTACCTTCCTGACTTTATTATTCACAAGCCAAGTGAAATCACAACTTCTATGTGAGCTTAAGGACTAGAAAAGTATTCATTGTGGTCCAAGCTTTTAATCCTACCTAGACTGGGAAGTCCAGACATGCTAGTGGGTATGGATTGTATGCTTTTATATTGCCCTTTTGTTTAAGAAAAAGGTGAACCTGCTTAAACTTATCATGGACTATATGCTCAATACAATCACCAAGGACAAGAAGAGAATGGTTGGAGTACCTTATGAAATGCTGTTGACAAGAATATTCCAGTATAAGAACTATCCTCTTGAGTGGTTTTGAATATATGGAAGGTACTAAGTATACACCAGCCTCATTTAGAACTTTAAGAAGAAAGCCTACAATCTCAAGGAGCAATGTAACAAGGCAAAGCCTTAGGATAAGGGATTAATAAGCTAGAAAATCTTTTGAGAAGGTTGGGACTAAAAAGAAAATGGGGAAAGCAAGAAGAAAGCTAATTCTTATGGGTAGTGAGCTTAGAACTCAGAGAAAGAAGAATCTATTGAAGTTTCTCTAAACAGATAGAAGAACTAAGCTAAGGCAAGAGAGAATACAAAAACAATAGCCTCATATGCCACCTCAACCTTCAAAAAGCAAAGAAAAAACCTATGATTCTGATGATTAGGAAGAAGAGGATCATCAAAAATCATTAGAAGAAGGGACATTAAACCGAACTTAGTAACCTGCCTAAAGATGTTTCCAAAATTCCAGTACTCTTAATGGAAATGGCAAGATATCAAGATGTTGGTTATGAGGTAATTAACACCTCAGAAGAAGAGGAAATGGAAGAAGAAATAGCTGAAGCTGAACAAGCTTCTAAGGAAAGTGAGATGCCTTAAAGGAGTGAGAAATCTCAATCCCTGGAGCCAATAATGGAGGAACTCCGAGGAAGCAACTGAACCTAAAACTACTATAATTTTGATGGTGTTTTAGCCTCCTTCTTCCATAAGAAAATGCTAGTGGAAGGGAAGAAGACAAAGCCTTAGAAACCAGCTCTCCTCATGCTGAAACTGCCCCACTACTCCTACAACTGCTATTGTTTCTTATTCCATTCCTTGTTTTGTTTCTCCCTGCTCTAGTTTTTAGTGATACTTGTGTTGCTGATCCTATATGTAACACCCTGAGTTATTTAGAAATTAATTAGGACTTTATTAATGAAAATTTTAATTTTCTAGACGTAGTAATGATGAGAACGACTTTATGAATGAACCAAAAAAATAAATAAATAGTGTTTTGCGGGCCTCGTAAGGATAATGAAATCCTGGATTGAGACCCGGAGATGTTCAAGCTGAGAAAACATAAGGATAAGATTAGAAATATTTATAAATGAAAATTTTATACCTAGAATTGAATTTCGGGTAATATTGTTAATCGAGTATGGTGTTTCACCCGTTCGGTGAAATTTTGGTGTGCGATTTCTAACACAGAAAGCTATTTTAATCTTTACAAAATAAAGAACCTTATCCCTTTATATTAAGTGAATGGCTAAGATTTAATCTTGAATTACAAGAATAATCCTAGCCATCCATTTTCTTTATTAGATTAGGAAATATCTAATTTTAATGTATAATATTCAAGCATTGATTATAAAGATAAATACAAACTTAAACTTCTTTAAGAAGCTAGATGCATTCTGGATAGCAAGCATAAGTGCAGAAACTCCATTGCCTTCTACACAACAACCTTGAGAAGTTAATTTCCAACCTCAAAATCCTAAGCCTAACCTTGTCAAAACCAAAATTTTCCTTTACTAAACTTGTTCTACACCTCAACACCTACAAATATAATCGATTGAAATTTCAATTTCTCACTAATCCTAACCTTACTACCTTATACTTCACTGATTATAGAATGGTTTGAGTGTGTTCTAGAGCTTTGAAGTGAAGGACTTCCATCTGAGAGCAAACTAGAGGCAAGGACACACTAGTTCTAAGAGTAGGGTTTTCTTTGGCCTTTTTCTTTCAAAATTATTCTGAGAATTTTTTATTGGTTTTGGTCTAAAATTTCTAGTTATCTTGATTGATAATATGTTGATATTGATGCGTTAATTTTGGTGGACTGCTTGGATAAGGTTAGAAAATCATTTTTGTCAAAAGAAATTTTGACTAAATTGCTAGATTTTCGATTTGGTTGGATAGGAAAATTTCATAAATTTTTAGACATATTTATTGTTATTTTATGAGCTGAAAAAATTATATCTAGAAGCTAACATCTTAAAATAATTACATAAATTTTCTTGAGTATTGCTTTTAAGGTATACTGCCCTTAAAAAAATTAGAGATTGAAATTATACTTATGTTGTCTAAATTATTGAAACTGAAGCTGTAAAATTGTCTAATTTTATTACCATAGTAAGTGATTGATCCACACTTTGAAATTTTTATAAGAAGTTAATAATATATTGAAGTATCACCATGAATTTCATTTTGAGCTGATTCAATCATTTGCTAAGGTTAAAAATTATAAAAATCCTAGTATGAGCTGTAAATAAGTGGTCTTTGACCATTAAACTTGTACAATTTAGCTAACATGAGTAGAGAACTCTGTTTATTGTGAAATTTTTATAGGGCCTCTTAGACACATTGAGGTGTCATGAAGAAATTTTTTGGCCCTTGAATCTACCATTTGGTAAGGACATTAAATGTTGTTACTGGAATGGTAAATCTACCAAGGTCCTGGAATGGTGAGAATGCCTTAAACTAATGATGAAATGGTATTTAGTCCAAGTATATGGCATATAAATGTGTTTTAAAGATTGGTTTATGAAGCATGAATGAGAGTCCAATGTAATTGAATGCCTACATGTGATGTAAGCATGCTTTTGAAAAAGAGAACATGTGAATTTTAGTTGTACATGTTTTAACAAATTAGGAAAATAGAGACAAGGCTTATGTAGGTTAAAGGGGGAAGGCAAAAGTAAGGACTTCCCTAATTATGCCTGTTTATACTTGAAGGAGTACTCTCCTGAGAATTATATAATATTCTCATCCATATGTGTGTATATGTTGTATTGTACTCAGACTTATGATGTCGTCGTGATCTTCTTCCTTGATTCACCCTATGGCAGTGGCACTATGACCCAGATTTGGATTTGCTTTACATTGTAGCACATTCTCATATTCGAGCTTATGTGTTTTTTAGCCGTTTGTTTAATACTTCGTTTTCACCACCGAGTTTGACCCAGGTTTCCCTTATGATGGTGTGCCTCTACACATGGCACACCCTGTGTTTGTAGCTCCACCTGCACCACCTATGCCCTCCGGAGACGACCCTTCCTCGTCATCTTCCTTGGACTCGGATCCACCTGCTAGTTCAGATGCCCTCCTGGGGGAATGCCATTGTACCAATGGTGAATGGTTTTCTTTAGGAGCATATGAGACATCCAGGGACTCTTGATGTGTGTATAGTGGTAGTTTAGTATTAGAAACCTATCAGCTTGTAGACAATCCTACTAAATGTTGTTGAGACCCATTTCTAGTTGTAAAAAGAAATATATATATATATATATATATAAAATTTTGTGGGACTTGAGTTTGAGCAGAATAGACTAGATTGGAGGTGTTTCATTTTGTGAATTGAGTCCTGACTAGCTTAGAAGTTAACTAGTTTGTTTTCCATTATGATGTACATATTGTAAATGAAAAAAAAATGATGTTCGTATATGTGTATACGAGCTTTGCAACATATATGTCTAAATTAATTTATTTCATTTATTTCAACTAGTATATATTATGAACGTAAGTAATGCTTTCCTAATTACCGTGTTAATACTCGAGTAAAACATGGTAATTAGGAGGGTGTTACATTATGGTATCAAAGCCAGATTGTCCTATAAGCATAAGGATTGGACCGACTATGTTTCCTTAGTAATTGTCATGCATTATAATTTTATATATGTGTGTGACGCTGATTGGGAATGTTGTGGGTTACTATCACACTTAGCTGGGTATTGAGCCTGATCAACTCAATATTTTTGTTTGGTGTGCTAGGAATTAATGACTTCAAATCGTGTACTAGGAACGAAGCTGGAATGAAGCTAATTTGATGGACACATTTCGTGAGATGGCCGCGGAAAAGAGAACGGCGCGTTGCTAACCGAATGATGGAAAGGTTGGCCGTAATAAGGAACAAAACCCGGCTAGTAAACAGAGAGGAAATGAAGTGTATGGGGAATATCAAAAATTTGCTAAGTTTAGGAAAGCAAACCCCCCTCTTTTCGAGGAGCTTTCAATCCAAGTAAAGTCGAAGAATGGATTAAAGCCATGGAGAAGATTTTATCCATTCTTCCTTGCACAAAGATCTAAAAGGTGGCTTTTGCTACCTATATGCTAGAAACAAATGCCGAATTTTGGTGGATTGGTACCAAGCGATTGTTCGAAGCGTCCCAAACTGAAGTTACATGGGATATCTTCAAAGAAGCTTTCTACCACAAGTGTTTCCCGTTTTGGTAAGGAATACAAAGGAACTAGAATTCATGGCACTTTAGCAAGGATCTATGAGCATAGCAGAGTACGGCCAAATTCGAAGAACTCTGCAAGTTTTCTATAATTTACCAATGCAACCCAGATGAAGCCTAGAACTGCATGAAGTTTAAGGAGGCCTGTGCAAGGATATTGAAGCATCGGTGAATTTCCTGGAAATTAGAGACTATTCTACCTTGGCAAACAAATGTTATCGCCCAGAGTAGTCTACAAGGAAGCTCGCAAGTTTCAAGTATGCACAAACCAATGCTAGGAGAGGATTAGCACCCCAAGGCCCACGATTCAAGCTTGTCAACCAGTCTAGGGAAAATTTCCACCTAATAACAACAACAACAGAGGAAAACAACTTCAATCCTCAAGACCAAGGTAGGACAAGAATGCCCTAAGTGTGGGAAAATCATGGAAACGGACCTTCCTGGACAATGCAAATTATTTACTTTGACTGTGGAAAATTGGACATAAGATATTCGAATATCCCAATAAGAAAATTTAGCAGCCCGTCCCCAAGCTCCAATAGGATGGACACATTTTTACCATAAGTGCTAAGGAAGCTTCTCAATCTACCAATCTGATTAGAGGTAAGTGTGAAATAAATGGTAATACCTTAGATGTACTGTATGATTCAGGTGCCACTCATTCTTTCATATCTCATGACTGTGTAAAAGGTTACAATTATCTGTGTCTGAGTTACCTTATTGTCACGACCAAACCTGGCACGTGACCAACACGTGAAATCTAGTTCCTATAGTGAATCCATTGAAACAACCATAAAAATCTCTAACAGTTACATACATCATTAGCTCTGCATAAAATCAATATAACAACCATGGTCCCATGATTTTTATCAAAAAAATATATTTCATGCCATAAAATTAGGTTTAAAACATATAATCCATCAGTAAACTTTAAACTTCTTTGCAGAATCTCTAAATCAAGCAGTAAACTATATTTTTCGTGAAAATAACTCTAATGCACAACATAAAGGTCAACACCAATAGTATACTAGGAAGCAAGAATGACCTTGATATCTGCTATAACAATCGTAATACGCTAGATTAACCTCTAGAATCTTTAACTAATTCAATCTTAACTCTAATAATGGTAGAAAAGCATCATGGCATGGAAACCATGAGAACACAAGGCCAAACCCCAACAGCATGGGAGCTTGAAGGAATAAAGGAAGGAAAACCACTAGAATAACATACCTTTAAGCTTAGAAAATGAAGAAATCCAAGTTAAACTTGAAGAAATTGGAAGGAAATGGTGTTTTGATGGTGAAAATGGGATGTGAATTGAGGTTTTCACATGACGGAAGGGAGAGAAGCATTTTAGAATGCTCTGGACCCAAGAGGGCTATTTATATTTCTGTTGAGCATTGGTGCTCTCACCAGAGCGTCCAACTCATATCCTGCATCGCCTTCCTTTAACGCCAGTGCTCACCAGAATATTTACATTTCTTAATTTTAAGGCAATCATTTATTTTCTTTAAAACATAAATGTAAATAAGAAAATACCCCCCATTTGGATTCAAATAAAATATTAGAAAAATCAAAATCCCAACAAATCAAAATCTAATTTTTGGGTTTTAGTTTAAATTCGGAATCCTTACGATTTTACAAACTTTTGGGCTAAAAATGAAAGGTTTAAAGATTTTGTAAAATTCATTAAAAATCACTCTTTAACTCTTTTTTCTCTAAGGAATAATTACTGGGACTTTTGATCCCAAAAAAATGATTCTATCACATAGCCCTCAAGGGTGTGGGTCCAGACTTAGTAAAATTCAGGACCCAAAATCAGAAAGGGTAACTGGCTTTCTTGGTTCAAAAAAAAATTTCTAACCTTTTTATTTAAAACAGGATATTACACTTATGATCTCATTGTATCCACTTTTACGTTGTTCCTATTAGGACTTGTTATGCATGCATGAACTTTCCTCTTCTTATAGATACTAGAGAATTTCCTGCCAACTTAGTTTGTCTCCCTTTATCCAGTTTAGAAGTAATCTTAGGTATGGATTGGTTGGGACCCAATTACGTTCTTTTACATTGTCCAAATAGAACTATTGTGTTTCTTCCTACATCGCCTTCTATCCCTGTGGTTCCTTTCTTTTTATTTAAACCTAGTAACACCTAACCCTAGTAAGGTGAACCATCAAGAATATGTTTTCCTCTCAGCTAATGAAACTAAAAGTAACCATGAGTTGAGTAAGATTCCAGTGTGAGGAAGTATCCAGATGTATTCCAGAGGATATTCTAGAGTTTCCCCTAAAAGGAAGATTGAATTCTCCATTGAGTTAGTTCCAGGAACTAGTCCTATCTCAATTGCTCCTTATAGGATGTCGTCTTTGGAGTTGAAAAAACTAAAGTCACAAATTGAAGAACTACTAGGAAGCATTTTATTAGACCAAGTGCCTCTCCATGGGGAGCCCCCGTTCTTTTGGTAAAGAAAAAGGATGGGGGTATCAGACTTTGTGTGGACTATAGGCAATTGAATAAAGTGACAATCAAGAACAAGTACCCTTTGCCAAGAATTGACGACCTCATGGATCAATTACGAGAGCAACCGTATTCTCAAAGATTGATCTTAGATTAGGCTATCATCAAATTTGAGTTCGGGATTAGGATATTCCCAAACTGCTTTTAGGACTAGATATGGACATTACATGTAATGCCTTGATTTTCTGCGAGTACAAATAACCAAAATGCCTCCGAGGTCATTTTTACCTGGAATTCGAGGATAGCACCCATCCTCGAATAGGTCAAATCAATGTTTGAAGGGGATTATGATTGTAGTGTTTGATATCAAGGTGAAAATCTCATTTTCCGAACTTTCGACTCAAAATGACCAAAATACCCTACGTTTTACACGGGTGAAGGTGCCTTCAACCCGGAACTTTTCCAAAGAGTTCGGAATAATGTTTATGAGTGTATCATGATAGTTAGTAGGTCCGAAGAATTAGTACAAAATTACCATTTTACCCTTAGAACGTGTAGTGAGCTTAATGATACAATTAACCAAACCTAAGCAATATTAGGCTCTAATCAAAGGTTAATTAATTTTGATAACTAATCTAGAGTCAAAATAATTTATTAAGGTTAATTAGAACCTAAGATTGCTTAGTTAGAGTCTAATTTCATTCTTAGATTCAAGATTCCTAGTTATGAAATCTTGAATAGTAAATTCTCTCCAATTCCTTAAATTAAGGAATTGTGTCTATGATTTAATTTAACTTGAAAAGAGTTTTTAATTCTTTAATCTAGCAAGACACTAAATCAAGTCTTGACAACCTTAATTAACCATTACCTCACCTAAACACCTTCTTACAAACTCCTAATCAAAACCTTAATCAAAGATACACCTAAACACATCATTAAACCACAATTAGATGAACAATTTCTCCTCCCCCTTGGCTGCACATGCTGGCCGAATGCATACCCCCCATTTGTGTCACATGTTGATTTTGTTTCACTCAAAGAACCATACCTCAAACCATACCTTGAACCATACTTGGCCATACCTCCAACCATGCCTTTGAATGACTAATTTTTGAAGATATTTTCCTCCCCAAAGGCCATGAAGCCGTCGGCCTTTCCTCCCCATTTCAGCCTCATTGTTTCATTTTTTTTCTATAAATACCATGCCTTAGTGAACTTGGTTACACTTTAGAACATTTGCTAAATTCAAGCTTTCTTGCAATTCTCTCATTTTCCTCTGAAATTCTCTTCATCTTTTTTCTTCCTCCACCACCAAAGAGACCTTCCCACCACCACAAGACATCACAAACAACCTTGAACTACCATTCCCCCACCTCAAACCACCTCTCAAACACTAAACCTTTCCACTCCCAAGTTCACACTTTCAAGGAAAATTCATCTTCCTTGTGTTTCCTCTTTGGCCGAATCATCATCACCATCAAAGAGAGGATTTTGTCTTCTCACTTCATCAAAAACCCAAGCTTTCTTTCATCTCATCCAAGACTTCATTTGGTAGGGGTTTATTTTCAAAGTTTTGTTTACTTTCTTTAAAAAAAGTTTTAGTTTTCTCTTGGTTTTCAAAACTCTTTCTATCCTCCTTTTCATTTCGGCCTTAGAGCCTTGTTGATGAGAAAAACTTTGGCTTGATGATGAGGTTTCAAGATAATGGTCTTGTGGATACCATACATGTGTAACATCCTCCTAAGTACAACCCTATTCTTAAGCTATGATATTTATTCTAAGAGTTATTACTTGTTAATTAGCGACCTCTCTTAATTATTTATAGCAAGCTCGATTTACATACTAGATAACTAAGCGTAATTCTATTAAAACATATTACAAGTAAACATCAAGTTTATTAAACATACATCCAAAATACATAAGGAAGCTCCTCTATGAGCTTTAGTACATATCTCTTCTAATACATTTACATACATACTCATTTCACTAAGTATAGCAGAATAAAACAGTAACTACTACACTATAGCAATCCTACACTCCTTTGCATAGCGGCATCATCATCATTTGGCTTAACCTGGAGGCGACACGGAAACAAACACATAAGGGTGAGAATTTTTAAAATTCTCAATAGGGCAACTCCCCAATTTCACAATCACAATGTCATCGTCATCGCCCCAGCCACTTCGTTTATTAAGAAAATGTGAGCATGCGACATATATCAAAGATTCATTTTTAATGTTCAAAAACCATTCCTGAAGTGGGTTTCTTTTAGCATTTCGTCACTTCAAGCATATATCTTATCACATTCCAACAATTACTAAGTTACACAAGGTAGACAATTCAAAATAAGATAAGTAGCATATAATACATGCAATGAATTTATCTCAAGGTGACATGGTATCACTTATGGCCACAAAGATCAAATCAGTGCATTTTCTCTTTTCATTGACATAGGAAAGACTTAGTTTACCCAACGGGTAATTTCAGTGGACAATTCCACAATAGATCCATTTATACCCAACGGGTATTTATGGTGGATCACACCACACAAGGGAAATAGGTTTGAGGACTGAGCTCATTCCTATACGTGGTCATCGAACTTCATTTTTTTCCATTTCGAATCCCACAGAGATCTATTCCTAGCCGATACGTCTACTGACTCAAAATAAATTTTGGGAAGTTACTACTTTCACCTTCCCTCCCCATTCAATCTAAGTCTTGTTTCTATTTTATCCATATGTCAGAACATGCACAATTTAAATTTATACATCCTTATAATGACATCATATACTTTTCTCTTTTCTCAAATGCATACATAGGCCACATATAGGCAATCATTCACAATGAAATTCTCATTCTTTTCTCATACTTCAATCTTTAAAATCCATAGCATGCATTTACATGTCACAAGTCACATGGCCAAACACTTAATATCAAATACTCATGTCATACTAGAAACCAAAGTGTCATTACATTCCCAATTCAAAGCATTGTTCTATTCCCAGCACAATGGGCAGAGTTCCTGTCCTAGGCACAACACTTCATTATCATATCAAACAGCCATTTCAAGAGTCACAAAAATTCTGTATGACACTTCAATGTGTCTAGAATAACCTGTAAAAATTTCAGGACAAATAGAGCTCTATAACTACCTCAGTAAAATGTACAAATTTAGTGGTCAAGGGCCACCAATTCCCAAACCAGAACGGAGTTCCTCTAATTTTTAACCCCAGCAAATGATTGAATTATTCATAATAAAATTCACAGTGACACTTCAATATATTAGTAACTTCGTGTAAAAATTTCAAGAGCTAGTTCAATCATTTGCTATGGTAATAAATTCAGACAAATTTACTGGCTCATCTCAACAATCAGGAGAGCATCTGCCTCATTTTGGTTTCTGATTTTTCTGAGGCATCAAACCTTAAAACTATCACCCAAGAAAATTCAGGTAATTAGTTTAAGATGTTTACTCCAACATATAATTTTTATAGCTCATGAAAACACCCACAAATATTCTAGAAAATTCGTGAACCACTGCTACCTCAGGACAATAGAAATTCCAACAACCTAGTCCAAACTTATTTTGATGAAAACCATTTTCTAACACCATCCAAACACACAACCAAAATTCATACATCAATTTCAACATAATATCAATCAATTTCATCAAAAATTTCAAACATATATCAACCTAAAATAGAATAGAAAAATTGGCAAGAAAAGACAACAAAAAACCCTACTTGTGATGCTTGAAGAGTTCTAACTCCAAAAGACGCTCTAATTGATTTCTCTCCACTACAAGGACTCCAAATCAAGTCACAAACCTCCCTTAGACAGTGATGTATGATGGCTCAAAGTGGGAAAAAGTGATGGATTAAAATTCTAATCGGTTATATTTGTGGGGTTTGGGTGTAGAACAAGTTTTGTGAAGGGAGTTTTGGGTTTTAACAAGTCTAGGCTAGTGTTTTTGGGGTTGAAATACAAGTTTGGCTCATGGAAATGAAGGTTTCTGGTTCCTCCTTGCTGCTGGCCGAATTTGATGGTGTCTTGTAGAAGAAAATGTGACTTGGCTCTTGTATTTAATGCTTTGAAGATATTATGTAAAGTAAATCATCATTTATTTGTTAAAGCAAAATGGATGGCTAAGATTAAATCTTGGATTCCAAGATTAAATCTTGGCCTTCCACATGTCCTAAAAGGATAAGCTTTGACCATTTGTGGTGACTAAAAATATCTTTCGGTGTTAAAGCACACGAAATTTTCCGAACGGGTAAACACTATTTTATTGAACGATATTGCCCGAAAATTAATTTTAAGTATAAAATTATAATTCCCACCTATTTCTAACCTTATTCTCATGTTTTCCTAATTTCGGTCACCTCCGGGCTAGATCTAGGGTTTAGCTCCGACAAGCCCATGGGGCCCGGGTTACCATTTACCCAAGCCCGAAATTTTTTTTTTTTAACGTCGTTGGGCCACCCTCATCGTTGCTAAACTGTTATATTTTTAAAATTAAGATCACTAATTTTTAAATAAATTTCAGGGTGTTACATATGAGAAACCTCTAAAGCTTGAAAGCTTGGTCTTAGACCATACATGATTTCAGTTTCCTTTTCTTTTCCTTACTCAAGATTTCGGTTCTCATTTCCTTTCCTCCTCAATTATTTCAGTTTTCATTTCCTTTATTTGTACAAATTTTGATAAAAATGTTAAATAGCTCACTAAAGGTTTTGTTTAAGAAACTTAATCACATGTTTTCAAAGAGCTCTAAGCTTACCCTTGCCAACCTTAAAGTTGGTCGGCGTTAGAGTTACTCTAGATAGGAGCTTGTGAGCAATAAAATAAAGAATATGAGTAGTTCTTTTTATGTTTGTTTTGATAAGTGTTGATGTTTATCTCTTAATCCATTTTTGTAACACCCTAAAAATTAGTTAAAAATTAATTTGAGTTTTGTTATTTGCAATTTCAAAAATCTGACAGTATAGCAATGATGAGGGTGGCCCAGACCTGTCAAAAAAAATTAAGTAATCTTGCGGGCTGCCTCCAAGCAGCCGAAACCCTAGATCTGGGACTAGGAAATGCTTGAGATTGAAAAAATAGAGGTTAAGGTTAGAAATAGTTAGGAATAAAGATTTTATAACTGAATTTAATTTTCCATAATATCGTTATTAGATTGTTTACCCATTTGGTGAGATTTTGGTGTGCAGTTCTTACGAATGAAACTTGCAGTGCAAGTTTGTCACCTAAGGAGGACAAGTGTGTGGCTTGAGATGTGCCACACCTTTCATCTTTATGATTAGCCAATATGAATCTTACAAAATTTTATCTATTTATCTTAACGAAACAATTTTTGTGGTAGAAAACAATTCTAACACATGTTATAATAAATGACTTAAGATCACAATTTCTTCCTTTCTTCTTCACAATTTCGTGCAGCCTTCAAGGAGACAAACCAGCCACCATTTTCATCCTCTTAAGCTTCACTTTGAATTCTAATCCCAAAAAACCTAAGCTAGAGTTGCTAAAACTCCAAAATTCCGTTACAAAACTTGTTCTACACCTCAAACCCTACAAAACTAACCAATTAAAATCTCTATCTCTCACCAAAACATACCTTGCTACTTCACCCTCACTGAGTTAAGGAGGATTTTGGGTTGATTTGGGGAGCTTTGGGGAGTAAGAAGATCTTGGGGCCAAGGAGCCATTAAGACACTCAAAGTAGGGTTTTTGTTGTCTTTCTTTGTCAAATTTTTCTGATCTGTTTGCGTTGAGCTAGGTCCGAAATTTTTGGTTGCATTGATTGATATTATGTTTATATTAATGTATTAATTTTGGTGGTGTGTTTGGATGGTGTTAGAAAATGGTTTTTATCAAAAGAAGTTTGGACTAGGCTACTAGATTTTCGATTTTCCTGAGGCAATAGTGGTGCATGAATTTTTTGGTATTACTTTGGGTGTTTTCATTAGTTATAAAAATTATATGTTGGAGCTAACATCTTGAACTAACTATATAAATTTTCTTGGGTGTTGATTTTAAGGTTTACTGCCTCAAAAAAAAATTAGAAACCGAAATGAGACTGTTGTTGTCTTGATTGTTGAAACTGAAGCAATGAAGTTGTCATTTTTTATTACCATAGCAAATGATTGAAGCACTTGAAATTTTAGACGAGTTAATAACATATTGAAGGATCATTGTAAATTTTATTGTGCATTGATTCAATCATTTGCTAGGGTTAAAAATTATGAGAACTCTAGTTTGAGCCTGAATTGATAGTCCTTGACCACTAAATTTGTACAATTTACTGAAGGAGTTAGAGAGATGTTTTTGTGTTGAAATTTTTAGGGTACCTTGTGGACACATTGAAGTATCCTTGAGAATTTTTATAGCTTCTGAATTGTTTGTTTGATGAGCAAATAAATTCATGTTACAATGGTGTAAAATCTGCCATTATGCTGGAAATGCAACAATGCTTTGAATTGATGAAGTAATGGCATTTTAGATTCTAGTATGACATGAATACTTGATGTTACCTATTTGGACATATGACTTGTGACATATAAATGCTTGTTAGAGGAAGTAAAGAGTGGTGTATGAGCCATGATTGAGATTTCATTGTGAATGAAATGCCTTTATGTGCTTTATGCATGTATTTGGAAAAGAAAAGAGAATGTATAAAGTTTACTCGTGCATATTCTGACATATGGATAAAATAGAAACAAGACTTAGGTTGGATGAGGGAAAGGAAATAGAAAAGAAGAACTCCCCAAATTTATAGTCGGAAACATATCGACTAGGAATATATCTGTATGGTTCGGAAATGGAAAAAAATGAAGTTCGTTGATCACGTATAGGAATGAGCTCAGTCCTCAGATTATTTCCCTTAAGTGGTGTAATCCACTATAAATACCATTTGGTATAAATTATCTATTGTGGCATTGTCCACAGCAAATACCCGTTGGGTATAAACTAAGTCCTTTCTATGTCAATGAAAAGAGAAAATGCACTGACTTGATTTCTATGGCCATAAGTGGAACCATGTCACATTGAGATAAATTCACTGCATGTATTATATGCATACTCATCTTACCCTAGATTGCTGCTAGGATGAATTATTATTTGTTGAAACATTATGATATATTTGCTCTAAGTGGTTGATTATTAAGAGCTACCCACTTCGGAGGGATGATTTTAAAACCTTAAAATGTATCTTTAGTTTATGTTGCATGCTCACATTTTCGTAATAACAAAGTAGCTGGCGCAATGACGATGACATTATGATGGTGTAACTTGGAGTTGCCCTACTGAGAATTGTTTAATTCTCACCCTCTATGTGTTTGTGTTTTCGTGTCATCTCCAGGTTAAGTCAATGGATGATGACGTTGCTACATAGAAGAACTCGAAATGGCAATAGTGTAGTAGTGAATGTTTATATTATGCTGTAATTAGTGGAATGAATATGTATGTACTATATTAGAGAAGAGATATGTACTAAAGCTCATAGAGGAGCTTCCTCTTGTACTCAGCTATGTACTCAATGAATGTAGTGTTCTTTTGGTATATGTTTTAATAAAATTGCGCTTAGTTATTATCTACATTAATCGAGCTTGCTATAGATACTTAAGAAAGGTCTGCTATTAATAAGTAACAACTCTTGAGTATGACGTCATGACTTAAGGATGGGGTTGTACTTGGGAGGATGTTACAATTTTCTTGAGCTTGATGATGATGTTCAAACCATAAGACTTCTTTGAAGACTTGGTGCTAAGAACTCTAAAGTTCACTCTATATTGTTAGATACATGTTGGGTTAAGACTATTGATGTTCCTCTAAAGTCTTGCATGAGCTCTAGTTAAGATAAAATAAGTTTGCATTCATGTTTAAGTTTATGCCTTGCATATCATATTTAATTTTTGATGCCATCACAAAGCTCTCAAGAATAAATAAATGAACTTTCATTTTCATGTTTAAATTTCCAAGCTTGCACTTCATGCTTATATTTCAAGTTATCACTTAATCTTTAAAGGTAATAAGGAGGTTGCATCTCATATTTATTTTATACTCTCACTTTATTTTATAATGAAGAATGAAACAAAGTGCATATCATGTTTATGTTTATGTCATCACTTAAATATTCTAGAGATCAAAGACTTGCCCAAGTATCACAAGTAAAGTCTTAAGAAAATGGAAGCCTTCCTTGAATGCTATCTCGGCCTTGTGATGATGATGATGGACTTGGTATGAGTTGCATCTAATCACAAGTGTCAATAGCCTATGTCTTGAAATTTTTCTAAGCATAGGTGAATTTAGAGAATATTATGAACATGATTTTATGTTTTAAATCTACCCTATGGGAAAAATAATTTAGCTACTACCCTTACTCACATTTACATGATTTTAATGAGATAAATTAGTTTCTAAAAGAGTTTTGAGTTCCTAAAATTATTCCAAGAGAAAACTAGCAACTTATATGTATTTAAAATCATGAATTCATGTGATTATGTGAGATATACAATTCAGTTTCTGCCTTGTTTGTTTGGCCACTGTATTGATGTTGTTTTATGGAGTTAAAATGTGTAAAATTGTGTTTGAGTGAGGCAAGGACTGATTTAGGAATGTTAGGAAAGAACAAGTAACTAAAAAGGACTTAAAATGAGGATTCTAGAACACTTAAGCACAAGAATTATAAATTCGTTTCAGCATAATTGAACTTAGGGAAAATGGTTTACAATTAGTGGATATGTGAAGGAATCTCTAATAATTGGTTTAGGAATTGAATATAGAGCCTTAGCGAAGACGAAACTTAGAAAGGGTTAAAGACGTAGATTCTAGAACCCCATAATCGAATAATAACCATCATACCCAATCTGTGCAAGGCTGTTTGGAGATGTTAGTGAGGATAAAAATTAGAGAGAATTACAAGTAATGATCCTTTAGGTGCATTGAAGATCTGCTATGGGTGTTAGGATAACTAGAACATAAGTTTTAAGACCCATAAGGGTCAAAGCATAAGATACTATAAGATAGGGATGATGATGAGAGTAAGTGACCGAGTGAACACATAGTTATGATATATCGAGAGTATGTGAAAGTATTAATGGCATGTGTATGAGAATATGTGAACTTATGACGTGATTGTTATGATAATGTGATATGTTATGATTGAGATGCAGAAGGATATGAGATAATGATGAAATGGGTGAACATGTTTATATGATTTTAATGGTTTGCTTAGTTGAGATATTGAATGAGGAAGCATGTGTTAAAAGAGTTATGTGGCATGACTCAAATTTGAGGAAATTTGGTATACAGCCATTGTGCTGTCGAATTTTCATCAAATTTGAGAGACTTAAAGAAGTTTTTGAAAGTAAGATTTTAAAAGTGACATGCAGAGACATATTTCTCCTACGTGAGGAGAAAGTAAACCGTGGAGGGTATGGACGCCAAGCCATACCAGCGGACAAAGTCACTGGTCTTAACCAGTTGATGCATTTTGTAGATCGAGATGTACTTCTCCTGCTACGGTGAGGAGAAGGTAAAACCATGAGGGCATTGACAGTTAGTTTGCCAAAGCGGACAAAGTCACTGGTCTTAACCAGATGATGCATTTCGAAGAAGGAAAAAGTCCCATGATGGGTGATCCTTAGGCCCCCTACCCGTACTCTAGGAGTCAGGACTATTATGATTGTGATTATATTACGCTTATCAAGAGGATAAGTAAGAACTAGTGATGACTAGTTGAGGTATGAGCTCATAGCCTAGCATAGGGTGGCAATGATACTAGGTTTGATACCTTTATGTCACAAGTTTGAGAAAAGAGAAAAGGATGTGAAGTTCTATACTTAAAAGAGAAAGGTTTTCATGAGAAGTTACATGCCACTTATATGATGATAAATTGTTGATATCATGTTTTATTGGTTTACTTGTATAAGGTATTGCCATGCATTCATGCTTTGCTATGTTGTATTCATGTATTAAGATTCATTATAAAAGAAAAATCAGACCTTGGATAATTACTTTTATAAAACCTCATAATAGACTATTGCATGTTAAATCTTTTCATAATAAACCCAAGGTTCCTGGGACGTAAACGATGACATTAGGGTAGGAGGATTCCCCTGAGATTCTTTAGTAAGATTCTCACCCCTCTATTTCTCTCTTCCCGTTACGTCTTCAAATCTCGATGGCGACGTTCATGGTCTTCATTGACACGCCGATCTGGGAGATGCACTTTGACCCCGATCATCAGTCGTATCATTTTGAGGGTCGTTGTGCTGTCCGCATTTTTGCGTACATGGGACGCCCGTTGCGCATCCAGTTTCCGACTTTCACTTCACTCCTACCTCACCGTATGGCGATGACATGATCTTTGAGAGGACTCGACCCCACGACGAGCGATTCGCCGTACCCGTCCATCATCCTCCGCGGCTAGAGCCTACCCGAGTACGTCCCACTCATACGCGTCCTGGGATTGACTTGTCTGAGGACTCCGCCTACGTCTACTCAGAGGTTCTTCCATCATTGCCCATGGACATGGGTAAGGGCAGTGAGGATCCTGCCAGCCGAGGCTTGTGAGGCGAGTGCGACGCTCGAGAGGCGGCGCCAAGGAGGCCGTCCTCCCCACTCCACATGCCCACACCCCCACTTCGTTGGGCCACGACCGAGGAGCTTCAGTAGTTCGTGGGATACATTTCCCCATCGCCAAAGGACTAGCATTACCAGTAAGTTTAGAGGGAGAGGGTAGCTATGGTTGGGGTTTAATCTTTTGAGGCTTCCCTGTACTTCCTTATGTTTTCCTTTCTATTTACGCATTTTCCTTTTCTATGTATCATAAGCTCTGCCCATTTTATATGGGTATGACTCTATTTTAATTTTTCAATTGATGTATCCAGAATCATATATTCAACTATGTTATTTAATATTATGATATTTACTTCTATGGATGAATGTGTTCTTTATTGCTCTTAACTTGTATGATTAAGTTCTCTCCTGTTTACGATTTGCTCATGGTAGTACGCGCATGGCTCTAGTTTTGATTTAGGTTTTCAAAAAAAAAATTACCCATATTTTCCACTAAGTATTTGGATAAAAGGAATTTAAAAAGAGTAATAACTAATAATTAATCTCAATGCGTCCTAGGTGTGTTGGGTTAAATATTATGGTGTTACATTACGAGTATAGGGTGATGTCTTTTGGACTAACTAATGCTCGCTATATTTATGGATTATATGAACCGAATCTTCCACACTTACTTGAATAAATTTGTAGTTGTCTTTATAGATGATATACTTATATATTCAAGGACTGAGGAAGAACATGCTAGCATCTTAGGATTGTGTTACAAATCCTAGAGAGAGGAAGTTGTATGCTAAGTTGTCAAAATGTGAATTCTAGATGGAAGAGGTTGTTAGATTTCTAGGTCATGTAGTATCATGAAGGGGGATCTTCGTAGATCCCAGTAAGGTGGAATTAGTACTTCATTGGGAACGACCTACAATAGTGACAGAGATTCAAAGTTTCCTAGGGTTAGCTGGATACTATAGACGTTTCATCATGAGTTTTCTCAAATAACTTTATCTTTAACTAAGTTAACCAAAAGAACGCTCAATTTAAGTGGACATCGGAATGTGAAAATAGTATTCAGGAGCTAAAGCGAAGTTAACCATGGCACCAATATTAGTGCTACCGATCCTCATGAACCCTTTGAGGTTTCCTGATGCTTCTAGTAAAGGTTTAGGATGTGTATTGATGCAGAAGCGAAACGTAGTCGCCTATGCTTCTTGACAATTGAAACCTCATGAAGTGAACTACCCAACTCATGACCTTGAACTTGTGGCCGTGGTTTTTGCCCTCAAGATTTGGCGACATCATCTTTATGGTGTGTAGTTTAATGTCTTCTCTGATTACAAAAGTTTAAAATATCTTTTTGATCAGAAAAAGTTGAATATGAGGCAAAGGAGATGGATGAAGTTTCTCATGGATTATGAGTTTGGTCTAATTACCATCTGGGCAAAGCGAATGTTGTTGCAAATGCACTGAGTAGGAAATCCTTAAGTGTAGCATGTTTGATGATTAAAGAGAAGGAGCTAGTAGAAAGCTTCAAGGAGCTTAGTTTAAATATGTTTGTGACCCTTCAAGGCGTTATGTTAGGACAGATAAAAGTAACAAGCGAGTTTAAAGAACAAATTTTGGCAGCACAACTTGAAGATATAGAGTTTCAAGAGATTTTAAAATCAATTCATGCAAAGAAGTTGCTAGGATTTACTCAAGACCAGCGAGGTATATGGAGGTACAAGGATAGGGTATGTGTACCTGCAAGTGGCAATCTTAGAAATGAGATCTTACAAGAGGCTCATAGAGGCGAATTCACCATACACGGGGGACTAGTAAAATGTATGCAGATCTTATATTTTGGTGGTCTAGGATGAAGAGAGACATAGCAGAATTTGTTAGAAGGTGCCTAACTTGTCAAATAGTTAAAATAGAACATCAAAAAAGCTGAAACTGCAACCCTTAGAAATCCGAAATGGAAGTGGGAAAGTATCTTCATGGACTTCGTAATAGGTTTGCCAAGGAAATCATTAGGTCATGATGCTATATGGGTTATAGTGGATAGATCGACCAAGTCTGCGCATTTCTTACTTATCAAGGCTAGTTATTCTTTGGATAAGTTAGCTTCTTTGTACATACAAGAAATAGTAAGACTACAGTGTTCCTTCCTCCATAATTTCTGATAGAGATCCTAAATTTACTTCAAGATTTTGGGGAGCTTTTCAAAAGGCTTTTGGAACCAAACTTTGTTTAAGTCCTACATATCACCCCAGACTGATAGACAACAGAATGCACCATACAGACCTTGGAAGATATGCTATGGGCATGCGTGATTGAGCAAAAGGGAAGTTAGGTTAAGTTGCTTCCATTAGTTGAATTTGCTTATAACAATAGTCATCATGCTAGTATTGGCATGGCCCCGTATGAAGCTTTATATGAAAAATGCAATTTATAAACCCATGGTTATAATTAAGGAGTAAAGTGCATTTTAACCTTTTATTTAAAGAAAAATCAAACCAACAACGAGCACACCAAACAAGCATTATAGGCAGGGATAGAAATCTTCTGTTATCAAACGGTGTCTTTTTCCCATCTTCCTAATTGTTTATTTCCATATATAAAGATGAAGATTAAAATAAATTTAAATATTTATAAATTATTAAATATACCGAATATACTTTTTACACGTTAATAAATAATCGGAGGGATATTAGTTTTTGACCGATGATTTCCTTCTGATAATGAGTAGTAGTGTATGAACTGGAGGATGCGGTGCCAGCTCAGCTGGATGTCGGTTCCGCAATCTGCTTTCTCTGCCCCCATCGGCGCGTCACTGTTAGGGTTTGCGAAGCTGCAATCAGTTTGGGTTCCTTTCTTGTGTGTTCACACTCGCATACCACTGCCCTTGCCCACCAGTAAGTAACACTTCCTTTTCGACCAATATTTGAGCGCCGTGCGACGTTTTGTTCCATTAATTTCTATGACAATATATATCAGTTTTTCACTTCATCTAATCTTTGAAACCTTGCATTTCTCTTCAATTCTTGGCTATGCTAGGATGTGTGTGGGATGGGTTGCGGAAGCTTCTAAAATTTAATGTGCTCGTACTTAATCCGTCATTTATCTCGAGGATTTCAAAGATCTTATACCCTTTTTTACTTGTTTTTAAGTTGTTACTAAAATTGCCTTATTTTCAACGCATTTGATTATTTCATAATCATATGGTCCCCAAACTATTCGACGGTGTTTTTTTACAGTAATGACCAAAATAATCAAATTAATTTAATTAATTAAAAACCTGGAAAGGGGTAAAAAGGTTGAATCTGAGGAACATTCGAGATCCATTTCTTGCGAACTTAATATTCTCATGAAGCTATGGTTGGAATCCAGCAATTGTATAATAACCTTAAAATGGGCGTATAAATTTTTATAATGATAATTTATGATGGTTAATACTGATTTTTCTTGCAATTAGTAATAATCCCTTGTGGAATTCTTTTGACTTGAGAGGATACCTTATTCATTGATATCTTCTCAGTTTACCTCGAGAATGTCTTTATGCCATTAATTGTCTTAGTGCCATGAAAATACTCATGCTTCAGCTTTTCTTGGACCTTACCTCCTTTAAAATTCAGCTACAATGTCAATCTTATAACTTTTGAATCTGGTAACAGGTAAGTAAGCTATGAAGCAGTGACACTTCTAAAGAGTTGTGTGTCTGTGTCAAACAAGATGTGAGACTACATATTGCCTTGCTGTGTTTTACTTGCTTCCTAGCTGTGAAGTCAATGTTAATTAATAACTTTGTTCTGGAACTGGAAGGATAGCATGGCAGTCATCTTAAATATGGATAATCCTAAGTGGAGGATTGGTAACAATTTATGTTGGAAATAAATGATACATAAATGAACTCTCTTCTATCTTTTAGACCCATGGCCTTGTGAACTTACAAAAATATTATATCAATATAGGCTTGTCAACAAATTCTGATTCACAGTATCTATCTAGGGAGTTTGGAATTGGTTTAATTGGTTTTTCTTCTTGTTCATGTTATAGAATGTAGAGGTGAAATGTATGGAATCCATAGCCTGCCTACACTTTTACTGCTTTCCTATGTTCTCCTCCCACTTTCTAGCAGAAAGTGTATAAAGAATTACAGATCATTGATAAATTTGATTTGATGTCGCTTTAATAAGAATTGCCACTATTCCTGTGTAACTAATAAGTACACAGACTAATGCAGACAATCAGAATAGTCCTCTCTGCTCACTCGTATTTAGTTGATGTGGGAGTTCATTTGGTGGTTTATGTCTAAATATGAGTGATATCCAATAACTAAATACTATTTAAATGCCTTAACTGATATCAAACTTATTTTGCAGTATATCACTCATCATGCTGTTGTAACGGTTAAAGATTACAGAGTACTGAGAAAGACCCTTGGAGAGTTAGTCTTTTGTAGCCATTAAGAAAGTAAACAAGAGGATGTCAAGTAGCAGGAACACTCATTGGTGTTATAGTTGCCGGAGCCCAGTTCGACTGGGACGGAGAGATACAGTTTGCCCTAGCTGTAATGAGGGGTTTGTTCAGGAACTTAATGATATGGTGCACATTAACCCTCTAGAATTCTTTGGAGTGGACAACAATGAAGAGCATGACCAAAGATTTGGACTCATGGAAACTTTCTCAGCCTTTATGAGGCAGCGAATGGCAGATAGAAGTCGTGGCCATGATATCAGGGTGCAATCGGATTCAATTCCTGAACATGGTCCAGGTTTTGCTCCTTTGTTGATCTTTGGCGGTCAGATTCCTTTCAGATTGTCTGGACATGGTGGCTTTGAAGCTCTCTTTAATGGCGCTCCAGGAATTGGTCTAACACGAGGTAACACAGGCGATTATTTTATTGGTCCTGGACTGGAAGAACTGTTTGAACAGCTCTCAGCTAATAGCCGGCAAGGCCCCCCACCGGCATCCAGATCCTCTATAGATGCAATGCCAACTATCAAGATAACACAGAGGCATCTTCGCTCAGATTCACATTGTCCAGTATGCAAAGATAAATTCGAGCTGGGGTCTGAAGCAAGACAAATGCCATGTAACCATCTGTATCACTCAGATTGTATTGTTCCATGGTTGGTCCAGCATAACTCCTGCCCTGTTTGCCGTCAAGAATTGCCACCTCAAGGATCGAGTAGTAGCCGAGGCTCGAATGGTCGAAGTAGAAGCAGTTTTAGTAGCAGTGCCAACAGAAATAGTGGTAGGGAGAGCCAGGTAAGGCGAAATCCGTTTTCCTTTTTGTGGCCTTTCCGTTCATCCAATTCTGGTTCTAGCCGTAATGATGGGGCAACCGAAAGCAGCTCACCAACGCCATCGTCATTCCCTGACAATAGTCATCACACTGGGTATTCTGGGTGGCCATTTGAATGAATGTCTGTAGAGCATGACTTTTTTATTTTTTTTCCTTTCCTTTTATTTTTGAATCTCCTCATTTTGATTGAAAATGTTATGGATTGGTGCTGATTGCTTGGAGTGAAATGGCATGAAACCTGAATCTACGAGTCTGGATTTGTTGGTGTAATATATTGTATAATGGCTTAAAAAATAACATCCGTCTGTGTTAACCGAATCTATTTTAACAGCTTATGAAGGATTCGTGTTTTATGGCAAAAGAATTCAAGGTAATTATGAATGATCTTTTTCTGTCAGCCTTTGCTTCCATATCAAAGGTATCTTGGAAGCATGTTTGTAATCGGTGGCCGCGTCTACGTTACCAAATGTGCTTGTTTGATTGTTTTTATTTCATTTTCTCTCTCTCTCTCTCTCTCTCTCTCTCTCTCTCTCTACAATGTGTTGACGAAGTCTAGGGGTATTTATAATCTGGTCCGGCTGAAATTTATTAGGTTATGTTTAGGTTTTGAAATTCGTTTCAATACACTTTTGGTTGGGTTTAAGGCATATTTTGAGTTGATTTGATCTAGTCAAAATTAAATAATTATTTTAGAGACAATTTTTAATAATTAATAAAAAAAATTGTAAGATTTTGTAGTTCAATTAATGTTTTACGTTACTTATGTTTTATTAACTTCATTATTGTCGATCTTCTTGAACACTCTAAGCACTTAGACTTAACTAGTATTGTGACCTGGTCATTGCACAAGAATGATATATAACTTAAAATAAAAATGAATTTTTAATAAGAATTTAATTTTGATGCATTAATCATGTAAATCAAATTTTATATTGATATTCAATCATGTATTATCATGGAATACATTAATGAATTTAATAATGAAAATAAAAAAAACATTTAAATTATCACATTTATTTATTAAATCTATGATATATTTTTATCAACCAAAAAAATTGCTTATATATATTTATAATTGGAAGCCAGCCGATTCAGCCTGAAAGTGCGGGCCAAGGTCACAATCATAAAACCAAAATGGTTCTACATCTGGAAAAGAAACAACACAAAAAAAAAAATAAACCACATAAATGCAGAATCAAAATAGAAACATAATTCCACCACTAATATCCCCAATTCATAATTTTAGCACCTGCCTATACTTCACAAAAAACTGTTATATTTGGTTCAAAACATGATCACATAATTGATTGAACTATCTTATTAACCCGTGAGCTCAGTCCACCAAAAGCCAGCCTTTTGATCGTGTTCAGACCCTCGCTCCTATACATATACATCACAACAAATATCAACCCCAGAATTCACTACAGGAACTCCATTGACTGCAGGAAAAAAGTATTCATTGCTTATATAGATTGCAGTAAAATAAAATTAAAAAATATTAATAATTATGTATGATTAATTTAAAAAAAAAGCGATGAGGAGATTTCTAAAATATTAATAAGTATGTATAATTAGTTTTAAAAAAAATGAGGAGATTTCTAAACATGTATGTATCTAATGTCGCCTATTCAATATATCAGTTTATATCCACCTATGATTTTATGTGTATTAAATTTTTGAAGATCATAACCACCCTCTAAAGTCTTCAAAAGAAATCTAGGAGATGTGATTTAAAAATAATTATAACTACTTATAAAGGCTTCTAAATTGATAAAACTTATTCAGGATTAAAAATGGAAAATCGGAACTCCACAAACAAAATGGACTAATAGAATAGCACAACTATAGCATAGACATAAATAAATATAAGGATCAATTAATCCGTCATAATAATTTTATCAAATTTTTAATTAAGTTCTATATTTTAAAAGTTTTTAATTAGGCTATACTAAAAATAAATTTTAAATTGAGTCCCTGGCCCATCTGCAATTACAAAAACGTGAGATTTAACAGGGGTGTCGTGGCACCTTCCTCCATGCCTCCAACAAACCAGAATATCCTTGTCCTTGAACCTTCGCCATGAACCACCATCATCACCGCGAAATCATCAATCCACCACTACCGGTGTTCCATTTTTTTCAGCCACCAATCAGCACCACAAAACAGAAACCTTCCCTTCCATTCTTTAGTCTTAAAACCACAACCGCTCCCCTTCTATTCTCTAAAACCGTGAAACCCCCCTCTATTCCCTTTCTCCATCCCTTGCCATTTCTGGTCAACTTGAGCTCGATTTTGGCTTTGTCTCGTGGATGTTCAAGCCCAGATCGAGAAAGCATCAGTTCATGATCAAAATCCATTCCTCAACATACAAATTCATGCGATTTTGGCCAAAGACATTCGTGAAGAACAACCCGCAAAATACAGCTCGATTTTTTTGGCATTTCTCCCTCAACTCTCAACGAAAACTCATGATTTTGGTGTTGTTATACTCACATGGAAGAGTTCTACAAAACCCACATGAACATCGAACACAAATCGGTCTAACTCACAAATCTGGGTTTCGATGAAAGGCCATCGCAAAAGCTTGGGGTTTATGTGGTTCATATTCGATTTCTCTCTACAGTCCATGAAAATTTATGTTATTGGTGTATATAGATTCTGGAAGTGGGGGTGGAGGTTGGAGTGGTTGGAGGAGAGGATGAAATAGCCGAGGTTGGGGTCACTAGGGCCGGTTGGTAAGAAATGGACTACCTCGTCTCCACGCGCAACCCTTGATACGACTTCCCCAGGCGTGGGCACTGGTCGCGAAATGAAGGCTGTGGCGGACTCACGAGGGAGCTGGCAGCACATGGGAGAGAGGAAGGAGTTCGTGGCGGAGCCTTCCAAATAGTAGCGGTGGCGGGAAGCACGATAGGCACGGCGACGACAGACGTGGCGCAACAGTGGCGTCAATTGCATGGTAGATGTCGTAGCCCCATGCAGTTGTTGGCTAGTCTTGACGGGGTTTGTGAGGTGCTACGGTGGGAGACACTTGGTTGTGCAGGTGGTGGAGGCTCGTGACAGTGGGTGAGGGTGGTGTTGGTGGTAAACTGAGGGGTGAGGGGTGAGGGGTGAGAGGTGAGGAGTGAGAGGATATTCTATTGTGACTTGGAAGAATATTCTATTAATTCTCATATTTTTATAATAGAAGATGGGATCAGATATCCAATTAAAAATTTATTTTATAACTAAATTGAAAACTTTCAAATGTAGGAACTTAATTGAAAATTTGATAAAATTATAGGGATAATGGATTAATTAAACCAAATATAAAGCCCAAAGAAAAATAAGCAAATACGGAAAAAATAGTTTCCAATAGTATATGAATAAAAAAATAATTAAAGAGTATCGACTTTAATCTTTCTCGAATTAATTGAGTTGCGGTTGATATGTTTCAATCACCAAGGGGGCAATATATGTTGGAAGACACATCAAGGTACCAAAATCAAATGAAAAGAGGGGACAATTCAGGATTAAAAAGATTCACAAACCTACGAAGGTAGTGTAACCAGCATATTAGTAGCAACAATTGGCAGGTATTATCTATATATATAAAAGAGTTAATGTCATTTTAGTTTCTAACTTTTAAATGAGTCAATTAGTTCCTAATATTACACTCATCATTCATTTTAGTTCTAACTTTTAAAATGAGTTAATTAATCATGACATTACAAAATATGAGTAATGTTAGTCCCACAATTCACTTTTATTTAATATTTCATCAATTAAATGATGATAGGTTATCTTAAGTGATACATTGACGTACCATTTATGTTTTGAAGTAGAATGAAATTTAAAATAACTTATTTTAGTGTTAACATCACAAAATAAGTCATTTTATTATTTGAAATAGAAATTTAAATAATTCATTTTATGTAATTTTAGATATCAAAATGAGTTATTTAAACTCCATTATATTTCAAATGAAATAAGATATATCAAGGTATCATTTAAGATTACTTATCATCATTTAATTTATGAAATGCTAAATAAAAGTGAGTTAAATGACTAAAATGACTCAAGTTTTATAATATTAGGGACTAAAATGAGTATTAACTCATATATATAATAAACAATAAAAGAATATAGTTGCTCTGAAATTCTCTCCTACCTAATTGTAACAATAAATACATAGAATTATTGGTAATTAACAGCTCTACATAATTAATTGATATTTAGATAATGATAATAAGTTATATATTATAATTTTAAATTAGTTTCTGATTCACTAATTAAGAAAATAATATTACATGATTTGATCTTGTTGATATTTAGCATAATGAGAATCAATTTTTAATTTATCAAAATTATATATTATTTATTGGATATAATTCATAGGTTTTTGTTATGGTCCAAAGGAAATCCTTTTAAATCTAAAGGTTGTGATTTAATTATAAATATTTAAAGTATTAATAAATTTAGTTAGTGGGCAATGGTAAATTTTAGTAATAATTATTTAAAGGTCCAAATATCCATAAATTTTATAGGTAAAGGAATCCCTCATTCATAATATTACACGTTCCTATAAAATCTTAAATTTAGTACATATATCATCATTATAATATAACAATATTAAAAATTAAACGGCAAGAATAAGATCACAATATAAAAATTGTATCATAAACGGGTTTGAACATGGCAAGAATAAAGAATTATTCTCAATATAATTTGGTAATTAATATAACTACATAATATACAAATTGCATATCACATGATTTGCTTAACGAAAATTAATATGGAAATATAATTAATATGACTATATAATAAAAGGATTTCTACTATATAATTGTAACGATAAACGCATAGAATTATTGGTATTTAATATCTATACATAATTGACTTAAATTTAGATAATGATAATAAGCTGTATATTATAATTTTAAATCAATTTTTGATTTACTAGTTAAGAAAATAATATTATACTAATTGATCTTGATATATATTTAGTATAATAAGAATCAATTTTTAATTTATCAAAATTATATATTATTTATTGGATATAATGCATAATATTATATGATTATGATAAATCTTAAATTTAGTACATATATCATCATCATTATAACATGACAATATTAAAAATTAAATTATGTGAATGAGGTCACAGTATCAAAGTACAAAAATTGAATTGTAAACGGGTCAAACATGACGCGAATAGCGAGAAAATTCTCTATATAATTTGGTAATTAATATGACTAAATAAGAAAAAAATTGCATTCTATCACATGATTTGGTTAACGAGAATTAATATGACTATATAATAAAAAAATTTCTACTAATTGTATTCTAATTTTAAATTAATTTCTAATTCAACATTTATTTAAAAAAATAATATCACGTGATTCTATGCGCGTGTGCGCGCACAAACACACACACACACATATATATATATATATATATATATATATATATGTATGTGTATGTATGTATCATAAAATAGATTAATAGCTCTATATAATTTCATGAAATTGTAGTAGTGACTTCAAACTAGATTTTAAAAATAACATTGTTCTTTTCTTTGTCATTCAAGATCACCCTTTTTTAATTTTTATTGATGGCATCAAAGATAGATTTACTATCCAATGTGAATTCCAACAAAGTGAAATGGAATTTGAAGGTGTTGGTGGTTTATCTGTGTAGAGTTTCCAATCTTGAGATTCCAGTTGAGACTTACAGAGCTGAGACAGTGCTCCAAGATGAAAAGAAAGTTCAAGATGCTAGGTATATACATTGTTACATGATACGATTTTATTTGTTTGATTATCAATAATTATCGTGCAGCAATATAGCTCCCAGACATATCCGATAGAGCTTGATGTTATCTTGGATAAAAGGTATCTTTCTAATGTTTTGGTGAAGGACGTCAGTAGACAAAGAGATGATGTATACACTATTGTAAAGACATGTACCGATGAAGATTTTATCAACAAATTTTCTATGTCCTGTAATCCATATGAGCCAGGTGTATGCATATCTCTCAAATGTAGTCAAATATATCTGTGATACCTGAGGTATATGTGTTAGTAGATTTTTTACATACAACCTTAAGATCCTAGGCCCACCCATGTTGGTTCCTGAATTTTACTAAATTTGGATCCTACATGTTATTAGAGGGCTATATGATAGAACCACATTCTTCATTCAAAGTCCTGGTAATTGTTCCCAAAAAGAAAATAAATTAAAGAGTGATTTTTAATGAATTTTATGAAATCTTTAAACGTTTCGTTTTTATCCCACAAGTTTAGAAAATCTTGAAGATTCCCAAATTTGAACTAAAACTCAAAATTTGAATTTTGATTTGTTGGGATTTTGATTTTTATAATATTTTATTTGAATCCAAATGGGGGGTGTTTCCTTATTTACATTTATGTTTTAAAATTATTGGAGAGTAAAATAAATGAAGATATTAACTTTGGGGGAGTAAATAAGTGAGTCCTGAGACAACTCAAATGCCAAATGATAAAAAATGCGAAGCTAGGTGAACTGTCACGCTATAGTGGTCACAAGTGTGTGAAATGGGGGTTTTTAACCTGAGGATTGTCAGGTCGTAAGTGGCATGGTTAGAGGCACGAGGACGCCCTGCTCTACGGTCCCCTTGGTGTGGAAATAGTGTGACACCACCGTTTCGCATAGTGAACCCACCCTTTTTAAATACCCCAAACTCAAGATTTTCATCTCATTTCTGAAAACTCCTCCTCTCCAAACCCTACCCACTCTCTTCCACTAAATCCAACCCCAATCCTTCTTTCTCCAAGAGATCAAAAGTTAGATTTATGGCTTTTTGTTATCCTTTTCTTCTCCATTTTATATCGTAGAGTATGAGTTGTCGTTTGTGTCCATTGTTGTCAAGTGGAGGTGCTCTCCCAATGTTATTAGAGTTATGTTTGAGCTATCTAGATTTGTTAGAGTCTAATATTAAGTTTGTGGCTTCAATGGCAGACATTGATGTTATCCATCCTCTCCAGAAGCTCGTTGGTGTTGACACTGTCACTTTCTCCCCTCTAGGTGAGTGGATTCAAATCCTATGACCTTTATGTTGGTCATTAAAGGTATTTTCTTTAAATTGTGGCATGATTACGTGATTTTAGGGAATAATTCAAGAGATTAAAGATTATGGTTGATTTTACTAAGTTTATGAAAATGATGATTTTCACTAGAGCATGAAATATATGTTTTAAATGTAAACTCATGGGACCATTATTGTCACAAATGATTTTATTAAAAAGCCAAAGTAGGAATATGATTATATTAGAAGGAGTTATGACTTCCATGATGATATCCAGATGTTATATTTTATATAATAGAGATTGAATTAGAGCAAAGTCCGGTCCAGAGTTTTGAGAGTTTAATTAGTTTTTTATGATTTAGAGGCTATATGGTAGCCATAGAAAAACGAAAGCGAGTTAACGGCTAAACTCCAATCATTAAACTTGTTACTAAGTTGTCTAAGAGGACAATCTCACAAAGCGGAAAATGGAACCTAGTTAGGTGTCCAATTTAGATTGAAGATCATAGGCAGAGGACTTGTTATGCCATAGTTGACATACATAATAAGAGGATATATTTATATTGTTATGAAATGCATCATCAGAGAGATTCTTTTCTCTATTAGAGTAATGTTGTTTATTTTTTCCAGAGAATATAAATTTTAGACTTATTAGGTTTACGTATACGAATCTAATTTCAAAGTTGATTGCACTAACAAAATTGACGATTTTATATATGCACTATTATTCTCCTTGTCCCATGAGAGAGTTATGGATGAGAGCCTACTCATCAGTTTTAGATAAAACTCACCCATCTTCTTTCTTCCATTACAGGTACAATAGTTGCTATAGGTTCCTCTCTTCCACCTCCTACCCCACAATAGAGAGATTCTAGTTGGTGAGCTTCACTTTAGAGTTAAGTGTTCTTTTGCATTTTGCTTAGAGATAGAGTGCTCCAATATATATTGCGGGCAAAGTCCCGAACCATAGAGATAGATTTACATTGATTTATTATGATCATTTTATATTTACACTATTATGGTTTTCATGGTATGTTTATCCAGAGCAACTCATATAGTTTGTATTACGAGACAGATTTAGCGTTTGATTATGAAATTTATTATGAACTTGAGTTCGAAGGGCTAGAGATTTATATCAGAGATGTTTTTATATTACTTTGAAAATGGATTTGTTATTAACATATGTATATAGAGAGACTGGAGGCCACGAGGCTAATATGGGATAAGACTCGTGTTGGTCACATTCCAAGTCAGGTTGTGACAATATCCTATAAATATTTTTCATGATCTTTAGTTGTTTTTCTAATGTAGGAATGTCCTTTGAGGGGTGGTGGGAAATTAATAAAACCATCGCCCACCTTAAGGTATATATATACCTTAATGATTTCAAATTTTCACTAATAGCAATATTTAGATGAATTATTTGTAAAATATTTTTTTTAGGATTATATTTCAGATTCTAAGGTGAATTCAAACCACAAAACACCAGCAAAAATGAGTTGTCCTGATATGGGTGATGAGAACAGTGAAGTTGGTGATAAAGATTCAAATACACAATCATCAAGCAACAAAGTGAAGAAGGTGGTCATCAAGAAGGAAAATATATAGTTTCTAAGCATTTTTAATAATTTTAAGTTGATCAATTTCTTTTTATTTAGAGCTATAATAAAACAATTGTAAAGGTGATATCGTCTTTACTTGGATTTTTTATTTTTTTCTTTTTTGAGCTATGCTCAATTGATTTGGAAGTATACATTTTGTTTTCTGATTTTGAGATATGTTCAAATGTTTGGGTTTAAATAGTTTTAAACTTTTAGAGCTGGTGTTAATTATTTTTTTGTTTTTTTACTTTTGATATAGTATATCATATGTACGTAGCACTAACTGTTGGAATTTCATCACAAATTAATACTAAGAGAATAGTGGCAATAGATTTGTTCTCCACCTATTTACTATGAAAAGTGGATACAAATTTGAGCCGTAAATGATACATATGAGTTAGCTAATCATTGAGGGTATATTAATATAAATTGTAATTCTGGTGTGATTTTGGTATATATATATATATATAGGTTGTCATATGGCTTCAGTAAATAAAATTAAAATTGATTCATAACAAAATATAAATTTTCAAATTTTACAAAGTTAATATTCAAGATTTTAAACAAACAATTATATATGATATATTTCTATACAAATAGCAAAATCAGTGACATTCTAAGATCATCATATTTGAAAAATATATTGAATTGAATAATTTAAAGCAAACATAAATCAGTTATATCTATTACATATTTATACAAAGTGCGCTAAACAACATTGAAATTTGAATACAAGAAATTCAAAATTGTGTTTTAATTTCAATCTTCGGCATATACACTCAAAACTTGTGATTAAAATAGGAATATAAATTAAAAGAGGAATATATATTAAAAACGTTAACATATCTCTAGAAATTGAGGATTTTTAGAATTAAATCAATCAAATTATATATTGTATAATATAATATTATATAATAAGAAAATAAATATTAGATATATTAAGATATAAATTGTGATTGTTATCAATCAAAATTAACGCTTTATCTTTAAATATAAATCAAACAAAAATTGTGCACAGGAATTTGAAGACAATATTAATTGCAAACAATATTATAATTGTAATTTGATAAAATAAAAGCTAATTCTTCCTCATTCAATCAAATTATAACTAGATAAAATAATCACAATTAATACTATCATTTTTTTTACTACTACTTTTGCATCATTTTAAGATCATCACATTTGAAAACTATATTAAATTAAATGATTGAAAGTAACCATTAATTTTGGTCAAACATGAAATGCATCACATAAAAAGGAAAACAAAAAATCTTAATTTGTTTTGGTTGATATTTAGCTAATGAAAATTAATTGTATTCACTATCAAATTCAGAATTAGTTTATGGGCTTTGTAATGGAACAAGGTTAGTGATTTCTTGCCTTGACATGAAACTACTTGAAACAAAAGTTATTTCTGGAAATAATGTAGGAGAAAAGATTTTCATTTCCCGCATGACATTGACTCTATCTGATCCACAATTGGCTTTTAAGTTCTAACGTAGGCAATATCCTTTGGTTGTTTCATTTGTAATAAGCATTAGCAAAAATCAGGGGCAATTGTTATCACATATTGGGTTGTTTTTGAAGAAACTAGTGCTTACTCATGGTCAATTATATGTTGTATTTTCAAGGGTGACAAATAGAGAAGGATAGAAAGTTATAATATATTCTAAGGATAGAAATATAAGTAGTGTGGCACCAAATATAATATATAAGGAAATGTCTAGAAATTTATCTTAAAATATTTTATCTCATTATATTTGTTTCAAACTCATACACCCTTTGAATTATAGATGTTTTGAATATATCTCTTAGATATAACTGGCATGTGTCTGGAGAATGAAGCACCAACAAACAGTCAATGAAGCCATGCACTGTAACAAGTAAACGCATTCATTTGGGCACTATACCAAACACAAAACCTGCAACCCATAAAGTAATTCGAAATTCGCACTGCAGCCATCACTGTCCAACGGTTGCAAGCAACCCGTCCTCATCCGCGAGCTCCATCGCGTTGTGCTCAACTTCGAACCACAAGCTGCGTTGCCAAACCACCTCATCATAGCGGCGCCTCGTCCCTGCTTCGACCATTGCTACGCCTTAGTCGTGAACCGCCATCGTTCCTTACCACCTCCGCTGCTCGCCTCTACACGGTGACCACACCTTTGCATCCGTACCCAACCACTGTGCACCGATGGTGTGAGTGGCTTGGTCGGTGATGATGGAGATCGAGGTGGCGAGGTTGTGGTGGCGGAGGGCGCTGTTCTTGTCTTTAACTAGAAGGTACATTGAACGAAAAATCAATTTTCAAAATCTTCCTTAATTTAAATTTATTTAAATTATTTAATATTTATTATTCATAAAAAAATATATTCTTATTTATAATATAGTCAATTAAATTTGATAATATATATATATACACGAATTATTCAAACAAGATAAGAGGTTTATTTTGAGAGTGAGAGAATTAAATATTGCACTAAATAATACATGAATAGTCAAAATTAAAACATAAAATAACATGATATTTTTAAATAATCACGTGATCATTAATTATCATTGATAATTTCAATCATCACCATTCATGTATGGTTATACGATTTAAATTTGATCCTCTTATTGTAATACCCTAAATACATAATCTATTAGTATTTGAATTATTAATATTATTACTATTAATTGGTAGATATTTTAATATTATTTTGTTATAATACGAGATACATGTATGGAATGCTCTAATAATAATAATAATAATATTATTATTATTATTATTATTATATATAAGTGCAACCCGTGTTGCATGAGGCACATGCGATTGCTTATATATTATTATTATTATTATTATATAGAAAATCCATGTAGCATGGGTTAGTAGGTTTATATTATTATTATTATATATAGTAACGAAAAAGAAGAAGCCTGTAGTTTTTTTTTGTTTCTTCTTTTCTTTATAGTTTTATTTTCTTTTAAATTTCTAGTATATTTTAGGCACATCATAATACTCCTAAATATTTTCTAAGAGCCTAAGCTGCCAAAGGAATTTTCCTAGAGAGAAAAAAGTGGTTTCTCTCAATTTTTCTCCGATTAATCTCTTCCAGTAAGTGATCTTCATGGAATTTAGTCAGTTCCTTCTTTTTTTATATAACCTGAGTTTGGGTATTGTTAACCATGGTTTTCTCTCAACATTCTTGCTCCTTACCATCCCAAACTCATTTGGGTGATAAAGTCAAATTGTTTATGTTTTTATTATATTGTTTGACAGTTCAGCGTCATTCCAATTCCTCAAAGTCAAGTTCTTAGTGGAAGCACACTCCGGCTACCAATGGTGAGTATGTTTAAGCTCATAACAATATTTTTGGTCATTATTGTTATTTTTCCCATAATATATAAATTATTTATGAAATTTTAGAATGATTTATGCCAAAAAATATGCCTTTATGGATTATAAAAATTTTAGAAAATTATTGTCTTCTAATCATTATAACAAATTATTATTTTAGAAAACTCATGAGACCATACTCGTTGTATGTATGATTTAGATTTATTTTACTAGCTACAAAATTTTATTAATCTCAGTTTTGTATGAATAGTAAGAATAATAAATTTTGTTACTATTAGTTTTTAGCTAATAAATAGTGAGAAACAGATCAACGAGTTAATAGCTGTAGATTAATCGTTAACATTGATACCAAGTGATCTCCTAGAGGACTAGCTCACCCATAGTAAGGAACCTGGTGCAGTGTCCATTTATGGGACCTAGTTAGGTGCCCATCGATTAGCCATTGACTCAGATTAAGCTATTTAGCTAGATATTTATATCCAGAACATTTCTTGTTTCTTTACTAGTTATTGCCATAGATTCAGTTAAATTATTATTTTAAGATCCTGTTATAGGTAATTATATATAAAATGTTTTATATTGTCGCATGTATATGTTATGTATTTTTATTGTTGTCTTATGTGGGTTGTGAGTAGAAACTCACTCACAGTTTTAATGAACTCACCCTCTCTTTTTCTCCACTTAAGATATAGCTCCAGATTCAGTTTCTCCATAGGATCTTCCAGTAGTGCTCCAGCTTCTTTGGTGAGCTTCACTTGGAGTGGAGCTTACTATTGGTTATGTCAGTTAGTAGTGCTCTAATAATTGTATAGGCAGGATCCGGACATGCATTATATTATTTTTACTATTTTTAGAATTTTAGTCATTTATTTAATTATGTTTGGCTTTGACCCAGATTATGGATTTTATGCATTTTTATGTTCAGTATTTATGATTGGAAACATTTTCAAAATTATGAAATTTAGTTAAGCTTGAGATATTTTAAATATATTCGATTTATTTATGCATATTAGCAAGTCACGTTATCAGAAACTTCGGGATCCAACTCCTCACGTGTTGATCACGTCTCTAGGTAGGTCGTGACAAAGTAATAATAGAGCAATAGGTTTTCCTACATATTCCTGGAGTAAGTGTTCACAAATAACATGACATCTATGTAAATGGAAGCGCCTATTTGCATTGATGAAGTGCTATTTGAGGCCTTTAGAAAAGAGTCAGTTATGTCTAGGTTCAGTAAAAGTTTGTCTTTCTTTAGCACTCATGGTCTTGTTGTATGTCCTCCCTTTCACAAGTGTGACCATGCAACCTATATACTCTTCACGCCTTCACCATCGCCATAGGGGCGACCCGTTCAGTAATAGTGTTCGCCTTAGAGCTTTTGAACGGATGGTAGCAGACTTGACAGATGTGATGATTAGGCGGCTAGAGGCACGGCAGCCACCTCCAGTTAGAGATACAAACGACTCAACCTTGGAGCGTTTCAAGAGGATGGACCCGCCCACCTTCAATAGGCATTTGACGACTAACGATCCCAGGAATTTCTCAGGCAAGTGGAGAAAATAGTTGATGTCATCCATTGGTCTTCAGAGAGAGCGGTGGAGTTGGCTGGCTTCAGGGAAGCCAAGAGAGTTATGGCATCAGGAGTTCCAGAGAGATATGGCACCGCTAACTCTCCCTCTTGGGGATAGTTCAAGGAAACCTTCATGTAGAGATTCATATAAGAGGGCAGACACAAATGATCGGAGGAGTTTTGAAGCTCTGTTTAACTTTAGGCATGACAGTCCAGAATATAATGAGCGTTTTACTTTCTGGCACAGGCAGCATCCAACATGATACCGCAGAGACAGCTAGGGTAAGAATTTTGTTAGGATTTCCCAGAGATATGTTCCTCAATTTGCAGCCACACGTCGAGACCATGGATTATGCTTAGTGATAGACACAGCGATTGGTATTGAGAGTGGTTTAGTAGCGTCAGGCGATGACAGAGGCCAACTAGAACGCTAGGGTTCATGCCTCATTTCGAGTGAAGCGGGTGCGACCAAGGGTCACCATTACGAGGCCGGAGGGTTAGTCCGGGACAACCTTCTCAGAACCCATCCGGCACGCCAAGCTGGGTCACAGACTCTAGAGAGAGGCGTCGAATAGTGGACAGGGTTCATGCGTCATATCCAATATGCTCGACTTGCAATAGAGACATCAGGGCCAATGTTTAGTTGGTTCCTCAGTATGTTACGGGTGTGGCCAGCCAGGCCACATGCACGAGGTGCCCAATGTTTCAGGAGCTCGAAGTCAAGGGTTAGCTAACCCCTCCATGTTAGCTCAGTCTCTCCAATCAACAACCTAGGGTGGCTTCATCGCTTCGGTCAGGACGTGGAGTCGAGGGTAGGGCCCTGGTGATAGAGGGCAGGCGGAAGAAGCTAAGGTAATGGGGACAGCCTCGTTTATTCGCTATGACCCGGAGGATACGCAGGCTTCAAATGAAGTGATAATAGGTATGACAATAATATGTTCCTTCAATGCCATGATGTTGTTTGACCGGGTGTAACTATTCTTATGTGTCCCGTTCTTTTCCTTACGGTTCAGAAGATCCTTGAGGATCTTAAGAAGCCTTTTTTATTTGGGATACCTTTGGGAGCCCATCCTTATTCAGACAGTGTATAAATCATGCAGAGTCAAAGCTGGTGACATGGAAGCACTAGCAGATTTGATATTGTTGGACATGTCTGACTTTGACGTTATTTTGGGTATGGATTGGTTAGCCCCAATGCCATGCCTTGGTAGATTGTTATAGTAAGGTGGTGAGATTTGAGGTCCCAGGTGATGAGCCAAGAGAGTTTCTAGGTACAAGGTGTTCAACAGACAAACTTAATATTAGCTATGAGTGCACTACAGTTGTTGGATAGAGGTAGTTATGGGTTTTTAGCAAGTCAGGGATGTAGAGGTAGAGACACCAAGTTTGGGCAAGGTTCTGGTGGCAAATGAGTTTCCAAATGTGTTTCCAAATGATTTGTGGGTATGCCACCGTTGAGGGAAATAGAGTTTAGGATAGAGCTTGAGCCAGGGGTTAGGCCCATCTCTATACCCCCATACCATATGTCTCGGGCGTTAAGGAATTGAAAGAACAAATACAGGAGTTGTTGGACAAGGGGTTTATACGGCCAAGTACCTCTCCATGCTCCAGTATTATTCGTTAAGAAGAAAGATGGTTCGATGAGGATGTGCGTAGATTATAGGCAACTAAACAAGGTGACGATCAAGACCCGGTACCCTTTGCCTCGCATTAATGATCTTTTTGACCAGCTTCAAGGGGCAACCTGTTTTTCCAAGGTCGATCTTCGATTTGATTACTATCAGCTGAAAATTAAGGATGAAGATATACCTAAAACGGCATTAGGACTCGCTATGGATATTATGAGTTCTTTGTGATGTCCTTTGGGTTGACCAATGCCCTAATAGCCTTCATGGATTTGATGAATAGGGTGTTTAAGCCATTCGGATTAGTTTGTGATTGTCTTTATTGATGACATCTTAGTATATTCAGGAGTGAGGAGGAACATGAGCAACATCTAGAATAGTTCTACAAATTTTGAGGGAGAATAAGCTATATGCTAAGTTCTCCAAGTGTGAGTTCTGGCTAGATCAAGTGGCGTTCCTTGGACACGTAGTGTCAAAGAATGGTATTCTAGTAGATCCAAAGAAGGTGGAAACAATGCAGCAATGGCCTAGACCTACAATAGTTTCAAAAGTTCGTAGTTTCTTAGGCTTAGCAAGATATTACAAGCAGTTTGTTAGGATTTCTCGAGGATCGCAGCACCCATGACCAAGCTAACACAGAAGAATGTCAAGTTTCAGTGGACAGAAGAGTGTGAAAAGAGTTTTCAGAGGCTCAAGACATGCTTGACCATGGCACCAAGTTTTGGTATTACCTTCAGGGAAGGTGGCTTTTCGATATTTTGTGACGCTTCTATAGTTGGACTTAGCTGTGTCCTAATGCAGCATGGTCAAGTTGTAGCATACGCCTCACGATAACTCAAGAAGCATGAGCAGAATTACCCTACGCATGACTTGGAAATGGCAATAGTAGTTTTTGCCTTGAAGATTTGGAGGCACTACTTGTACGAGAGACTTGTGAGATTTTCATAGACCACAAGAGCTTGAAGAATATCTTTCAATAAAAGGATCTAAACTTAGGATAGCGCAGATGGCTTAAGTTGTTAAAGGATTATGACTGTATAATCTCGTACCACCCTAGGAAGGCGAATGTAGTGGCAGATGCTTTGAGCAGGAAGTCGACGGGTACTTTGGCCCACATAGCACTAGTGAGGCAGCCGTAGTGGAAGATATTCACAAGTTAGAAGCTAAGGGAGTTCAATTCGGTCTTAGTAATATAGGGGGCTTTCTAGCTCACATCAAGACTCAGTCAACCTTGGTGAGACAGATCAAGGCACAACAAGATGAAGATATGAAGCTAGCTAAGTCGTTGAGGGTGAGGGTGTGTTGCACTTTGGAAACCATTTATGCGTGCTAGTAGTGGGTGAGTTGAGGAGAAAAGTAATGGAAGAAGCCCATGGTGCAGCATACTCAATGCACCCAGGATTAGCTAAGATGTATCAGGATCTAAAATAGTTGTTTTGGTGGGAAGGTATGAAGAGATATGAGTGACTTTGAGCTAGGTGTTTGGTGTGCAAGTCAAGGTTGAGTACCAGAGGCCGACAGGATTACTTCAGATAGAGGTATTCCAGAGTGGAAATGGAAGAGCATAATCATGGACTTTGTAGTAGGGTTACCTCGAGTCACCAAGGGGTTCGACTCCATATGGGTAATAGTAGATATGATGACTAAGTCAGCACACTTTTTACCAGTAAAGACTACCTTCTGTAGCATAGTATGCTCAGATTGTACATCAATGAAATAGTCAAACTTCATGTTGTCCCATTATCCATCATATCTGAGAGGGCCCAAGTTCACTTCACGGTTCTAGAGGGCATTTCAGGAGGCCCTTGGGACACGTGTAGATTTGACCACAGCTTTCATCCCCAGATTCGAAGTCAGTTAGAAAGGACAATACAGACCTTAAAAGATATGCTCAGAGCATGTGTGCTAGATTTTGGGGGAAGCTGGTGTGATCACCTACCCTTGATTGAGTTCTCATACAATAATAGTTACCAGACAAGTATCTAGATGGCACGTTCGAAGCCTTGTATGGGAGGCGTTGCAGGTCTCCCATCGGTGGTTTGAGCTTGGGAAGCTAAGTCCTAGGCCCAGACTTAGTTCAGGAAACCTAGAGAAGGTTCAGTTGATTAGGGAGCATCTTTTAGCGCACAGTCCAGGCAGAAGTCTTATGTAGATAACCATAGGTGCGACTTGGAGTTTGCAGTTGGAAATCATGTGTTTTTTAGGGTATCCCTTATGAAAGGGGTAGTAAGGTTTGGTAAGCGGGAAAAGTTAAGGCTTCATTTTATCGGTCCATTTGAGATCTTAGAAAGAGTTGGAGTAGTGGCTATAGGTTGGACTGCCTCCAGTTATAGTCGTACACCAATTTCATGTCAGTATGCTTAGGAATATATGTCCTGAGTCTCACGTGCTCACTCCGCAAATGGTCCAAGTTGATGAAAGTTTGTCCTATGAAGAAAAACCAGTTGCCATCATGGATAGGCAAATCAAGAAATTTCACTCAAAGGAAATAGCCTTAGTAAAAGTTATCTGGAGAAACCATTCCGGCAAGGAAGTGACTTGGGAAGTGAAGAAGCTATGAAAATCAAGTATCCATACCTTTTTCCACCTCAGGTATGTTGTTTAGATTTGGAGACCAAATCTCTTTTAAGGGGGATAGTATGTAATACCCTAAATATGGAATCTATTATTATTTGAATTATTATTTCTATTACTATTAATTGGTAGACACTTTAATATTATTTTATTATTATACGAGATACATGCATGGAACGATCTAATAATATTATAAAAGAAAACATGTAGCATGTTGGTATTATATTATTATTATTACTTATATATATATATATATATATATTAATATTATTATTATATTATTATATATGTATAAGTGCAACCCATGTTGCATGAAGCACACGGGATTGCTTATATATTATTATTATTATAAGTAGTAATGGAGAAAAAGAAGCTTGCAGTTTCTTTTTTTGCTTCTTCTTCTTTGCAGTTTTCTATTTTATACTTTTAGTATATTTTAGACACATCATAATACTCCTAAATATTTTCCTAAGAACCCGAGCCGTCGAAGGAATTTTAGAGAGAAACGTGGTTTCTCTCAAGTTTTCTCTGATTAATCTCTTTCGGTAAGTGATCTTCATGGAATTTAGTCAATCCCTTCTTCTTTTTATATAACTCGTGAGTTTTGGTATTGTTAGGTATAGTTTTCTCTCAACATTCTTGCTTCTTTCCATCCCAAACTCATTGGGTGATAAAGTCAAATTGTTTATATTTTTATTATATTATTTGACAGTTACCAGTATCATTCCAACTCTTCAGAGTCAAGTTCTTAGTGGAAGCATGCTCCCAACTTGGTGAGTGGGTTTAAGCTCATGACGATACTTTTGGTCATTATTATTATTTTTTCCATAATATATAAATTGTTTATGAAATTTTAGCATGATTTATGCCAAGAAATATGCCTTTATAGATTATAGAAATTTTAGAAAATTATTGCCTTGTAGTTATTATGACAAATTATTATTTTAGAAAACTCATGGGACCATACTTGTTATATGTATGATTTACATTTATTTTATTAACTAGAAAATTTTATGAATCTCATTTGTATGAATAGTAAGAATAGTGAATTTTGTTACTATTAGTTTTTAGCCAACAAATAGTGAGAAACAAATCAGTGAGTTAACGGTTGCATGATTGATTGTTAACCTTGGTACCAAGTGGTCCGCTAGAGGACTAGCTCACCCAAAGTATGGAACTCAGTGTAGTGTCCATTTATGGGACCTAGTTAGATGCCCATCAGATTAGCCATTGGCTCATTTAGCTATTCATCTCAAATATTTATATACAGAATATCTCTTGTTTCTTTACTAATTATTGTCATGGATTCAGTTAAATTATTGTTTTCAATACAGTTATAGGTAATTATATATAAAATGTTTTACATTAGTCGCATGTATATGTTATGCATTTTTGTTATTGTCCTTGTGGGTTGTGAGTGGAGGCTCACTCATTGAATTTTGATGAACTTACCCTTCTTTTTTTCTCCCCTTATAGATAGCTACAAATTCAATTGCTCCAGGATCCTCCCTACTAGTGCTACAACTTCTTTGGTGAGCTTCGCTTTGGAGTGGAGCTTACTATTGGTTATGTTAGTTTAGTAGTGCTCCAATAATTATGTAGGTAGGATCCAGGACATTCATTATATTATTTTCACTATTTTCAGAATTTAAGTCATTTATTTAATTATGTTTGGCTTTGGCCTAGATTATGGATTTTATGCAGTTTTATGTTCAGTATTTATAATTGGAAACATTTTCAAAATTATGAAATTTAGTTAAACTTGAGATATTTTAAATATATTTGATTTATTTATGCATATTAGGTTCACGTTGTAGAGACTTCGTGGAATCCAAATCTCACGCGATCATGTTCTAGGCGGGTCGTACACTCACTCATAATAAACCACTCATCTCACTAGAGTCATCCCCAATATATACACTTTTAACTTTTGAGTAAAATTGATACATATAGTTTAGATGAAAAGTGATTATTTTTAGTTGAAAATATAACTCATGTTTCGTTTGTGATTTGTACGAACTAAATCATGGTATGATTTTTTTCAATATTTAATTTATATTCAGTGTTAATATTAAAAGTTTACATAAATATTTAACCATATATTACCATGTCAACAAAATAATTAGATTTTAACTACTTATTAATTATTTTCAAAATCTTATAAATATGAAGCATATAAACAATTCATTCAACATCTTAAAAATATAGCAAGATTTTTTTTATTTAGGGCAAGATTTTTTTTTTACCTAAATTTGAGTTTGTAGATTAAAATTAGAATTTATTTTATATGCACCATTGATTTAAGAAAACAATTACACATACATAATCATACATAATTATATCAACTTTGGCAATTAAAAAAAATAAATGATAATGTAAAATTCTTTTACTCCATCAAGACATTAATATTAATCTCTTCAAAATAACAAAATCTACCTTTAAATGTTCATCAACATCTAGTCATTTTATACTCGTATATCATTGAAATTGTCTAATTCTTATCATAATTATCTTAAGCATCATATAAAAAATGTAATACAATTGATTGTCACTATAAATTAATATATAAAAGTTAATATTAAAATAAAAATGTATCTCTTACTAAAAAAAAAATGTATCTAATTGTATAATTCCAAACTTTTCGAATACAGATGGGTAGTTACAAATTTTTAAATTTGAATTTGATTTTGTTTTGATTTATAATAGTATATTTAATTAATAATTTATTAAATTAATAAATTGAGCAAGATAATTTAATAGTGGAACGTAGTTTAAATTTTATTATAAATAGAGTGATTTTAGGGGAAGAGACTTTTCGTATACAAGTTATAAATTTTTAAAATTTAAATTTCATTGTAGTTAGAGGAAAAAATAGAAGTTGAGTAATTTTAGGCTTCATGTAAGATTTTTTTAAGTATTCCCTTTAAATATAGATATATGATTTCATTTTCTACTCTTTTTTTTTTTTTTTTTGCAATTCTTACCTGCTATGGAGTGTAGTTGGTTAACGGTGTTAGTATAATCTATATCTATAATACTAATATTCTAGACTCATATTGAGGAAAGTTTTCCAATTGTTATTCTTAGGATAATTTAGGGCCCACAATTTCATAACTTTAATCTATAATTATTTTTTAAAAAAATCACAATCATAATTATTATATATCATTAAAATATCATTGAAGATTATCAACATTTAATGAAATATCTCTTTTATCATTTAAATAATACATATGATGATTTATCTATTTTGAATGTCACCAAACCCTTTCTTTTTTATTATTTTTTATAATTTTTTTTATTATTAAAGATAGATATTTTAACAAATATTATCATATTTTATTTGCATATTCTTAACTGCATTTTATCAACTTAATGTACTATATCTTTAATTGATTTATTATGCATATAAGATTATTAAAAAATAAATAAAAAATAAAGGAGACAATAGCATGAGCATGAAAGCCCCAAAATAAATAAAATATCAAGACACGAATATAAAAGAAAGAAAAACTAAGAGCTAAAAAATAATCTTAATTATTAATTATTTTTAAAGAAATCATCTTCATATCTCTCTATCATCAATGCAACCTAAATACCTTATATAAAATATTATGGCATTTATTGTAAGTGGCAATTGAAATAAGGCTAAACAAAATATTATAATTGAAAAAATTCAACTTTAAAATGATAAAAAAAAGAAAATAAAGGAAATGACAATCAAATATATTATTATAGTATTAAAATACTATAATTGTAATATTAATAACTAATAATAACAAATAATTAGATAAATGAAACAACTATTATAAAAAGGTTATTATAATAGATTTTTTGAAATTGTTTCACCATGTGTCATTTTCTTATAATTTATATTGTTTAGAAATTATTTTAACATTTCATGTAATATGAATACAATTAATTACAAAAATTTGAATTTCAAATTGAAAATCATATTCAATTAATACATATATTTTCACATGTACAATAAATATCAATTACAAAATTCACAATCATATTTAAATAAGGAAATATTTCTAAAACTTATAAAAAAATTAAATCTAAAATAAATACCAAACCTATTGAATATGAGAGAACTATTATGCTATGATTTACCTGTATTTTTACATCCTGTTGAATGTTTTAAAATTCAAATTTATATTCTATAAAATTTATTCTTCCACATTTACATACCATATGTCATTTTTCATAATTTTTTTAAACTTTATTTACTTCAAAAATAGAAAGCATATTTTAAAATTCATATAATTAATCAATTAAAAAAATAAAAAATTTAAATTTCAAATTCAATATCAACTTTAAATCAATGTATAATATTTTCATATCTACAAAAATAAATACTAAGTTTCAAATTTTTCAATATAAATTTTTATCCAGGTCATTTTTGTAACAAACGTCTCTCAATATTGTTTTAATTTGTTAGGTTATTTTATTTTTTATCTTAATACATCAGTTTTGAAATTTTCTATGTGAACGACTCTATGATTATTTACTTTTTATTGCCCTCAATTGTTGTCTTAATTTATTTTTATCTTATTTTATTATTGATGAGTAGTATTGTTGATTTCATTTTATGATTTATTTATCATTATTTTACAACTTTTTCATTCCTTCTTATAAGATATCTTTCATTCTCTCTTTCTCACTTCTCTTCTATCACTAATTGCCATTGTGGAATTTTCAGTTGTTGATGACAACTCCAATGCCATCAAATATTACCTCATGTTCAAAGATGAGTGTATTCATTTCTTATTTTTTTCAAGTTAGATGAGTCTCCTTCCTTTCTCCAAATTTGTTTTTCTTTCCTACTCTTTCACTATTCTAATCTATTCATTCTCCCATAATTTTCATTGTAAATTTTCATTCTTTTATTTTATTATACATTGTTATATCAATTGTGGCAAACAAATAGTATTGTTTGAATTTTAATATATGTCACTAATTCAAAATTTTAATTGATTGTAATTAAAATTTAAATATTTGTCCAAATGATGCATCATACAATTTCATAAGCAAATCATCACCTGAAATATTTAAAAAAAATGTTAACCCTAGCTATATATATATATATATATATATATATATATAATATTTAGGGATATCAAATAATAATTGTAATGTTAGGTATTATTTTTTGGTAATTTTAAATTTTTTAGAAAAAAATTTCTCTTGCCAAAAGTAGAAATACATTTAATGACATATATTCTGATATAAAATTTAAATCTTCTTTAAATTAATGCATATTATTTTACAATCTATCTATAATTGTAATAATAACAATATCATAATCTATAATACTAATATTCAGATTCATATTGAGGAAAGTTTTCCAGTGTCATTCCTAGAATAATTTAGGGCCCACAATTTTCATAACTTTAATTTATAATTATTTTTTAAAAAAATCACAATCATAATTACTATATATCATTAAAATATCATTGAAGATTATCAACATTTAATGAAATATCTCTTTTATCATTTAAATAATACATATGATGATCTATCTATTTTAAATGTCACCAAACCCTTTCTTTTTTATTATTTTTTATAATCCTTTTTTTATTATTAAAGATAGATATTTGAACAAATATTATCATATTTTATTTGCATATTCTTAAACTGCATTTTATCAACTTAATGTACTATATCTTGAATTGATTTCTTATGCATATAAGATTATTAAAAAAATAAATAAAAAATAAATGAGACAATAGCACATGCCAATAGACCCAAAACGAACAAAATATCAAGACATAAATATTGAAAGAGAAAAACTAAGAGCTGAAAAATAATCTTAATTATTAATTATTTTTTAAAAAAATTACCTTCATATCTCTCATCATCAATGCAACCTAAATACCCAATATGAAATATTATGGTATTTATTGCAAGCGGCAATTGAAATAAAGTTAAACAAAATATTATAATTGAAAAAATTGAACTTTAAAATGATAAAAAAAAAGAAGATAAAGGAAATGGCAATCAAATATATTATTATAGTATTAAAATGCTATAATTATAATATAAATAATTAATAATAACAAATAATTAGTTAAATGAAACAACTATTATAAAAAAGTTATTATAATATATTTTTTGAAATTGTTTCATCATGCCCATTTTCTCATAATTTATATTAAATAAAAGATATATTTAACATTTCATATAATATGAATACAATTAATTATAAAAAATTGAATTTGGAGTTGAAAATAATATTCAATTAATACATATATTTTCACATGGACAATAAATATCAATTACAAAATTTAAAATCATATTTAACTAAGGAAATATTTCTAAAATTGTTAAAAAAATCAAATCTAAAATAAATACCGAACTTATTGAATATGAGAGAACTATTATGCCTTAGTTTGCTATTTTTAAATTCCTGTTGAATTTTTAAAAAATTCAAATATATGTTCTATAAAATTTATTCTTCTATATTTACATACCATGTTTTTAAAACTTTATTTACTTCAAAAATAGAAAGTATATTTCAAAATTCATATAATTAATCAATTAAAAAAAATACAAAATTTAAATTTCAAATTCAATATCAACTTTAAAGCAATGTATAGAATTTTCATATCTACAATAATAAATACTAAGTTTCAAATTTTTCAATATAAATTTTTATCAAAATCATATTTTGCTGTAACAAGTGTCTCTCAATATTATTTTATTTTGTTAGGTTATTCTATTTTTTGTCTTGATACAGCATTTTCTAATTTTTTTTATGTGAACGACTCTATGATTAATTACTTTTCATCACCCTCAATTGTTGTCTTAATTTGTTTTTATCTTATTTTACTGTTGATGAGTAGATAGTATTGTTGATTTCATTTTGTGATTTACTTATTATTATTCTACAACTCTTGTATTCCTTCTTATAAGATCTCTTTCATTCTCTCTTTCTCATTTCTCTTCTCTCACTAATGGTCATTGTGAAATTTTTGCATTTGTTGATGTCAGTTTCAATGCCATCAAACATTACCTCATATTCAAAGATGAGTTTATTCATTTCTTATGTTTTTCAGGTTAGATGAGTTTCCTTAATTTCTTCAAATTTGTTTTTCTTTTCTACTCTTTCACTATTCTAATCTATTCATTCTCCCATAATTTTCATTGTAAATTTTTATTCTTCTACTTTATTATATATTGTTATATCAATTGTGACAAACAAATAATATTGTTTGAATTTTTAAGATTGATATTTTTTTTTAAAATATTTTGTATTTTCCAACATCTTTTATATATAGGAATAATAACAATTTTGAGCTATTATATTCTTTTTTATTTACTTTCCTCTTCTATTTTTCACTTTTAATTGATTCGCTCTTCTATAATTTATAAGATTTTGTCCATTAATTCAATATATTTCCTATTATATATATTTTCAAACAATTCCATCAATGTTAGAGTTTTGGCATGTGTCTTATGATGTGTAATGTAGCAAAATAGTATTTTTCTATCACCTTTTTTTATATATATAATATGGATTTTTATCATTTTGCATTGGATTGGATATGGATGTGTTTTGATTATTTTATTTGGATTTGTTGGATTTATTTTGATTGTTTTGTTTGGATTTGTTGTTATGATGTTCTTTAGGATATGTTATTGAAATTGAATTTGAAAATATGTCACTAATTAAAAATTTTAGTTGACTATAATTAAAATTTTGATATTTGTCCAAATGATGTATCGTATAATTTCATAAGCAAATTGCCACCTAAAATAATTTTTTTAAAAAAATGTTAAACTAGCTATATAAATATAATATTTAGGAATATTAAAAAATAATTATAATGTCAGGTATTATTTTTTGGTAATTTTAAATTTCTTAGAAAAATTTCTCTCGCCAAAAGTAGAAATACACTTAATGACATATATTCTAATATAAAATTTAAATCTTCTTTAAATTAATGCATGTTATTTTACAATCTATCTATAATTGTAATAATAATGATATCATAATAATTTATATTTCCTTCAATTATTTAGTCACTCTATCAATATCCATCTTTCTATGACTCATCAATAATATAAAATCAAATAATAATTTTTTTTTTGTATTTACAACTAATAGAATGTTCCTCTATTTATTATATATAATAATATAATTATTATTAATCTATACAGTAATATAATATTAATTAATCTATCAATCTAGTTTCTCATATCAGTTCTAACAATGATTCATATTAATTTCATGTTAGAATTCTTCACTTATGGAACATCCTAAGTTATAAAATTCAAAGTTCTATTTCTATTAAAAGAAATGGGAAAAAAAATCAATGTTATCAAAATTAATATGGACGAGTAGTACACTTATTTTAATTTACATCAATTTTACTACCATCAATTCTACATATTTTTCTCTTTATTATTACGTTTATATTTTTCATCTTTTGTTATATATTTAATACTTTTCTTTATTTTAGGTGTTTATTTTTTTACAATTCATTATCACATTTGAACTATCTTCATCTATTGTTTCAGAAGCTTTGAAAATAGTTCAAGATTAGAAGGACAAGTTATGTGATCAAGAAACATCCTTCAATAAACACATTGAATTGTACAAGTTGTTCCAAGAAGAATATTATAGTTAAAAAGGACATCAATTTGACTATAAGTGAGATGACTAATTCCATATGGTAATGAAGTTTGGAAGCATAAGATTATAATCTTTTTTGAATTTATGCTAAAATAATATGAATGACATAGCTACTAGATATGTTAATGGTTAGTATAGGTAATTTTAATAGTATAGATTTCTAAAATATTGTAGATTATACATGCATGTATATTGGTTATCAATACTAATGATTTTATTGGAATGTAATGGTCTTGGTATGAACTTATTAATATATTTCAATAAAAAAATCCAATCTACAAAATATTTATGATTATATTTTCAATTATGGGTTACTAATTCAAAATTTGAATCAAGGTTGTAAAGCTCAATTCCATTTTTTGCCTTTATATACTATTATTGTATTAAATTTTTTTTATCTTGGATTTAATTAATTTGAATTTAGTTACACAATTTTATTGTCTCAATTTTGAATATGATTTTATAGATGAATTTTGTGCTTTAATTGAATACAATTTTTTATGTGAGTGTTCTAATTGAATATTAATAAAAACCAGATATTTTTATCATTCATATCCTAAATTTCTTTTAAAAATAATGCATAATGTGATTTAACAAATCTCATCAAATTTTATTTTATTTTTAAGATCATATTAAATTTGATTGATGATCACGTAAAGAAAGAAATTTGATTGATAGGATTTAATTTTATTTCAAATTTAAACTCAAATTAAATTGATGTCTATTCTTATTTATTTTAAACACCATTTAACAACGCTATGAAAGAAATAAAAACCTACTTAATATATTTTAAATATATAAGTGATTTTTAAATCAAATCAAATTTTTATTTTATTCAATTAATATGAATATTATATTTAATTTGTAAAAAATCAATTTAAAGTAAATTAATTATCAATTTTAATTAATTAATTGATGATACAACACAATGATTAAAATAATTATGCTAAATATATAAAATCAAATTGACGTAATTTGATACATTGACTTTATGTTTTATACTCATCTAAATTTACTTTTATTTTATATTTCATTTAATTTTTTTCAACTTTTTACAATATAAATTTATTAATTCAAACATCATGTTATTTAAATATTTAAGGTTTTGATATTTTAACATATAATTTAACATTTTATTTCTCTACGTTAATAATGATAAATTAAAATCGATGAAATTACTGAATGGTAATATTTTTTATTTATGAGATTGGTTTGATTCTCTAAAAGACCATGTAATAAATATATGATTATATTTGAAAGAGATAGTGAAGTAAAGGACAATTAAATAGGAGAAGATTGATTTAATTTATAATGGATATTATGCTTTAAATGAAAATAGTTTTAATTTAAAGATTTTGATGTTATTGCTCACTATTATTGTAACACCTAATATTTAACCTCAATACGCCTAGGACGTATCAAGACTAATTATTAGTTATTACTTCTCTTTAAATTCATTTATAAAATACTTAGCGGAAAATACGGGTAAATTTTTTTTTGAAATGATTTATATAAACCAAAGTGCGAGCCTTTGCGCGTAACATAAACAACGTGAAGCGGAAGAATAAATAAAACATACAGAATATAAACATTAAAGAACACATTCATCATAAACATAATTCCTCATTACATTAGATAATATAGTTTAGTACATCTCAACAGAAATATAACAGAAACATAAAGTCTTACCCGTATAGTGGCAGAGCTTAGGACAATGGGAAACATAAAGACAAATACATGGTAATAATCCCAAAAGATAAACACCCAACTATCACTACCCTCCCACTCCAAGCCTACTGGTGACGCCGGTCCTCGGGGAGATGTAGCCCGCGAATGACGAAGTTCCTCGGATGTAGCCCAACGAAGCGGAGATCTAGGCATGGGAATCGAGGGGACAGCGTGGCCTCCGCGTCGTGGTCGCCTCTCGCTGTCGAACGCGCCTCGCATGCCTCGGCTGGGTGACCGTCCTCACTACCTCCTCCGTGACCCATAGGGAACGAAGGGAAGATCCCTCCGAAGGATCAGCCTCTGATCGAGAACGGGGAACATACTCAGGATATCCGCGTACCTCCGACGAGGAAGGTTGGGCACGACGGTCTGCTCATCTCGGGTCGTGTCCTCTCAAAGATCAGGTCGTCGCCAAAGGGTGAAGTTGGATCGAAGCGATAGCTGGAGACGGGGAAGCAAAAGGGCGTCCCACGTATGCAAAACGCGCACCTCGCAATGACCCTTGAAGTGGTAGGACTGATGCTCGGGGTCATAGTGCACCTCCCATGTAGGCGGGTCAATGAAAATCACGAACGACGCCATCGATATCTGAAGACGTAACGGAAAGAAAGAGAGAGAGGGTGAGAATTCTTACTAAAGAATCTCAGTAGGGAAGTCCTCTATCCTAATGCCATCGTTTACGTCCCAGGAACCTTGGGTTTATTATGAAAAGGTTGAGCATGCATAGGTTCATTATGAGGTTTTCGCAAAGGTTGTTGTCCAAGGTCCATGTCTTTTATAATGATTCTTAATGCATGTATGCAACATAATGTTTCATGGATGCATGGTAGCACTTTAGGTAAATCAAACAATAATTCAAACAACATTTGTGTGGCATGAAACTTTTCTTTGATCATCTTTCCTTTCTCATACTTGTGTCACCAATAATATAGTAACCGCACCCCTTAAGCTAGGCTATGAGCTCATACCTTAACTAGTCGTCACTAGTTCTTACTTATCCTCTTGATAAGCGAATCATAAACATCATAATCCCGACTCCCAGAGTACGGGTAGGGGGCCTAAGGATCACCCATCATGGGACTTTCTCCTTCTTCGAAACGCATCGACGGTTAAGACCAGCGACTTTGTCCGCTTCGGTATGGCTCGACGTCCATACCCCCCACGGTTTACTTTCTATCGAGCAGGAGAAATGCGTCTCGGCATATAACTTTAAACTTCATATTTCTCAAAAACTTTCTTTTTGTCCCTCAAATTTGACGGAAATTCGCGGCATAACACTACTCTCAGAATTTCCTCAAATTTGAGTCATGCCACATAATTTCAGTCACATGCATCATTTTCATGGAACTTTCTCATTGCCACAACTTTCTAGTTCACATGAGCATATTTCTCAATTTCATTCATATCTTTGAAACATTATGCATCTCAAACACAACATTTCATCAAATTATGCATATAAAGTTTCATGCTCAAGGAACTAACATAATCACATCATCATAAGTGTGCACGAGGTTCATCATCATAATCATACTCTCTCGTCCACCTATCTCATAGTATCTTATGCTTTGCCCCTTTCGGGCTTTAAACTTGTATTTGCATTATTATTACCCTCAAGGGGTTGGCACTTAAACTTTTCCTCTAAGATTTGAACTCACCAAGATTCCACTCAGCACTCAACATAAAAGGGAGAAAAATATATCGTTTGCTTAAGGGGCTCTAGAATCTCCATTCGCGACCCTTTTAAGATCCATCTTCGCCTAAGACTCCATAATTAATTCTTAGATCAATTATGAGGGATTCCTAGGCATGTTCTCTAAGTTATAAACCACTTAGATCTCTTATCATCATCTTATACTTAGAAATTAGCACCTAATCATTTATGAAGGGATCTTGTACATGTCTTACTAATTATGAATCATTTATCCCTGAATTAATCATTCTAGAACAGATTTGCACTTCTTTGTATTAAGGTGTTCTAGAATTCTCATCTCAAGTCCCTTTTTAGTTACTTATTCTTTACTAGCTTCTCTAAATCGATCCTTGCTTCACTCAACATAATTTTACACATTTAACACCTTAGAACAGCATTTATACAGTAGCCAAACATAGAACCAATCATGAACCCATAAGATCACATAATCTCTTGGGTTGAAATGCATATAAGTTGCTAGTTTTCTCTTGGAATGTTTCTGGAAACAAAAGGTGTTCTGGTAATCGATTACATGTTCCTAGTAATCGATTACCAGAGCTCAATTCATTCTGGGTTTTCAAAAACAACGGGTAATCGATTACACATAATGGTAATCGATTACGTAGGTTAAATCCGTTTAAAAGTAAGGAACATAGGGTAATCGATTACATACGACGGTAATCGATTACTTAGGGTTAAAGTTTTGGAAAAGTAAAGAACATTTGGTAATCGATTACTTTATAATGTAATCGATTTGTTTCCAGAGGTCTGGGCATGAAAAGCCGTAGTAATCGATTACACCTCTGGTAATCGATTACCAAAACCAAAAGTCCTTCAAAACCTTTGGTAATCGATTACATGGGTGGTAATCGATTACCAGAACCTCCAAAATTGAGAAAACATGATTTTGACACATTCCAAACTATTTTAAACCTCTTGAGACCTCATAAAACAGTTTTCCAACATTTCCTTGAAAATTATTCATGTATTTTACAAAATCAAACCATTGTTGGTTCATACCAAAACTCATCCATTTCTTTTTGAATGGAGTTTCCTTTTTAGGATACTTAGGGCAAGTCTTTGAGCTCTAGAGTGTTTAGGTGATGACAAAATCTTAAACATGCCATGCACTTTATTTTACTCTTCATTAGAAAGTAAAGTGAGAGCATAAAATAAATATGAGATGCAACTTCATTATTATCTTTAAGGATTAAGTGATGACTTGAAATATAAACATGAAATGCAAGCTTGGGAATTTAAATATGGTAATGCAAGTTCATTCATTTACTCTTGTGAAATTAGTGATAACATCAAAATAAACATGAGATGCAAGACATAAATTTAAACATGAATGCATCTTGTTTTTGTCTTAGCTAGAGCTCTTACAAGACTTTTAGAGGAACATAAACCTCAACCCATTATGCATCATAAGGCAAGCTTTAGAGTTCTTAGCACCTAGACTTCAAGAGAAATCTTAAGGTTTGAACTCACCATCAAGCTTAAGGAAATGGACCCAAAGTTCATCACTTTGTCTAAACAAAACTACAAGAACTAAGTCATATTCTTTATTTTATTGCTCATAGGCTTCAATCTAGCGGATTCTAGAACGGCCGACCAACTTTAAGGTTGGCAAGGGTAAGCCTAGAGCTCTTTGAAATCATGAGATTAACTTTCTTAACAAAACTTTCGTGATCTACTAGACATATTTTACAAACTTTGTTCAAATCCATAGAAGAAAAACTGAAAATCCTTAAAGGAAAGAGGAAGAGGAAAAACCGAAACTTAAGCCAAGAAAAGAAAGGAAATCCAAGCATGTATGGTCCAAGACCAAGTTGTTTCAAGCTTTAGAGGTTTCTCACATGACAACAACAAATCATTATCTTGAAACCTCATCATCAAGCTCACATTCTTTTTGTAAGAAGGCCTCTTGGCCGAAAAAGAAAGAGGAAGGAAAGGAGTTTGAAACCAAGAGAAAAACTAGAACTTTCTTGAAGAACACAAACAAAAATCATCAAAACTTAACCCCTACCTTAAGAAGTCTTGAAGAGATGTAAGAAAGCTTTGTTTTCTAGATGGAAGGAGAAGGAAATCCTTTTGGAGTCTTGAGGAAGAAATCAGCCAAGTTGAGGGAATTTGAGAGGAATGAGAGAATTTGCAAGAAGTGTGAACTTACCAAGTGAACCAAAGTGTGACAAGGTTCATCAAGGCTTGGTATTTATAAAAAAATGAGACATGTTGGCTGATTTGGGGAGGGAATGGCTGATGACTTTTCAAGGTCAAGGGAGGAGGAAATATCTCTTACAAAAGCATGGGTTTAGGCATGGCAAGCATGGTTGGAAGCATGGGCAAGGTATGGCCTAAGGCATGGGCTTGGAGTGCATCACAACTCAACATGTGGCACCATTTGGGACAGATTTTCGGCCTCCTCATCAGCCAAGGGGAAGGGATTTTTGTTCATGTAATTGTGGTTTAAGGATGTGTTTAAGTGTTTCTATGATTAGGCTTTTTGATTAGGAGTTTGTAAGCAAGCGTTTAGGTGAGAAAATGGTTAATTGAGGTGGTTCAAGACTTGATTAGGAGGGTGATCTTATTAGATTAGTAATTTAAAATAATTCTTTTGGTCAAATGAGGTATGGCTCAATTCCTTAATTTAAGGAAGAGAGAGAGAAAATACTATTCAAGATTCCATGACTAGCAATCTTGAATTTAAAGAATACAATTAGAGTTTATCTAAGCAATCTTAGGTTCTAATTAACCTTAATAAATCATTTTGACTCTAGATTAATTATCGAAATAAATTAATCTTCGATTAGAGCCTAATATTGCTTAGGTTCGGCTTAATTGCTTCATTAGGCGCATGTACACTGTTCTAGGGGCAAAATGGTAATTTTGCACTAAAACTGCCCGGGACCTTCAAGCAAACTAAACATCAAACATTGCTCATAAACATCATTCTAAACTTCCGGAAAGTTTGGGCTCAACGGCATCTTTTACCCGTGTACACAGGGGGTATTTTGGTCATTTTGAGCCGAAGTTTAGAACGAGGTTCCCTCCTCGGATATCATTCATAACGCATAATCCCCTTCAAACATTGAGTTGACCCATTCGAGGGTTGCCGGGCAACTGTCCTCGAATTTCGGTAGAAATGACCTCAGGGGCATTTCCATTTGTACTCTAACAGGAGAAATTTGGACGTTACAATTATAATATTTTTACAATGTCAATATTTCATTTTTCTAAATGAATCAAATGATGTTTAAAATTTGTTAAACTACATTGAATGATTATAACCAAAAAAATTTAGAATTATTGTTATTATGATATGTTATTGATACTTTCATTTTTATTTTTATAATTAATATTGATTAATTAATAAACTAATAATGAATAAGTATCAATTTACCTACAGGGTGAAAAACATTCAAATTTTCAACATTAAAACTTTTTTAAAAAGACTTCAATTCTAGAATTTACCCTTCTTTGAAATGATACTAATTATTTATTAAATTTTATGATCCTGTTTTATATTTTATTCATTATTTAATTATTTAACTATTAACTTATTTTTAAAATTAATTTATATATTCAATTTACAATAAGGTATATTTAATTAAATTATTATTTCTTTTTAGTAATGATCAACAAATTATTTTCAATATTATCCCATGCATTGAGTCAAATGACTAAATTATTTCTTCCTTATTTACTACCTCACTTCAATACCTATCTTTAATTTCTATGACTCATCAATAATACAAACTCAAATAATAATTCTTTTTTTTTTTTTGTATTTGCAACTAATAGAATGGTCCTCTATTTATTATATACAATAATATAATTAGTATTAATCTATATAGTTATATAATATTAATTAATCTATCAATATGACTTCCCATATCAGTTCTAACAATAAGTCATACTAATTTCATGTTAGAATTATTCACTTATGGAATATCCTAAGTTATAAAAATTCAAAGTTCTATATCTATCAAGAGAAATGGGGAAAAAAAATTTTCAATGTGATCAAAATTGATATAGATAAGTAGTACATCTTATTTTAATTTACAATAATTTTTACCACTATTAGTTCTACATATTTTTTCTTTTTATTATTATGTTTATATTTTTCATCTTTTGTTATATATTTAATATTTTTCTTTATTTTAGGTGTTTATTTTTTTTACAATTCATTATCACATTTAAATTGTCTTCATCTATTGTTTTAGAAGCTTTAAAATAGTACAAGATTAGAGGGACAAGTTATGTGCTCAAAAAACATCCTTCAATAAACACATTGAATTGAACAAGATGTTCTAAAAAGAATATTATAGTTAAGAAGGATATCAATTTGGCTATAAGTGATATGACTAATTCCATATGGTAACGAAGTTTGGAAGCATATGATTATAATATTTTTTTTAATTCATCCTAAACCAATATAAATGACGTAGCTACTAGATATATTGATTGTTAATATAGGTAGTTTTAATGGTATAAATTTCTAAATATTGGAGATTATATATGTATATATATTGATTATTAATACTAATGATTTTATTAGAATGTAATGGTTTTATTATGAACTTATTGATATATTTCAATAAAAAAATCCAATTTACAAAATATTTATGATTATGTTTTCAATTATGAGTTGCTAATTTAAAATTTGAATCAAGATTATAAAGCTCAATTCCATTTTTTGCCTTTATATACTATTATTATATTAAATTTTTTAAACTTGGATTTAATTAATTTGAATTTAGTTACACAATTTTATTGTCTCAATTTTGAAGAGGATTTTATAGATGAATTTTGTGCTTAATTGAATACAATTATCCAAATGATATTAAATTTTATGATACTCTTTTATATTTTGTTTATTATTTAATTATTTAACTAACTTATTTTTAAAATTAATTTATATATTCAATTACGATAAGGTATATTTAATTAAATTGTTATTTCTTAGTAATGACGAACAAATTATTTTTTAATATCACCCGCATCGGACGGTTAAACGACTAGTTTAACGATCAAATTGAATTGAATCAAATTATAAAACGTTGGACTAAATTGATATTAAATATTTTTAAGATTAAATTGATGTCCACTATAAAATCTTAGGACCAAAATGATTATTTACATTATATATAATGGCAATTTAAGTGAGAAGAATGATTATTATAGGGGTGAAATGGGTAAATCCGAACCCAAAACATATTATTTGTACTTATTGGTTAACATCGTTGACAACATTAATTCACCATTGAATTGTTGAACATAGTGAAGCCTTACACCAATCCAGTGCTGGATAGTGTGTATTGATACGCTATAAATATATATACAAATAACACAACTAATCTAAACCATATAATTATATAGATGGTTAAATTAAAAATTATTTAAATATTTAATCGTATATTTGAAGCTTGATCTTTTATGTAATCAACACTCAAGGCTTACTACCTTCACTCTCCTTCCCCTTTCACAGGTTGAGCACTAATAATCTTGTGGGACTAAATGTAGGGTTACCAACAAGAATGATATAAGGCCTACAGAGGTGGGTGTCGGTTTTGTGGTTTGGAAGCCACACCCACGTCAAATTATGTGGGAATTGGAAGAACTCATCTGCGTCACTGCTTGAACCTCCAAAACTGGAATTTTTGTTTGGTTGATGCCTCTCATTTTCATGAGATAAAAAGGAAAAGCCAACGTGAACAAATTGATAGTAGTTAAGACTTTGGGGACTCAAGTAGCCTGGCCAGAGTTTGCAAGGAGCCAAGGACGTGAGGAGCTCGCCAGAGTGGGGAGAAAACAAAGGAGGGTTGGCAAGAGAAACTAGAGAAAGGGCAAAAGCTTTGGCAGTGTCTTTAGATGGTTCCTGATAAGTTTGTCACCATATGGTGACTGATATATAATGAAAAAAAAAAAAAATGATAAAATGGCAGTTTAAGCCTCATTCCAATATCTCTTCACTCTCCCTCCCATTGCACCTCATCACTTCCATGCCCCCTGCACCTTGTCAGCAACCTCCATTACATATATCTGTACATGGAGTTTTATTATTACATTAAAAACCAAAGACAAAAATTTGAGCTTCAAACTTTCAACCCATTACAAAAACACTTTTCATATTAGCACCACCATCTTTGCCAACAAAAGTAAAATTTTCCATCAAAATGATATTTCCATGGAATTTTTTTATCAAGCAAAGAAAAACATAATAATAATGTCACAGAGATCAAAATGGATTGATGATAGGAAGAGAGAAGAAAAGGGGACTTTCTTCGCTGCCTGTTTCTAGAAATTGTTAATAAATTTCTCAAATGGCCTTTCCATGAACCTCAAGAGTCATGCAAAAGTGACGAGATCTGATGGCCTGTCCAAATTGAATTATTCAATAATTTTTCTCTCTTTCCATTAGAAACACTCGACCTTTAATTGTGACAAGACCTCAAATCGCATAAGCTGTTTTCTTCTTCTGGATTTGGAGTTTGGTTGAAACTTATAACAATTCTTCTCTCTCCCCCAAATCTAAACAAATGTGGCCAGAGAATGACACCAAGGCTTAGTGGTCGATGGCCAGAGGCAAGTAAGATGACACGAGCAATATGCAGTGACCAGCAGTGACTGCCAATGCCTAGCTGGGGTGGAGGTTCCTATGTTCAAGGCAGAGGACTACATTCATTCAAAAATTTTTTTCTCTTGGGTGATAGCAAGTAAATAACATGGAAAGCAAGAGGGTGTGAGGTGGAGTTAAGGTTAGGGAGGGGTCGCAGGTGGCCGGCAAAGGTCGTAGCGGGCCTTGGTGAGCTCGATCAGGGTGATGGAAGGAAATGAAGGAAAAAGAGGACAAAGGTGATACAATGAAAAAGGTGAAACGGGTAAATCACATACTAAATCACTTTTATAAATATTAAACCATAAATGCAAATTTTAATTTCAATTAATTTGAACCATCAGATTTATTAATAAAGGGTGGGGATTTTGTCACCACAAACTCATCAATGATAACATAAATGGAAACGGCTATTGCCATTCCTAATTTTGTTATTGTCACTCCCACTTACTTAACTTTTGTTTAATTTACCTAAAGTATCCTTTTATTTTCTTTTATAATTAAAATATTATTTGTTGTTACTTTTCAGTATAATAACCTCAATATTATTAACTTTATAAAACATTTTTTTAATATACTGTTAGTATGTTACTTTTATTTTTAAGATTTTTTTATTTGTAAAAAATTTCAACCTTTGCACATTCTTTTACTGTACGTATATATTAAATATAATTTATTACACTAGAATAAAATTATAATTATGCTGTAAAATGATAACTCCATGTGACTTTTTTCCATAACAATATTTTTAAACATTTCTATTTTCAGCGGCTAGTGACACTCCCATTTATTGTTTTCATTTGTAACTTTTCTAAAATACCCTTGATAAAAAAATTGTTTTATATTTAGCTAAACTTTTATTTTCAAAACTTAATTGTTTTTATTTTTGACATTTTTGAATGTATTTAATTAAAAACTTATTTTATTTTTGTAAATTTCTACTTTGATATTTTAAATTGTTATTTAATAATTGTAATAATTAATATTAAACATAAATATGAGTTTAACCGTAGAAAAGAGTAGATATTGAATTATCTAAGATTTAAACATAAATATTAATTCGTCATCAAAATAATTTAATATCCTTTAAAAATACACAATAGGAAAAAAATGAAAGCCAAATTCAACTTATAGAACTGAAATTAAATTAGACAATGTTTCCAAAATTAGAGTTTCCAGTGGTAAATAGACTGTTTGGCAGTTAAACAAATAACTTCATATAAAACTTAATAGTTACATTAGTTTATATAAAAATAAATGATTTAAAAATAAATAATGTTTAAAAGGTTACGTAATTATGAAAAAATAATTTGGAAAAAATATTACTGAATTATATATTAATAATTTTTATGTTTAATACTTGTTATTACAATTATTAAACATAAATTTAAAATATCACATTAACAATACATTATAAATATAAAATAGGTTTTTAATTAAAATCATTTAAAAATATCACAAATAAAAATAATAAATAAGAAGTGGTAATAAATAATTAAGATTTTACTATATAAAATTTAATTTAATTTTAAAAATAAAAATTAGCTAACTACAATACATTTTTTTCATCAAGGGTATCTTAGGAAAATTATCAATGAAAGCAATAATAGAGAGTGACAATAGTCAAATGAGAGTGGCTAAGATATAGCTAAAAACTTTTTGATAAACTCCCATGTTATTATCAATTATTTTGTAGAGTGGGAATCCTCTAAAGTGAAAATATCACTTTAGATAAAAGCAAAGGGATTTTATCTTTGGATTGATAAATTTCTTCACTCTATTCCTCTAAAGTGTCACTTTGGTCCTAAAATTGTAAGCGTGTTTTGCTTTAGTTCTGAAATTTCGAAATTAACTCTTTAGTCTCTTAAATTGCATTCTAGGTCACGTTAGTCTTTGGTCAAACTAATCAACCGTTACATTTTGCCCAACGCTGGCACATTAAGTGACATGTGGCACCACGTGTCAATGACGTCTCGATAACGTGTCATGATGATGTCACGTGCTATGCTGATATAGCACAGATCAAATGGCTGATTTAGTCCCTGAAATTTTTAAAAATGTGTCAAAAAAGTCCTTAAAATTTTAAATGTGTCAAAATAGTCCTTAAAATTTTCTAAAATGTGTCAAAAAAGTCCAAATCCCAAATTTATCCTTTTTGGTTCATAAAGTCTAAATCCTCGATAATTCTTAAACCCACTTATTCTCTCTCATTTTCACACCTTATTTAAATAATCCAAATTTTTAAATATCCTAAATATAATTAAGAACTTGATTAGTCCAAATTTGATACCCTCCATATTTAGCTAATATAATTAATTTATTAGCTATTACATTAATTTCTTAGAATAAAATGGGTATTAAAATATTACAAATAGGATTCAAGGAAAATATTATATTATAAAAGCGTGGATGGAGTTTATCAAGGGCTTTTTGGAATATTTTAGTTGCAATTTGGGAAGGAATTTGGTATCAAAGAATCTAGCATAACAATGAAAAGAAACTATACCCTTACATCAAATGTACTCAAAAACTATCTCAAATATAGAGTTTAATCAAGTTAAGTAGATAGATTGTGTCTCTATTCCACTTCAACGATAGTATAGATGAATCCGCCTCTTGAAAATGTTGATGTTATATTCTAAATCATTGTCATTGTGTTTTGTTGCAAAGTTTGGAGCTTTTTTATATACCCAGCTAAATAACACATCTTAATGAACGATTATGAAAGTGGAATAACAAATTTTGTGCATGAGGTAAGATTTCTTTAGTCTCTAAGGAGCTCCTTTTATTTTTCGTTAACTTGCATAAGTCACAAATAGCAAATAATGGTGGTGATGGTGTGTTTGTGATGTTTCCCTTTCTTGGCTTTTCAATGGAGCTAAGAAAAATCCACAAGATACAATCATACAAATATCAATGCAAGAAGTGGACAAAGATTTAATATTGGTCACATGTTTTTCTCATGAATCAACATTACTTTCCAAATCTTTTATACTCAATATCTAAAATACTGAAGAAGGGAAAAAGGTAGGGGAAGACCTATTTTCCAAAAATAAAATTTTGCTCAAAACTAGAGAATGGAAGATCGAATGTCTGTTGACAAGGGAAGGGCAACTAAGGGGAAATTAGACATGATTTTGAATATAACATCAACATTCCCAAAGGCGGTCGTTTATACCCACTATTGTTGAGGTGGAATAAGAGAAAATTCTTACTTTAACTTGATTAAAGCTCTCATATTTGAGATAGTTTTGAGTACATTTGACATGAGGGTAAAGTTTCTTTTCATTGTTATGTTAGATTCTTTTGATACCAAATTCCTTCCCAAATTGCAACTAAAATATTTCAAAGAGGCTCTTGATAAACTCCATCCATACTTTATAATGTAATGTTTCTCTGAATTCTATTTGTAATATTTTAATACTCATTTTATTCTAAGAAATGTAATATAATAGCTAATAAATGAATTATGTTAGCTAAACATTTGGGTATCAAATTTGGACTAATCAAGCTCTTATTATATTTAGGATATTTAAAAATTTGGATTATTTAAATAAGGTGTGAAGAAAGAGAAATAAATGAATTTAAGAATTATCGATGATTTAAACTTTATGAACCAAAAGAGGAGAAATTTGGGATTTTTTGAACTTTTTTGACACATTTAAAATTTCATGAACTTTTTTGACACATTTTAAAAAATTTCAAAGAACTAATTTAAACCTATTTGATTTCTTAATGTCAGTATGCCATGTGCCACGTAATCATGTACATGATTAATTACACGTTATCAACACATAACATGCCACATGCACTTAGTGCCATGTCAAATATAATAATTGACGACTAATTTGACCAGAGAACTAATGTAACCCACAAAATACGATTTAGAGACTAAAGAGTTAATTTTGAAATTTCAAAAATTAAAGCGAAACATATTTATAATTTTTAAAACCAAAATAATAATTCACTCCTCACTTTAGATAAAAGTAAAGGAATTTTATCTTTGATTGATAAATTTCTTCACTCTATTCCTCCAAAATTAAAATTCCTCACTTCACTCTCTAGAGGACCCAAATCCTATTTCATAACTTATCCAAGCCCACCCATAGTCCCAGATTTAAAGAGGCCACCATATATTCAAGACCCACACAATACGCTGCCAAATCCTTCGGAAGACCTAAATCTAATAAAATACATTTTTGCTTTTGTACTCGATTTGTTTAGTCCTCCGCATGTAGTAATTCCAAAGATTCAAATCCATGATAGCAGTCACATTTATCATCATTGAATAACTGCTACCAATGACAGTTATTCGTTAAATGAAACATGCACTTGTATTCAAACTAGTCTTGGGTATTTTCCTTCCATACTCGCGCAACTACACATATAAATAAAACTAAGGAAAGAAATAATGTCAAACCACTATTTCAAATCCAAGGACGCTCAAAAAATTTGATTAACAGAAAGAAATAGTTCCAGAATCCACGCTCTCTGACCATTAATTAGTTAGCTCCATAATGGCAGCAACAATGTCCCCATCAGCAGCTTTAAGAGCTTTAACAGCTCTTGATCTTGGTACTCCAGCTTGAGTCATCACCAACTCAATGTCCTTGGGATCTACACCGGTTTCATCCATCGTCATCATCTTGAGCCATAGATGAGGATTCAGGCTTCAACCCCATATTACTTAAATTAGGAGCCTTGAACTGCTTCTGCTGCTTGAGTTTGTAGTTGTGAGCTCAAATCTTCAATCTTAGCTTCCCAAATATAATGTACGTATTGGAAGTTGGGCTCTTGAAAACATCTGGTTTTGATATGACAAACAAGATCTGCAAACACAGCTCCAATGATTCAGTTTTATGACAAAAAGAAGGATCATACAAATTGAAAAAAGTAATAAAATAGGTAAATGCTAACATTCTTGCTCTTTTTTACTGTCACACGCTAACACCTGTGACAGGTTTCATTCCAAGTTTCAACATTGCCTTTCGACTCTTCTTCTCACTTCTAGTTTGCTTGGACCTACCAGATGCATCACCTTCTTGCTCTGGCACACAACACAAAATCTTGTGAGATTGTGAATTGTATACATCATTTTAGCTTGAATCACGTAAAAAGATAGAAGCGGTTTTAGCTCAATCATACAGCGCAGAGGCTCACAATTTTACTTGCATTTTCATTTTAATTGTGACAAGCAACAAATTAGCTTGAATATAACAAAAATGCACACAAATAATAACTTTATATTTATGTGCAGCCAGATTATAGAAGAACGCAGCTCATCCTTAGTCAAACATAAAAAATTAAGAAGGATAAGCATTGGTTCAATTAATCTTATAGGCCAACTTACCATCAGCATTTTCATCCTTGTCATCATCATCTTCATCATCTTCTTCATCATCGTCTTCCTCATAATCCTCATCCACAACTACATGCTCATCAGACTACAGAAGACAGAATTCAAAAGCTCAAATAACAAAAGACAAGAACTTATCTCATACATATGGAGTAAAGTGCTTCGGTTTTGTTGTTACATAAAATACAATAATTATGAGAAAAGGTACATCTCTTTCTGCCTGTGCGTCCCGCATGCAATAATTATGCCGAAATCAACAAAGACAAATAGATCGAGATCAACAAACTAAATTTTTGGCAACCCTGGCTAAACTGTAGAAACTAATAAAAGGAAAATCATTTATTACCAAGAAACCTCTAACAATCAGAGAGTTAATGAAATGTGAAACATGAATTATCATTAAGATGGTTTACATACAAGTGGATGGAAACACGGGTTTATTCTACACCTGTTCTAATTGCCTAATCTGTATTTAGGATACACTGTGATAATCTTTCAGTTTACTCCACACAGAAGCAACTATAAACCACTCGAGACCTAGCAATTTCAACTCCCTTACGTTTACTAGTTCACAAAACAACAACAATAATAATAAATAAATAAACAAACAAATAAAATCAGCGTCTAAATTGAAAGAAATTGAGATAAAAAAACAGCAGGCGCAGACTGCATATAAGAAAAGCAGTCTAAGACCTTCAAAAGCATAAAACAAGTTTTCAAATTAAACACAAACTGGAAGTCCTGAATACGTTCCTTTGAAACTTCAACCCATAAAGACATCAGATCAAAATCCGAATACTATTTGAAAAGGAAGCTTTAAAAATGAAATAACAGTCAACCAGTGGAATTAGAAGTGTGACAGTAAAAAGAACCCACAATTCAGACATGAAAAAAGCTAGATCAGATGATGAACAGCAAGGTTGTAAAGAACTGTGTCTGTGTGTGTTTTGGGGAGGAACTTGGATCTTTTGCTGTTCGAGGTGATGCAAGAAGCTCTTCCTGGGTCTGACTCTCGGCAGTCATAGCGAGTATCGGTCCTGTGCCGAAATGTTTTTGCCTCTCTCTCTCTCAGCTGCAGAGTGTTGTAAGACCAGTCTGCTACCTAAACCCTAACGAAACGGTTCTTATATGTCCCATTTGTAAGACCCGATCATAACCCAGTTACTTCAATTGATTTTTTTCAATAAATTAATTAATTAACATTTAAACTTTAAGGTAAAGTTACCTCCAAGGCAAAAAGAAAAGCAGAAAAAAATTAATGTTATTTGATTTATAATAATATCTATACACATTCTAATATATATCGTCGTATTGAAATGTAAGACCAAAATTAATGTGTACATTCTAATTTAATTATAGTTAGAAGTATATTAGTATGATGTTTCATAAGTTGTCAGTATTGATAACTTTTTCCTAAAAATGCAAACATACTTCAAATTTTGGAAGAGAAAGACAACCTCAGGAAGGTTTATTATTGCAATAATACTCAAAATAAAAATACCCTAAAGAAAGATTTAAAAAAAAAAAACTAAGATAGATTGACAATTAGCACATAGTTTTATGAAGTGCACTTCAAACATCATATTAGATATTGAAATTTGAAATCATAATCCATTTAAGGAATATATAAGTCATTAACATGTTTTTTCTTATTTAAGATAAAATATAATTTTAGTATACTATTAGTGTAAAAAATTTTATATAGGTATCCAATTATATATTTCGTATATTAAAAAATATTGACTTAATTATTACTATCTAAAAAATCTAACAAATAGAAAAATGTGATTCAATGACATTTGTTTCAACTTTAAAAAATATTACAAAACTTAAATTTTATATATAATTAAAAAAGCTGAAAATATACTTTTTTCTTTCAAAAATTACTTTTTTAATTTTTTAACAAAGCTTAAAAACCCATAAAAAAAACTAAAAAATAGATTTTTTTGGTAAGATTACAATTTTTCTAAAATATTATTTAAATATATGAAAAATATTTTTTGATTGAAAATAGTGATTTTTATCCCAAAAAAATCACATCCAAACACCAAACACACTCTAAATTCTTTTATAGTAGCTCTACATCAAAATTTATTTGTTTAAATAAAAAACTTATTCATTACATAATAATTACATAAAGATAATATTTTATAGAAGAACAAAGCCATTGAAATTGATGTATAAGAAATAAAGTTGTAACAATATTTAAAATAGGTAAAGTACACTTACCTCCCTCTAGTTATTTGACCCACATTAACCTCCCATGATTTATCCATTGTTTTGTATGAGTTACTAAAAATGTAACACCCTAACTTTTAACCTAATACGCCTTGACATTTTGGTTATTATTAGTTGTTACGCCTTTGTTTAGAACTTGACTTATCTTTTAAAATACGATAAGGAAAATATGACTAAATTTTTTTCTTTTGAACTTAAAACTTAAAATGCGAGCGCGTGCGCATAGATCCTGATTAATACACATAAGACATAGCAATCATATCAATTCATCATAGCATCTATAGGTAGACCATAGTATAATCACAACATAAATCATATATCATAATCTTAACATAAATAGCGTGTCCTATAAACATAAGAACACCTTAAGATACTAAACACAACAATCAAGGTCGATCATACACTAACCCAAAGCTAAACATAACTATCAAAGAACTAGACTAGTCTTCACGCTTACAGCTGTGACCTCTGATTCGGTAAATGACGACCTTTTACCCGCACCTCAAGGAAGATCAAACAACTGCATCATTCACATCTGGAGACGACACAGAGAAAGAAAAGGGATGAAACTCAATAAGATTCTAGGATCAGGGCTTCAGACTTAACTCAAATGTCATTGTTATGATCCCAGCCACTTTGGTTTTTATTATGAAAGATGTGTGCATGCATAAGATTCAATTTTAAATTTCTCAAATCCTATTATCCGAAGTGGGTGTCTTTTAGCATGGGTCTTAATGATATGAATGCAACATATATCTCATGTATGCATGGCAATACATTAAAAGCATAACCAACACATGTAAATAGCACATATCGCATGATTAAATGCACCAATAGGATAATAATGCAACACACATATATATATATATATATATATATATATATATATATATATATATATATATATATATATATGAATGCCTCTTTTCTTTACTTTTCAAAATTGAACTTTCAAGTTCTTTCCACCCTCGCACATGGTCACCAAAAGCCACCCATTTCACCTTCCAGAATTTTTCATGGTCACCAAAACTCATATTCTATCGCCTAGGATGAACTAAATCTAATCAGTGCTCGATTTAATATGGGTAATAAAGGGGGAACCACATGTAACACCCTAATAATTAACCTGTAACGCCCCAATTTTTCCTGTAATTTTTACTATCATTAGGAATTACCGAATTCCGTAGGTAAATATTATATAAAATTTGAGACCAAACAATCCTTAATAAAGGAATATAACGTTAGAAGAGAAGTTAGGAGCAATTCGTGCAAGTATTGCAAACCCCAATTTCTGTACGTGTAAAATGACCAAAATGCCCTGAGGTTATTTTACTAAAATGAGGATCGTGGGCCCCACCCATCCTCAAGGGGATGTTTTGATGTTAATAAGGGATTGTTTGTGTTATGTGTGTTAATAGAGGAGAAAAATCCTAATTTTGAGCGACGCGAAATGACCAAAACGCCCTTAAGTTTTAACTTCGATTGCGTGCCGACTAACCGAACCTCACTAAAATGTGTTAAAAGGTGTTTTTAAGCCATGATTAACCATTGGTTAAGCTCGGGTGGTCTCGGGCAATTTTTAAGTAAAATGACCGTTTTGCCCTGTCTTTGTGCAGTTTACAAATTTTGAGATTTTTGATTCGTCTAACGAAACCTAAGCAATATTAGGCTCAAATTAAAGCTTATTAAATTCTAATTACTAATCTAGAGTCAAAATTATTTATTTAGATTGATTAGAACCTAAAATTGCTTAAAACACCCAAATTGCTTAGTAATTCACTTAAACCCTTAACCGTAAATTCTCTAAATTGCATGAATACCTTGCCTACACCTAAAAATACATGGAACACACAAAATCCTCTTCCACAAGGCTGTAATGCACGAAATTATTGAGTAATAAGTCAGAAAATTATTACACAAAAATCCAAAGAATGAAAACAAAGAATCATGAAAACATGGAAACATGATTCCATGTTTTAAGCCACCAAACAAAATGATTTTTCTTCCTTATTTTTTTCTCTAATTTTTGGTCAGATTTCTTTCCTTCCTTTGTCCATTTATGAGCTGCAAAATCTCTATAAATAGGCATGCTTGAAGATAGTTTAGATGCTTAGTTCATAACTTACACAAATTCTAGTTTTAGGAGCACCAAAAGCTCTCATTTCCTCCTCCTCTTGGCTGAATTCTTTCTTCAAGTTTTCAAGAATATTTTCTTTCATTTCACTCAAGGAAACCAAGTTCTCTTCCTTTCCTTCAAATCAGATTAGGTAGGGAGTTGTTTTTAAGTTTATTTCTATGCTTTGCTAAGTGTTGTTCTTGGTTCAAAATGATGATTTCATGGATTTTCTCTAGTTTTTCCATTTGGTTTTCTTCTTCCTTTTCTTTGAACAATTCAGCCATATGGCCTAGGTGGGACTAAGATGATGGCTTGATGATGAGGACCTTGAGGTGGGTTGTGAATCCATCACAAGTTAGGCCTCTAAAGCTTGAAAGTTCCACTTGATGCAAAACTTTAAAGAATAATATTTTTATGATGTTTTTATGATCTTGAGTTTAGAACTTGAAAGATGTATTTTTCACTTTGTCTTGCTAAGATATATTGGGTTGAATTTATATTTCTCTAAAGTCTTGGAGGAGCTCTAGTAAAGAAATAAAATGAACTTGCATCCATGTTTAAGTTTATGCCTTGCATAACCATGTTTACTTTCTATGTCATCACTAAATTCTCAAGAATGAATAAATGAACTTGCATATTCATGTTTAAATTTCCAAGCTTGCATTTCATGTTTAAATTTCAAGTTGTCACTTAATCTCTAAAGATAATAAAGAAGTTGCATCTCATGTTTATTTTATGCTCTCACTTTATTTTATAATGGCTAAAAAGTCAATGCATGGCATGTTTATTTTATGTCATCACCTAAAAATCCTAGAGCTCAAAGACTTGCTTATGAATCATAAGCAAAGAAATGAGATAATTGGAGTTAAAGAATTTATTCTTTAAGAAGTCTTGAGAATTGGAGCTTAAAAAATGTAATTCTCATCCCTCACGGTCCTATGCGGACTCGGCGCTCAGGATTGCTAGTTCTCTTCTCCTCTCCTTTTCCTATGCGGAACCGCGCTCAGTTTCTTGCATCATGTTTATATTACAAGTTCTTGCATCATGTTTAATTTTTAAGTTATCACCTTAAATCTTAAAGATAAAGAAATAGAATTGCATATCATGTTTATAATTCCAAGCTATCACCTTATAAAGATAAGATTAAAATAAGGTTGCATAGCATGGTAATAATTCAAAGATGTCACCTAAATCTCTAAAGCTCAAGACTTGCTCCTTTTATCTTAAGTGAAAGATTTAATTATGAACATTCTTTCAAGTTATAAATCGGTCCCATGGTTAAGTTAGGCCTAAAGTCCTATGACTTCTTTCAAGTTTAACAAAAAGAATTAGTTCTAAAAGAGTTTTAAAACTTTGTAAGAATTTTATGGGAAGCTAGTAATTTATGTGTACTTAAAATATGATTTGATGCTTATTAAGAATTTGGTGTCATTGATTGATTCCCTGGTTTATATGTTATAGTTGTTGTTGCAAACAATGAAAACTTATGCATGAAATAAAGACATATTCTATTCCTGGAAGAAAGTGTATTATTAAGAGTGCAATTGGAAAGATTCTGGCTAAGGAAAGATTTGGTATTTAAGCGTGTCCATTGTGACCCACCTCTCTTTCCTGGGAATCTCCAGATGCATGATTCCAGTTGGTATATATTATTTCGGCATAAGACTATAAATGAGAAAATGTTATGATGATTATGAATGAAGAATTGTATTATGATATAACATGCAAAGACTTAAAGGTGACTCAAAATATATGAGAAAATGATCCTTTGGACCAATCAAACTATAGGCGGTGAAAAGGTGATTCTTGCCCCTAGTCTGTTCTCTCAAAAGGGTAGAGCGGAATTTTTACTTATCAAAAGGGATAAGTATGCGTGACGACTAGCAAGGTATGAGCTCATAACCTAGATTACTCCCAAAAGGGTGAAGTATAGGGTGGCCCAGGAAAATGATGATGAAAGTAACTTTAAGTCACCTAAGAAACTAAGTAAATGCATTATGTGAATATGATGTTCTGCTATGCATAGTATTTATGAGATGATGATGAGAAATATGATATTCTGCTATGCATAGTATTATGAAATGATGATGAGGAATATGATGTGATTTTATGCATAACTATGTTATTATATATGAAAGGAAAAGTTCATTATAAACATGACATGCTAAGTTTATGATGCATTATAAGACGCATGATTAAAGGGACGAACCTCGGTAAAGTATATTTTCGAACTTAATAAATCAATCTTAGCATGCTCACTATTTCATAATAACCCGAGGTTCCTGGGGACGATGATGATGACACAATGCATCATGAGGTGAGTACCTCCTGAGATTCTTTTATAAGTTTCTCACTCCCTCTATTTTTCTTTCCATCTCGTCTTCAGAAACGAGAAGGAAGCGTTCGTGAATCACATTGAGGCTCAGGGTAGCTGAACTTAAATCCTGCTAGTTTCACTCGTATATTTAGATATCTATCCCTATCCCTGAGTGTTATTACTAGGTGCCATTAATGGATGTCCTTCCATCCATATATTATTTATGTTTTATTAGATTGCCTACACTTAGTCTTATTTCTTGGTAGGCAAAATATCTATATGATATGTAATTATGGATGCTGTATGATGGAGCCAATATATTATGATGTGATGTTTGTAAATTCCTATGTGTCTTTTAAATTTTGCTAAATCATTCACGTTAAGCGCGGCTCACGTTTTCAATTATGTTTAAAAAAAAAAATGGCTCGTAATTTCACTAAGTATTTTCAAAGCATGATTAAGAAACTGAAGCAAAGAGTAAAGTCTAGTAATTAATCAATCCTGCCTAGGTGTATTGGGTTAATTATTAGGTGTTACATAACCCAATACGCCTAGGTCATATCTGATTAATTACTAGACTTTACTCTTTGCTTCAGTTCCTTAATCATGCTTTGAAAATACTTAGTGAAATTACAAGACATTTTTTTTAAAAAATATAATTGAAAACGTGAGCCGCGTATAACGTGAACGATAATTGGGATAAAGCAGAAAACGAACGGACATATCATGAAGAACACATCATATTGGCTCCATCATATGACATTCATAATTACATTTCACATAGATATTTTGCCTATCAACATAGTTAAGCTAGATGTAGGCAATCAAACAAAACATAAATAATATATGGATGGAAAAACATCTATTAACGCGCTATTTATAACACTCAGAGATAGGAATAGATATCCAAGTTCACGCTCAAGGTCTAGCGATATGTTCCTCAAGGATAATAACGTTCACAAGATCACGTGCATCTACCAGGTGAGAGCATCAATGGGAATCACGAACATCACCATCACTTTCTGAAGACGAGATGGAAAGAAAGAAAGAGGGAATGAGAAACTTATAAAAGAATCTCAGGAGGGTACTCACCTCGTATGCATCGTGTCATCATCATCATCCCCAGGAACCTCGGTTTCATTATGAAAATGTGAGCATGCTAAGATTCATTTATTTAGTTAGGAAATATACTTATCGAGGTCGTTCATTTTAATCATGCGTCTTATAATGCATCATAAACTTAGCATGTCATGTTTATAATGAACTTTTCCTTTCATATATAATAACATAATTATGCATAAGACCACATCATATTCATCATCATATCATAAATATTATGCATAGAAGAATATCATATTTCTCATCATTATCTCATATATATTATGCATAAAAGAACATCATAATCACATAATACGTTACTTAGTTCCTTAGGTGACTTAAAGTTACTTTCATTATCATTTTCCTGGGCCACCCTATACTCCACCCTTTTGGGAGTAATCTAGGTTATGAGCTCATACCTTACTAGTCGTCACTAGCATATACTTATCCCTTTTGATAAGTTAAAATCCAGACTCTACCCTTTTGAGAGAACGGTTTAGGGGCAAAAATCACCTTTCACCACCTATAGTCTGATGGGTCCAAAGGATCATTTCCTCATAAGTTTAAGTCACCATTAAGTCTTTGCATATTATATCATAATACAATTCTCAATTCATAATCATTCATAACATTTTCTCATTTATAGTCTTATTCTGGAATAATATATATACCAACTATAATCATGCATCTGGGAAAGAAGGTGGGTCACAAATGGACACGCTTAAATACCAAGTCTTTCCTAGCTAGAACCTTTCCAAATTACACTTTTAGTAATATACTTTCTTCTAGCAACAAGGGTAAATTTTTAAATAACAAAGAATATTTTATTATTTCATGCATAAGCATTCTCATTGTTTGCAAGCAACTATAACATGCAAGCCCGGAAATCATTCAATGACGTCAAATACTTAATAAGCATCAAATCACTACATAAACTTATCATTTAAAATATCAAAGAGGCATCATCATAAATCCTTATTGAAAAATTCTTAAACAACCGAAACTCTAGAATCGGGCAACCTTAATTATTGAACCAATTAATTATGCATCTAAGGGAATTATTACCATCAATTATAAGTCCTAAGAACGTTATTAGACTATATGGGGCAGCATAGGTAAGTTATTCTTAAGGTTTTAATGTGCTAGAAGTTGCATTTTTAACCCTTCTCGTTACGGCTTTCCCTATGATGCTAAAATTAATTACTAAACCACTTATGAATCATTCTCCCTTATCTAAACATGATGAAATCTGGTTCTTAAGGCCACTAAAGGCTCTGGACAGAATGCATAAATTTCATTCTCTAAAGTTTTAGAAATCTTGCTTTACGGTTTTCTAGGAAGCTAGTTTTATCTCTAACATGCATAGAATCATTCTTTTAGCAATCAACCATAATTATCACAACTTCAAACATATTAAACCATCATCATACAGTAGTACTAAACTCAGATTAGTAGCTGAATCATGAACCTCACATAATTGCTTAAAATCACAATTTTAAGTACAAGTAAGATACTAGTATCCTGTAAAATCTTTGCAAGGCCTTAAAACCTTTTTAAAAACTAATTCTTTTTGTTACTCTTGAAAGAAATTTTAGAACTAAATCAGTAGCTTGTTTAAAATCACTTTAGGCCTACCTTAATCATGAGGCCGATTTATACATTGAAAGAATCCTCACGATTAAAATTTTCACTTAAGATAAAAGGAGCAAGTCTTGAGCTTTAGAGATTTAGGTGATAACTAGAATCATAAACATGCTATGCAACCTCATTTTAATCTTGTCTTTATAAGGTGATAACTTGGAATTATAAACATGATATGCAAGAAACTGAGCGGCGGTTCGCATGGACCAGTGGAGGAGAGAGAATCTTAAGAAAGGAGTGGCGGTAGTGGCTGGAGGGAAAAGGGAGAGAATTCTTATTACATCTTATTAAGCTCCAAACTCAAGACTTTTTAAAGAATGATTTCTTTGGCTCCCATAATCTTAAGGAAGCTTTAGAGTTTTTATTACCATGGTTCCAACTTTGCTTGTGATACTTGGGCAAGTCTTTGAACTCTAGGATCTTTAAGTGATGACATAAAATAAACATGTCATGCATTGATTCTTTTAGCCATTATAAAATAAAGTGAGAGCATAAAATAAATATGAGATGCATCCTCTTTATTATCTTTGAAGATTAAGTGACAACTTGAAACATAAACATGAAATGCAAGCTTGGAAATTTAAACATGAATATGCAAGTTCATTTATTTATTCTTGAGAATTTAGTGATGACATAGAAAGTAAACATGGTTATGCAAGGCATAAACTTAAACATGGATGCAAGTTCATTTTATTTCTTTACTAGAGCTCCTCCAAGACTTTAGAGAAATATAAATTCAACCCAATATATCTTAGCAAGACAAAGTGAAAAATACATATTTCAAGTTCTAAACTCAAGATCTTTATTTTTACATCATAAAAACATCATTCTTTAAAGTTTTGCATCAAGTGGAATTTTCAAGCTTTAGAGGCCTAACTTGTGATGGATTTACAACCAACACTCAAGGTCCTCATCATCAAGTTATCATCATATTCCCATATAGGCCTTATGGCCAAAATGTTCAAAGGAAAAGAAAAAGAAAACCGAATGGAAAAGCTAGAGAAAGTCCATGAAGTCATCATTTTGAACCAAGAACAACACTTAGCAAAGCATAGAAATAAGCTTAAAGACAACTCCCTACCTAATTTTATTTGAAGGAAAGGAAAAGAACTTGGTTTCCTTAAGTGAAATGAAAGAAAATCTCTTTGAGAAATGGGAGAAGAAGTTTCAGCCAAGAGGAGGAAGAAAGAAAGCTTTTGGTGCTTCTAAAAACTAGAATTGTGTAAGTTATGAACTAAGGCCTCTAACACTCCTTCAAGCATGCCTATTTATAGAGATTTTGAGGCTCATAAATGGAAAAAGGGAGGAGGAAGGCTGGTGGAATTTCAAAGGGAACAAAGGGAGGAAAACATGGATTCAAGACAAGTTGTATGAATTTATGGAATTATGTTTCATGGTGACATTTTTGGCATTTTGTTTTAGTGCATTATTTAGCAATATTCTGATGCATTATGGCTCCATAGTTTCAGCCATTTGCAGCCCATGGAAGAGAAATTTGTGTGTTCCATATATTATTTAGGTGTAGGTAAGGTATCTTTGCAAATTAGATAATTTGTAATTAAGGGCTTAGGTGAATTAGTAAGCAATTTAGGTGTTTTTAAGCAATTTTAAGTTCTAATCAATCTAAATAAATAATTTTGACTCTAGATTAATAATTAGAATCTAATAACCTTTAATTTGAGCCTAATATTGCTTAGGTTTTGCTATACGAATCAAAAATCTTGAAATTAAAACTACACAAAGACAGGGATAAAATGGTAATTTTACTTAAAAATTGCCAGAGACCACCCGAGCTTAACTAATGGTTAATCATAGCTTAAAAACATGTTTTAAAACATTTTAGTGAGGTTCGTGTACATCCCCCTGCTTTATGGATCAGATCCACAAACCAAGATGGGTCTTTCAGTGTGCTTTGTCCTCACTCATACGCTTCCTGGGAAACTTCCAGGAGGTCCACATCCCAAAATTACCCCAAGTCAAGCACGCTCGCTGGAGTCTTTTGTGATGGGCTACCGAAAGAAAGATGCATCTTTGTGGCATAGGTAGTACCAATCAATTCATATAAGCCCTCCTCAACTGTATAGTCCCATACCTATACAGTTCAGATCCTCTCATTCGGTGTGTAATTGGTTCATTCATGTACCCCTCCGCTGGAGGCAGGAGGCTCCTTGTCCGTGCCCTCTGACAGGCGATCACCACCTGCCTCGTCCGGGCGTTACATGCCCACTAGCTTCCGCTGGTTCGTCCCGAACCACAATCCTGGGAGAGGTGAGGGCTGATACCATTTGTAACATCCCCTGCCTTATGGATTGGAACTCCCACAAACCAACATGGGTCTTCGCGTGCTTTGTCCTCACTCACACGCTTCCTGGGAAAACTCCCAGGAGGTCACCCATCCCAAAATTACCCCAAGTCAAGCACGCTCACCTTGAGTTCTTTTGTGATGGGCTACCGAAAGGAAGATGCATCTTTGTGGCATAGGTAGTACCAATCAATTCATATAAGCCCTCGTAACGTATAGTCCCATACCTATAGAACTCAGGATCCCTCTCATTGGGTGTGTAATCGTTCATTCATGTACCCTCCGCTTGGAGGCAGGAGCCGCTCCTTGTCCGTGCCTCTCGCACCGCGATCACTCCCTGCCTCGTCCCGGGCGTTACATGATTGAAAATTCGGGCAAGTTTGTCACTTCATCTCAACAATTCAAACGGCAGTCAATCGGTTTCTAATTTTTTTTGAGGCATCAAACCTTAGAATTAACCCCTAAGAAAATTCGTGTGTTTAGTCTAAGAGGTTAACTACAACATATAATTTTCATGGTTCATGAAACCACCCACAAAATTTCCAGAAAATTCGTGAATACTTCTGATTACAGAAATAATTAATAACCTAGTTCCAATTTCACTTGAGAGAAAACCCTTTTAAAACCATCCAAACACAACACAAAAATTCATACATCAATATCAATATGTTAATCATCAATATCATCAAAAGTTTCGGAATTAGGCAAGCTAAAACAGAATTGAAAAATTCACAAGAAAGGCGGCAAAACCTACTTTGAGAGCTCTTGAGCTCTATGTTCCAAAGGATGCTCTAGAATGCTTTTGCTTCACTTCAAAGCTTCCCCACCAACATCAAACCCTTCCTTTAACCTCTGATTGTGTGCCCTCAAAGTTGGAAAAAGTGATGGATTCAAATTATAATCGGTTAGATTTGTAGGTTATGATGAATAGAATAAGTTTAGTGAAGAGAATTTGTGGTTTTAGTGACTTTGAGCTAGGGTTTTGCAAGCTTGAAGCTTGTTAATGGAGTTTGAGAGGAAGAACAATGGAGGAATGGTTCTTAGAGAGGTCTGGACGAAATTTTCATGAAGGAAATGATAAGATATTGATTTTATGAGTTTATGACAAAATGCATAGAATTTTCAAGTCCAAAATGTTTTCTTTTCTTAAAGATAAATGTAGAAATATTTTGTAAGCATCCTATTGGTCCTAATAAAGTGGCAATGGTGTGGCTTCTTCTAAGCCACACACTTGTCTAAATGGGTGGCAAACTTTCACTGGAAGTTTCATTTGTATAGAAACCACAGAAATCTCGAACGGGTAAACACGTACCCAATTGAACCAATATTGCCCGAAAATTAATTTTAAGTATAAAATTATCAATCCCACCTATTTCTAACCTTATTCCCATGTTTTCCTAATTTCGGCACCTTGGGCCCGCATCTAAGGTTTAACTCCAGCGGCCGGGCAACAAGGTTACTATTCATTGGCCAAATTTTTTTTAAGGGTCCATTGGGCCACCCTCATCATCGTTGTCCTGTCAGATTTCTGAAATTATGAATAACAAAGCTCAAATTAATTTTTAAATGATTTCGTATGTTACATTCGGCTTCATTGACACAAATCCAAGTTAAAATAGTCGCAAGGGCGTTTTGGTCATTTCGCGTTGGAGCTCAAAATTAGGATTCTTCTCCTCTATTAACACACATAACACAAACAATCCTTATTAACATCAAAACATCCCCTTGAGGACGGGTGGGCCCACGATCCTCGTTCTGAGTAAAATAACCTCGGGGCATTTTGGTCATTTTACACGTACAGAAAAAATTTGCAACTTCTTGCACAAATTGCTCCTATCCTTTCTTCTAATGTTATATTCCTTTATTGAGGATTGTTCGTCTAAATTATATGAAAAATTATCTAGGGTAATTCGTAATTAAACGACAGTAAAATCGGGTGTTACAACCACATCACTTTCTTATCATGATTATGCAACTTTATCATTCATCATTTCATACTCAAGATTTCATGATTTTTCTAAGTCAACAAATTTGGTGGAAATCAGAAGCATAACGGTGGGAACGGGATTTCCCCAATTTGCTTCCTGTTATATAACATCCAAACATGCATCTCAACCAATCATACATAATTGCAACATGCCATAAAACATCATGTCATAAAGCACATAGGCAAGCATCACATTCCTTTGCATAAATCCATAAGCACAATATTTATCAATATCTTAAAAGGTAAACATGCTCCTACCCAGTATGCCAAAAATCAAGGACCGGACTTAGCTAATGCATATGCTATGCTTAATGGAATATATGTATATAACATTCTAGAATCATCATTCACACAAATCAATCACCTAAGGTCATCAATCCACTTGATCTTGCTTAGAAAATGATTATTTAAACATTTGGGGTGCTAGTAATCGATTACATGTGTGGTAATCGATTACCAGAAGCTTGTTCCATAAAGGGCTTGCTAGTAATCGTACCAGAACCAAAAACTAATTCTGGGCATACAGAACGTCATGGTAATCGATTACATGAATGGTAATTGAATACCAGAACCAAAAACTTGTTTTGGGCACAAAGAACACCATTGTAATCGATTACATGAACTGATAATCGATTACCAGGTAAAACTGGTTTTGGGCATAAAGAACATCCTTGGTAATCGATTACATGAAGTGGTAATCAATTACCAGAACCGAAAATCTTCAATAACCATCCTGGTAATCAATTACATAGTCAGGTAATCGATTACCAGAACCTCTGAGTTCAAGAAATCAAGGTTTTAACACATTCTAAGTTACTCTAACACCTCAAAACCATTTTAAAACATCTTTCTAACATTCCTTTGAAAACATTTTCACATTTTTATAAATCAAAACCAACATTATATCATGACTAAGGCACATCCATTAGCCATGGTTAAAATTTCCATCTTGAGATATAAGGGCAAGTCTTTTGAGCTCTAGGAATTTAAGTGATGACATAAAAATAAACATGCTATGTAAGCCTCATTTTAGATCTTTACTATTATTAGGTGATGGCTTGAAAGTTAAATATGCTAGACAAGGAAATATAAACATGAATGCAAGTCTATTTTTTTATTTTAGTGCTTTAGGCCTCTTAGAGTATTTACTCTAAATCACATCTCAACTTTAAGGTTGAGATAGGTAGGCTTTGAGATTAGTTATTAAGTGATAACTTGGAAAGTAAATATGCTAGGCAAGGAAATATAAACATGATGCAAGTTTATTTCTTTATCTTGCTAGAGCTCATTTCAAGACTTTAAAGAATCAGCTTTCAACCCCAATCAATCTTAACCAAAATGGAAGTGAGTTTTAGAGTTTCTTGACACAATGGTTCCAAGAACCTCTTTTGTCTAGACTCATCATCAAGCTCAAAGAAAAACCAACCAAGACAACCAACAATAAACCATTTTCCATACTCTTGTGAAACCAAAAATCAAGCCTTGAACTTTAGAGGTTCAACACATGATGGTTTCACAACCAACATTAAGAAACCCTCATCATCAAGCTATGGCCTTGATCATCAAAGAAAGAAAACATTTCACAAGAACCAACAACATTTCATCTTTACCATTCTTTAAAACCAACAAAAATAAACTAAAACTTGGGCTCTATAGGTCAAGCAAATGATGGTCTCACAACCAACATCAAGAGCTCTCATCATCAAGCCCATGGCTCTTTACATTATCCAAGATCAAGATCCGAAAATAAAAGGAAAAAGAGAAGATTCAACAATAGCAACAACAACAACATCAGCTACAACAACAACAACAATAGCAACAACTCCTTTTATTTTATTTCTCATCAAAGCCGAAAAAGAAGAAGAAGATAGAGAAGAGAACTCAAACAAATCCCTACCAAGTTGTGTTCCTTGCTTGAAGAGAGAAAGCTTTGATCTTGCAAGGGAATGACTATGTGTTTGTGAGTTGAGGGATGGTTGAGAGTGGTGGTAGAAAAAGACTTGAAGTTGAGAGAAAACTAGAGAGCTTTTTTGGTCATAAACTCAAACAAAAAAGCTAGTGGTAAAAGTGTGAGATTTCTCTACACATTGCTATATATATTATGGGTTGAAAAATAAAATTGTGTGGATGAAAAATGGGGAGAGGGTAGCTTCTTTGAGCCATGGGGAGGAAAATATCTCTTCTAAGTGTCATTCAAGGGTAAGGCTAGGTATGGGTTGAAGCATGGTCCAAGGTATGGCTTAGAGTATGGTTCTTTTATGTGTAAATTAATCAACATGTGGTGAATTAGGGGGGAGTGGCTGATTGGTTTAGGAGCATTTGGGGGGAAGAAAAGCTCATTTTAATGTTGGTTTATAAGTGTGTTTAAGAGTTGATTTGGTTAGGCTATGGATTAGGAGTTGTAATTTGTGTTTTAGGTGAGATAATGGGTAATTAAGGTGGTTCAAGACAAGATTAAAGAGTGGTCTTGCTTGATTAGTTTGAATTAAACATTATTAGTTTGAAATTCAAACTCTAACACGTTTCCTTAATTTAAGGAATTGGAGAGAGAATTTACTATTTGGCTTGACATGACATAAAGTCTTGAATTTAAGAAGGGAAATTGAGTTTTCTTAATCAATCTTAAGCCTCTAATGACCTCAAATAATTATTTAGACTTCAAATTAATAGATAAAATTCATTTATCTTTAATTAGAGTCTAATATTGCCCATATTTCCATAATCGTTTGGTATGCCCGCACTAGACAGGGGTAAAATTGTAAATTTACACAAGGACTTCCCAGGGCCATCCGACTTAACCTATCATAAAACATTGCTTAAAAACATCATTTAAAACCTTTTGGTGAAGTTGGGCTAACCGACACGTAAATCGGTATTAATTAGCCGCATGGGCGTTTTGGGTCATTCTGCGGGAACTCAAATGAGATTCTTCTTCTATTAATACACATAACACATGTAATCTCCTATCATCATCGAAACATCCCTGGAGGATGGTCGGCTTGGCGATCCTCATTTTCCGGGTAAAATGACCTCAGAGGCATTTTGGTCATTTGTACATGGGAAAATAAAGATGTTACAAAAAATGCCCTCACCTTCACACTCTTCCTCACACACCATTTTCATTTTCTTTATTCTCCAAATCCTGCCTACAAATTGTATACAACTCTTTTTATTTTTCATAGTTTCTAGAAAACTAATAGAAAAAGGAAATAATTTCTTATGCAAGAACAACCCATTACAAGGAAGTGTTAGGCTCAATACTCAGAAACAAAACAATGTCATATTTGATTCTCTGCCCCTCAAAAACACAAAAACCTTTTGTTGGCGTCTCTCAAGGGCTTTAAGGATAAAAAAAAACTTGTGTTCTTGAACGTAAACACTGAAACCATAAAATTGTTCGATATGGAATTTGTATTGATGCTACCACTATTAATTTAATTCAGCCATCATATAAAAACCACCACCTTAATCTCGCTATGTATGAAGTGGGAGGGACATAGGATAAAGAAGAGGAATGTGTGAGTGAGAAATGATGAGGATAAGGATGTTTTTAGTAGCTCATCCTAAAAATAGGTAAATTAGGAAAAGTGAGTGTAAGTTGAATAACTAGAAAGGAGATGAATTGAATTTCAACAAACCTCAGAAAAGGTGAATATAATTTACCTTTTAAAAATTTATGTGTAATAATGAAAAGACAATCTCATATAGTTATGAGAAATCCTATAAGTTACCAACAATGTGTTGGTCCAAGTAAAGGGATTTGATATTTTAATCATAAAGTCTTAGATTTGATTTATAGTCCTAGACTTAATCTTGAAATTAATGTGTGTGAAAAAAAGAAAATACATAAACACTATCATTGAGAGATTTTCCTATTTAGATGGTGACTATACTTTGAAATAATAGTCTTATACCTATCAAGTAAGAATTGAACATGTGGAACATTCAACCTCCCCATAACCGCAATACATCTAATCATCCACCATTCTAAAACTCCTTTGATCAGTGTGATGATGAGCTCAGAAGTTACTCCATAGAAAAGCCCCAAGCTCGGGAACTATGAACTTGAAAAGATTTATTAAGCCTATGACTAAGCCTAATCAACTTGAGATAGACATACTCAAAATAGCTAAGATATGCATCCATGACTTGGAGAATCAACCATAATTGTCACCCGTGTCATTGCCAAAATCTCCTCCTAGAAAAACTCCCCTCTATCATGGCAATGTTTAATCTATCCTCTATATTTTAACTATTCGTGTTAGATCCAATTATGGTGATTTGCTTTCATTATCACAATTAATCACTACTCTCACTTGATCATATATGTATATGTTGTTGGGTTTTTATGCAATCGTATAATATGGATTACACGCAAAATTTTAAAATTTTCAAAACCCAAAACTAAATCCATGCGAATAGACCATTTTAAAGATAAGGATCGAATTATGTACCTGGGAGCATGCCTTCCAGAACTCGATTCTCATGCTTAGACTATAGGCGCGCTTAAGGAACGATCGCCCTCTGCCGTATCCACATGAGCGATCATGAGCAATTGTTGAATGCTAGCTCCTGCGATCCCAAATCATGGTTGTAGGGTTTCCTCCAATTTGTTCTTGGTTTCTGAAGTTGTGTCATACTCTCAAACCAAAATCCTTATCTATTCTATTTATAGGGAGATAAAAGTTCCTAACTAATTAGGAAAAAGATATTCATTAAAAAAAATATCTTAGAATTTGGAAATGAATCTTTTAAATTTGATTCTACCATATCCAATATATTTATTATCAAATTTCAAATTTACATTTTTTGATAATATAAAACGAATCACGAATTTAATATACAGATGATATACCTCATATATATCCATATATTTAAAATTCAGATTCTTAAACAACCCCAATCCATTTGCTACATTCTTAGTATGTGACCTAATGTATTTACATTACATTGGTAGTAGACCAATACCACTATTACGTATACAAATCATAAGTGGTCTATAGCAAGACACTATAACTGACCCAAGTAATAGTAAAATTAAAAGTTCATATTAGCTTAACCAATAGAATATGTTATATTCCTTTTGTCACACAATATCTAATTTGAACATAAGGCATGTATAATGTCATCCTTATATTGTTCAAATATAATTTATCGATCTCCAAGTAGATTTATAAATCAAATAACACTGATAACTCCTTTAGTTCATTTGAGCATGACCATACATTTCTCAGTCTCACTTATCGAGGGGCCTAGTAGATATCTCTCTAAAAAAAAGGACAAATTCCATATTGCTTAGTCAATTTCCACTAGGGGTGTACAAGGAACGAGTTGGGCCAAGTTGGACAAAACCTGAACCTGGCCTAATTTTTAGTTGGTTTTTTTTGAAATCCAAACCCGACTCGATAATGACCCAACTATGTATTAGATCGTCCTGGGTCAACTAGACATTCGAATAATATATGAGAATTTGGATATTGTACATAATAAAGTTATAAAATTTTATAAGTAAGAAAGAAAATGTTAGAGATATTTTACAATATAGGTTTCATAAAAACCATATCAATGTAGAAATAACATCAATTTATGTAAAATATATTAATTGAACTTTAAAATCTTATAATTTTTCATAAATTATTATAAAAATATATATCGCTTAAAGAATTATTTGACTTCGAGTCAGGCTAGGCTAATCTAACATATCACCCGAACCTGGCCTTAAAAGTGTACTGGGTCAAATTTGAAGACCCAAACCCATTCCAATGAGCTTGGGGCCTGGGGTTGGTGGGTTGAGATGGGTTATGAACACCTCTACTTTCCACTGCATAAATTACATTATATTTAACCACAATCTTCATAATTATTCGGTTAAGGATTGTAGGTTGAAAAGTGTATGAGAAGAAGGGTTGAATCATACTTTCACTTTTTTTTCCTTTTTATTTTATGAAAATCTAAAACAAATACTATCAAGTGTGAACTTGAAATGCAGTGGAAATATCATTAGAAAGTGTCAAAGAGTAACTTTCTAAATTAAAACAAAAATATGAAAAACTGAGTTAAAGATGTTTTTTTGGAAGAACATTGATAATAGGCACAACACAAATTATAAAAGAGATTCAGAGAGAAGAGATATCGCTCAAGAGATTTATACTTGTTAAGCCAACATGCCTACATCCAGTTCTCAACAATTGTTGAGTTTCACTAAACAACCTTTCTCAACCCAAAGAAAGTCATATAGTCTTTCAATAGCCTTCTCAAGCTATCTCACGTGATTAGTAGCACACTCTACTGTCACTCCCAAGTAGTCTTTGACTAACCTCTTCAAGCTACCTCACATTGATCTTTACTAGATTATGATACAAATAATATTTGTGGGTTAGTTCATTCCAACTTTCAAACACTCAAGTTTTCTCAAAGTAAAATAGTGTATAAGATGAAAACTTAAATGACTTCTTTTTAACAATGCTTCATAGGAAGAAGATGTTATCTAATAAGAACTTAGAAAGAAGATTTATACAAAAGATGAAGGAGAGTCTCGTGTTCTTTAGAGCTTTTCAAAATGAATTAATCAAAAGTCTTGAGTAGTAAGCACATGATCTCCTATGCTTGATCTCTCATTTATGACCGTTGTCCTTGATCTATTTTCCTAGTGACACGTATTGATCTTCTTTTTGTGTGTTGGAAATGTAGTCTAGAGGAATAGCTCAACATGTCAGAGCCATTTTTGTAGTAGCAGAGACCATTGTCTAATAGAAGTTTTTGAGTCCATCTTCAAAACTACTTTTTGCTTTCTGAATGAGGTTTCTAAAATTTTTCTTTTAGAAGGTAGGATGGTTGACCAAGTTGAAGATGAGATGTCATCAGTCCTTAGACAGTTTGACTTTAATTTGAATTTTGAATTTTTCCTTCCATTTTTGTAAAGTGCATCGTTTATAGTAAACATGCTTTTTGAAATGCTGTTTTAGTTTCTAGACTTTCCTTTCAATCTTCTATGCTTTAATCAGAATTTGTTGTAAAGAAAATATTACAATCATAATGATTGAACATGGTAACCACAATTTGCTTCATAAGAGGATTGAATTCTTCACTTGTATATTAATTTTTGAAGATGAGGGTTACTTTATGAAGATCTAAACCTTGGTTTCTTGTTCTTGAAGGATTTCTTCCATGCATTAAGCATACTAACATCCATTTCAAGGATTATTTTTCACTTCTTTTTAAGTTCTAAATATCTTTGAATGAGATTAATCATGTTTGCACATGCTATCATGAAAATAACCTTAATATAAGGACTTTTGTGATAACGAGAATGGACCTATTTGATACTCAAGAAACTCAAGTAAAAGATTAGTCCTTCTATAAAATATTTTCATGAAACTGATTTGTTGTCACTCAAAACTTTGAGCGCTAATACTTTCTGAAGGGTTTTAGAGCTAACAATCTCGCCTTTTATGATAATGACAAATCCAATTTTGAGAAAATCTTTTGGACAGATTTTGAAAGAAATATTTAAACAGATATTGGATCAAAGTAATTCAATATTCTTTCAAAATACATTAGATGGAGTTTTAGAAGGTTTCTTTCTTAAGGTACGTTGTAGATATGAATAAGTCATTTAACAACATTAAGTGACTAGAATCAAAGTTGTTTTACTTCAAGGAATGTTTTTGAAGTATATAGAGCACTTTATGAGATATATCAGAGAAAATTTTGAAATAAGATGGAGCTTTTTAGCTTTCTAAACAAAACAACTTGATTTTGAGTCATTTGACTTTTTGAACTTAATCATATTTGAATAAAGAGATAATACATGTGATATTCATTCTTGGTATGGAATCCATACACAGCATGGATTTATCCAAATATTTTCAAAGCTAAATCTAGTGTCAAAATGCATAAAACATGCAACAGATGAAATTTACATACATAAGTTTTTGAAGCTCAATTTGTTTTGAGCACCATGTATATGTGTATGAGAGTAATAGATAGCATTTTGAGATAACGCACAATCATGTGTTGTCATAGCATGATTTGGATATAATAAAACTTCTAGTTTGTGTATAGAGCGTAACGATGATGATGTATATGTATCTGAACATACATGATATGCATCCAAGCATATATGATGGACAGGTATAAATCTTAGAGTATAAACTTAAAGCTCACGAGACACATGTAACACCCTAATATTTAACCCAATACGCCTAGGACGTACTTAGATTAATTATTAGTCATTGCTTCCTTTAAAACCTCTTTTAAAAATTAACTTAGCGGAAAATACAGGTAAATTTTTTTTTTTGAAATGATTTATATAAAACAAAGTGCGAGCCTTTGCGCGTAACATAAACAACGTGAAGCGGAAGAACAAATAAAACATACAGAACATAAGCATTAAAGAACACATCTATCATAAACATCATTTCTCATTACATTAGATAATATAGTTTAGTACATCACAACAGAAATATAATAGAAACATAAAGTCTTACCCATACTAGTGGGCAGAGCTTGCAGGACAAAGACATAAAATAAGAAAACATGATAACAAATACATGAAACAACCCCCAAAAGATAAGCACCTAACTATCGCTACCCTCTCTCTCCAAGCCTCCTGCGATGCCGATCTTCGTTGGGGAGATGTAGCCCGTGACTGACAAGCTCCTCGGATGTAGCCCAACGAAGCGGAGATCTAGGCGTGGGAATCATGGGAACAACATGGCCTCCGCGTCGTGGTCGCTTCTCGGGTTGTCGAACGCGCCTCGCATGCCTTGGCTGGGTGACGTGTCCTCGCCACCTCCTCCGAGACCTATAGGAAACGAAGGAAGAGCCCTCCGACGAGGAAGGATGGGCACGACGGCCTGCTCGTCTCTGGGTCGTGTCCTCTCAAAGATCAGGTCGTCGCCAAAGGGTGAAGTCGGATCGAAGTGATAGCTGGAGACGGGGAAAGCAAAAGGGCGTCCCACGTATGCAAAACGTGCACCTCGCAATGACCCTTGAAGTGGTAAGACTGATGCTCGGGGTCATAGTGCACCTCCCATGTAGGCGGGTCAATGAAAATCACGAACGACGCCATCGATATCTGAAGACGTAATGGAAAGAAACAGAGAGGGTGAGAATTCTTCTAAAGAATCTAGGGAAGTCCTCTATCCTAGTGTCATCGTTTACGTCCCAGGAACCTTGGGTTTATTATGAAAAGGTTAAGCATGCATTAGTTCATTATGGAGTTTTCGCAAAGGTATTTATCCAAGGCCCATGTCTTTTATAATGATTCTTAATGCATGTATGCAACATAATATTTCATGGATGCATGGCAGCACTTTAGGCAAATCAAACAATAATTCAAACAACATTTGAGTGGCATGAAACTTTTCTTTGAACATCTTTCCTTTTCTCATACTTGTGACACCAATAATATAGTAACCGCACCCTTTAAACTAGGCTATGAGCTCATACCTTAACTAGTTGTCACTAGTTCTTACTTATCCTCTTGATAAGCGAATCATAATCATAATCATAATCATCATAATCCCGACTCCCGAGTACGGGTAGGGGCCTAAGGATCACCCATCATGGGACTTTTTCCTTCTTCGAAACGCATCGATTGGTTAAGCCAACGACTTTGTCCGCTTTGGAGGCTAATGTCTATGCCCTCACGGTTTTACCTTCTCCTCACCGAGGAGGAGAAGTACGTCTCGGTGTGTCACCTTAAACATCATATACTTTCATTCTTCGAAACGCATCGACTGGTTAAGACCAACGACTTTGTCGCTTCGGTATGGCTCGACGTCCATACCCCACGGGTTTACTTTCTCCTCAGGAGAGGAGAAATGCGTCCCATATAACTTTAAACTTCATTTTTCTCAAAAACTTTCTTTTATCCCTCAAATTTGACGAAATTCGCGGCATAACAGCTACTCTCAGAATTTCCTCAAATTTGAGTCATGCCACATAATTTCAGTCACAAGCATCATTTTCATGGAACCTTCTCATTGCAATAACTTTCTAGTTCACATGAGCATATTCCTCAATTTCATTCATAGCTTTGAAACATTATGCATCTCAAACACAACATTTCATGATATCACCAAATCAAATTATGCACATAAAGTTTCATGCTCAAGGAACTTAACATAACCACATCATCATAAGTGTGCACGAGGTTCATCATCATAATCATACTCTCTCGTCCACCTATCTCATAGTATCTTATGCTTTGACCCCTACAGGCTTTAAACTTACATTTCGGTCATTCTAATCCTCGCTAAGGATTTTTATAACACCTAAGGGAAAATTCTCACTAAGTTTTAGGCACACTTAAAATTCCAAACAGCATTATGTAGTTTGGCAAAAATATCATATACTTACGGGTCTAGAATCTTCGTTCTTGACCCTTTTTAAGATCCGTCTTCGCCTAAGGCTTCATAATCAATCCCTAAACCAATTATGAGGGATTCCTAGGCATGTTTACTAAGTTATAACTTACTTTTCCTCAATTTAGCTTTGCTGGACAGAATCACATTTTGCCATGTCTAAGTGTGCTAGAATTCCTATTTTAAGTCCTTATCATCACCTTAAGCTTAGTAATTAATACCTAATCATTTATGAAAGGTTTTTATGCATATCCTACTGATTATGAACCATTTACACTTGAATTAATTATGCTGGAACAGTTTTGCAAATTTGTGCATTAAGGTGTTCTAGAATTCTCATTCTTGATCCTTTTAAGTTACTTATTCTTTTCTAACTTCTCTAAATCGATCCTCCCTTCACTCAAACATAATTTTACACATTTTAATACCTTAGAACAACATTTGTACAGCAGCCAATCATGAAGGGCAGAACCGAAATCATAAGCCCATAAAATCACATAATCTCATGAATTAAAATGCATACAAGTTGCTAGTTTTCTCTTGGAACAATTTTAGGAACTCAAACTCTTTTAGAAACCAATTTATCTCATTAAAATCATTAAAGTCCAAGCAAGATCAGTAGCTAAATTAATTTTCTCATAAAATAGATTTAAAACATATAATCTCATTCATAATGCTCCTTAGGTACTCCTAAGCTTAGAAAAATTTCAAAACATGGCTATGGGCACTTGTGATTAGATGAACTCACACCAAGCCCATCATCATCACCACAAGGCCAAAATGGCTTCATTGAAAAACCAACATTTTCTTAAAACTTTACATTAGATACTTGGGCAAGTCTTTGAGCTCTAGACCATTTAGGTGGTGACATAAATTTAAACATGCTATGCAACTCATTTTACTCTTCTTTTAGAAAATAAAGTGAGAGCATAAAATAAATATGAGGTGCACTCATTTATTATCTTTAGAGTTTAAGTGATGGCGTAAAATATAAACATGATAGACAAGAAAGTAAACATGAAATGCAAGGTTCAATTCTTTATTTTAGTGCTCTAGGCCTCTTGGGTGTTTACCCAAATCAACAATCAACTTTAAGGTTGAAATAGGTAGGCTTTGAGATTTATTAAGTGATGATGCACATTCTTGTTTTAATCTTTAAGTTGCTTAGTGATAGCTTGAAAATAAACATGCTATGCAAAGCATAAAAGTAAACATGAATGCAACTCCTTTTTTTAATCTTAACTAGAGCTCTTACAAGACTTTAAAGGAACATAAAAACCTCAACCCATTATGTATCATAAAGTGAGCTTTAGAGTTCTTAGCATCAAGACACCAAGCAAGTCTTATGTTCTTCGAACACCATCATCAAGCTCAAGGAAACGATTTTTCAAGAGACAACCTTTCAAACAAACATAAAAGGGCTACCTTAACATTTTAAGCAAACTTTGTTCAAGAGAGGAAAGGAAAAACCGAAACCATTGAAGAAAAAGAAATAAAAACCAAAGCTTGAACAAGGCAAAAAGGAAAAACCGAAACCTTAGAGGAATGAAGACCAAAACTTTGAACTTGCAAAGAAAAGGAAAAATCAAGTTTGTATATGGTCCTAGACCAAGATCCAAGCTTTAGAGGTTTCTCTCATGGCAAACACCAAACTATCTCCATGAGACCTCATCATCAAGCTAAAGATTGGTTTGTAAAATGGCCTCATGGCCGAAAATACAAAGGGGAAGAAAAAGAGTTTGAAACCAAGAGAAAACTAGAAACTTTTCTCAAAGAAAGTAATGAAAACTTGAAAGAAAACCCCTACCAAGTGAAATCTTGAAAGCTTTGAAAGAAAGCTTGAGTTTGCAAGGAAATGAGAAGACAAAATCTTCTCTTGGTGAGCAACAAGGATTCGGCCTTCAAATTTTCTCAAGGAAGATGATTTTTCCTTGAGGATGCAAGCTTGGAAATGGTGAGGTTTGGTGTTTAGGAGGTGTTCTAAGGTATGAGAGTGGTGGTTTGAGGTGGTTTGTGGTGGCTCAAGGTGGTGGTGGTGGTTCTTTGAGGAAGGAAGAAAAAGAACTTAGAGGAAGGGAAAATGAGAGAAAATGAGAGAAAGTGCAAGGAAACTCAACTTAGCAAATGATCAAAAAGGTGTCCAAGCTTTCCAAGGTGTGGTATTTATAAAGAATGAAATGTTGTGGCTAATTTAGGGGGGAGGGTTGGCCGAAATTCTTGGCCTTGGAGGGAAGGAAAATATCTTCCAAAGCTTGTCTTGGAAGCTTGGTTAAAGTGCTAGCTTAGGTGTAGTCAAATCCTAGCTTTTGCATAGCCTTTTTTGGATGAAATTTGAATTCAAAATTTGTGGCTTTTGGGGGAAAATTCTAACTAGATTAACAATTTTTAAAATAATTCTTTTGGTCAAAAGGTGGTAGACAAATTTCCTTGATTTAAGGAAATTGGAGAGAAAAATACTATTCATTACTTTTTGATTAGACATCTTGAATTAAAGAATGTAATTAGAACTTGACTAAGCAATTTTAGTTTCTAATCAACCTTAATAAATCATTTTGACTCTAGATTAATTATCGAAATAAATTAATCTTCGATTAGAGCCTAATATTGCTTAGGTTCTGCTAATTGCTTTATTAGGCGCACTGTACACTGTTCTAGGGGTAAAACGTAATTTGCACTAAAACTACTCGGACCTTCGAACCGGCTAAACATCAAATATTACTCTAAAACATCATTCTAAACTTCCTGAAAAATTCGGGCTCAAACGGCACCTTTTCCCGTGTAGAGCACGGGGGTATTTTGGTCGTTTTAGCCGAAAGTTTAGAAAATGAGATTTTCACCTCGGATATCAAACATAACAGGTACAACCCCCTTCAAACATTGAGTTGACCCATTCGAAGATGGCCGGATTGGCTCCCTTAATTCTAGAAATGGCCTCAGGGTATTTTGGTCATTTGCACTCAATCCAGGAAAATGGGGTATTACAACACATATCATATTATATGACAAAGCTTTAAGCATATGTAGTGTACTGATCATGATGGAACATAAGTTCTAACGTATGTGAATTAGAGCAATAAGTCAAAAGAATTAAAGCAAAATAAGAGAAAAACAATTATTCAGAGCATACATAAATGATAGGAAATCAATTGTTCAGAGTATAGCATAAAGCAAAAAAAAAAAAAAAAAGCTGAGTATTCATGAATGAATGATGTTTATGAAATACTCCCCTAGCTTTACCCCTGATTTTCTCAGCACAAAGATTTTCTTCATCCCCTTTTGTTCTTTTGTTCTTTTCTTCTCCCTATTTTGTCATCAACAAAAAGAGTGTGTGCTGGAAATCATGCCATACAATCATTGGCCCCTCCTTCTAAGTTCTTAAAGAAGTTGTAGTAGCAACTCTTCATGTCTTCTTAATTGGGCACCAATCTTCCTGTTGGAAGCTTCAACTCAGTCTAACCTTGAGGCCATATCCCTTTGGTTGTGTAGAAGGAGTTGGACCTGGGAGACTTGTTGGAGGCTCAATTAAGGCTGGTTGGTAAGATGGATTGTAGTTGGTGTTGATGGGGTAGCCTTGGGTGTAAGCTTGAAGAATGTCTAAAAGAATGATGTCCCCAAACTTTGATGAGGCTTCTTCTTAATAAGTAATAGCAACAAGTGGAGTGATGGTGGTTTATCAATAGGTGAAGTGATAGGTGAGGTGATTGGGGCAATATGTGTGGAGAGGTGGAACTTTAGCAGGTGGAATTATTAATTCAACAATGGTAGGAGCAAGAGTAGTATTATGCACAAGATCAAAAACGGGATAAAAACAAAACTAGGAACATTTTTATTAGAAACAAGGATAAAAAGGAACTAGGAACATTTTGATTAGAAGCGGTGGGAAGCAACTATATGAGGAGAGCTTGTCTTTGAAACCTCATCTTCCTCCTCCATAGAAGTTATTCTTATGGAAAGTGGAAGTTGGGGCACTATTAGAATAAGTGCAGTTTGGTTCAGCAACTTCCTCAATAGGCTCTTCCACTATTGGCTCCATGACCTAAGATTTCTTACTCCTTTGAAGCATTTCATGTTCCTTAGGAGCCTTTTCTACTTCAGCTATCTCTTCTTCTTCTTCAAGTTATCTGTGTCCACTACTTCATATTCAACATCTTGATACCTTACCATTTCTATTAGAAGCACTATAGTTCTGGAAACATCTTTAGGCAGGTTTCTTAGTTTGTATTCAATGTCCCTTTTTCTGATGATCTTGGATGATCCTTTTCTTACTATTTCATTGGAATCGAGGAACTTTCTTCACTTTCTGAAGGCTGTGGAGGAATATGAGACTCTTGTTTTTGTATTCTTTCTTGTCTCAACTTAGTTCTTTTCTTAGTGTTTAGAAGAGCTTCAAGAGATTATGCCTCCTCAAGTCTTTAGGGTTACTTTCCATCAGAATCAGCTTCCTCTTACCTCTTCCCCTTTTCATTTTAGCCTCATATTTCCCAATTGCTTTTTTGGCCTTTTCGTCCTTGATTCTGAGGCTTTGCCTAGTAGAACTTGTCCTCGAGAAGCTTGTCCTTCTTCTTATAGTTCTAAATGAGGCTAGTGTGTATTTAATACCTTCCATGTATTCAAACCATTCCCCAACAATAGGATAGTTTATATCCTGGAATATTCTTGTTATCAAAATTCCATAAGGTACTCTTGTAGCCTCCTCTTGTATTGGTGATAGCTCCTTGCATGTGGTCCATGATAAGCCTTGGTAGATTCACTTTCTTCTTGGACATGAGGCAGCATAAAAGCATGCAATCCATGCCTACAAGCACGTTAGTACTTCCAAGTTTAGGCAAGATTGAGAACTATACCAGTGAATACCTTCCTAGCCTTGGCACTCAACATGGAAGTTACAATTTCATTTGGCTTATGCATGATGGAGTTAGTAAGGTACCTGGGCATCTCCTCATTGATCCCTAAGGAGCATGCCCACTTAGGTGAGGAGGTGCAAATAAACCCTTTGTAAGGTGCTTTGACAATATTAGAGAGTCTTATAGGGCCAATTTCCATAGCAAAATCTCTAATGAATGTTTTAGGGACGAGTTTGATGTATTTTTCAAACTGAATAAAATACCGTTACCATCCTTGGGAAGATTCTATCATTAATCTCTAAGAATTCTTCCCACCCTTGGAAAGAAAATACCTCCTTGAGAATGGATACTTCTTCAAGAAGCTCCCTTCTTAAAGCCTTTCCTGGAGTGACTTTCCTAAGGGAGAAGTTCTTCACATAATGATCTTGCATCTGAAGATCATCATACATGTAAAAAGTTCCTCTTTTGGCTATGGATCGATCCAATAGTTTCCTTCTACCATCAATGAGTTGATTTGAGAATAATGAGATAAAGGGATTGAGGGTTTGTGAAGGTTTCACAAAGAGTGGTTGCAGAAGAGAATATGGAACGTTTTAAGTTGAGGGAAAAGTTTGTAAGGTTGAAGATGCATAGTTTATAAGTGGCACGTAAGAAGTGGGAAGTTATTAATGTGATGGGACATAAAGTCTGAAGTTGAGGCAACATGGGAGAGAGCAACTCAAAAAGTGGGAATTATCCTACATTTTTCAAGTCTTTCAGAATAAGTGGTTTTTGAACCATAGGACTACTTTTTGAATCTTCATTAACTTTCTGAGCTAATAGTAATAGTATCTAAGCCTTCACCAATATACCACATCTTTTTTATGAAGGATCTTCCGTATTTTGAGCACATGTGAGTTTCTTACCCATTTTCTAAGCTTCTGACATTCTTTCTAAACTTGCACATTGACTTTCTGATCTTTCATACTAATTTTCTAAACTTACATTGATGTCTTCGTTTGGGCATAAGTTTAGAGTCTTATTGGGAGACTCAGAGATGTTATGTATGTATGCTATGCAAATTTTACAAACTTTTAAGATTTAAAAGCCTTTTCAAAGAGCAAAAATGATCTTCAGCTAATGATTTAGTGAATATATGAAATACTTAGTCTTCAGGATTCACAAATATTAACTTAACATCACCTTTCTAAGCATGATCTCTAATAAAATGATATTTAACATCAATGTGCATGGATCTAGCTAGAGTGTGAATAGGATTCTTTGCAAGATTAATAGCACTAGTATTATCACAAAAGATAGGGATTTTGGAATACATTAGGTGATAATCTTCTAGTTGGTTCCTTATCCACAGCATATGGGTGCAACAATTTGCAACAGCCACATATTCAGCTTTAGTTGTAGAAAGAGCAATGGTGTTCTGCTTATTGCATGATCAAGTGATGACACTTTTTCCAAAGAAACAACAACATCCACTGGTACTTTTTCTACCCACTCCATCTCTAGCAAAATCGGCATCACATTATCCTACAATCTTATAGGTTGTACCTTTCTCGTACCATAAACCAAGATTAGTAGTACTAGATAAATATCTCAGGATTCTTTTAAAGCATTTAAGTGTGATTGCTTTGGGTTAGATTGAAATCTTGCATAAATACTCACACTTGGTTGGATGTCTGGTCTACTGCTGTAAGGTCCAGAAGTGAACTAATCATTCCTCTATAATTACTTTCTGATACCTTTTCTCCATTCTCATCTGCATCAATGACTTGAGATGGATGCATGGGGGTGCTCATAGGTTTGGCTTGATCCATATTAAATCTTTTCAATTGCTCTTTTGTATACTTTTCTTGATAAATCAAGGTTTCTTCTTTTTGTTGTTTTATTTGAAGTCCAAGGAAAAACTTGAGTTCACCCATCATGCTCATCCCAAATTCACTTTGCATTAATTTTGAAAACTTTTCACAAAAAGAATGATTAGTGGCACCAGATATAATATCATCAATATATATTTGGACTATAGAAAGTGATCATTTGCAGTAAAGTAAACAAAGTTGTATCAGCTTTACCTCTTTTGAACCCATTCTTTAGTAAAAAGGTACTTATCTTTCATACCAAGTTCGAGGAGCTTATTTTAGACCATAAAGTGTCATTGTTAACTTAAAGACATGATTAGGAAGGTTTTCACTTTCAAAGCTTGGAGACGCTTTACATAAACTTCCTCATAGAGGAATCCATTTAAGAATGCAGACTTTACATCCATTTGGCATAAAGTGAATCCCTTGACGCGCAAAAGGTAGCATTGTTATGGTTTCAAGCCTTGCTACTAGTGTAACATCCCCTGCTACTTTATGGATTGACGTCCCTTCAAACCAACATGGGTCTTTTTAGCGTGCTTTGTCCTTACTCACACGCTTCCTAGGAAAACTTCCCAGGAGGTCACCCATCCCAAAATTACCCCAAGTCAAGCACGCTTAACTATGGAGTTCTTTCATGATAGGCTACCGAAAAGAAAGATGCATCTTTGTGGCATAGGTAGTACCAATCAATTCATATAAGCCTTCCTTAACTGTATAGTTCCATACCTATAGAGACTTAGGATCCCTTTCATTGTGCAATCGGTTCATTCATGTACCCCTCGCTTGGAGGCGGGAGCCGCTCCTTGTCCGTGCCTTCTGACAGGCGATCACTCCTTGCCTCGTCCAGGGTGTTACAACTAGTGCAAAGGTTTTATCATAATCAATTCCCTCTTGTTGATTATAACCTTGTACAACCAATCTTGCTTTGTTTTTTTTTTATCACTTTTCTAGCTTTATTTATCTTATTTTTGAACACCCATTTGGTTCTAATGATGGTTTTTCCTTTGGGCTTTTCAACTAGTGTCCAGACTTTGCTTTTCTTGAACTGATCTAGTGCCTCTTGCATGGCCTCCACCTAACTTTGATCACTCAAAGCATCTTCAATACATTCTAGCTCGATGGTGGAGATGAAATCATAGTTGGACTCATTTTTGAGGGAGGATCTGGTTCTCACCCCTTGGAAATGTCCCCTAGACTTGATTATGAGAAATTACTTTTAAATCAGAAACTCCTTTGTAGTTTTTTGTAGCCTTGTTGTTCTTTAGTTTCTTTTTCATATTCATATAGTTCATCTTCATGCTTAGAAATGTCACTTTCTAAGGGCTTTGGAATTCTAAGTAAGCTTTCTGAGTTAGCTATGTTTTGGAGCAAACTTTTTGAAGATTGTGCTTTCTTCTTACTTTCAGAGGATTTCTTGGGTTCAAGCTTTCAAGATTCCCTTCTAGTTCTTCTAGATCCTCAACAAATTCTTTCTTAAGCTCTTTGAATTTGATATGGATGGTTTCTTCAACACAAAGTGTTCTCTTGTTGTACACCCTGTAAGCTTTAGAGACTGAAGAGTATCCTAAAAAAATTCCATCATCAAATTTAGGATCAAACTTTGCAAGTTTGTCCTTTGTGTTAAGAATAAAGTAAGATGAGCCAAAGATATGGAAGTAAGATATGTTAGGTTTTCTGCCTTTCCATAGCTCATAAGTAGTTTTCTTGAGGATTTGCCTTAGAAAGATTTTGTTTTGAATATAGCATGAGGTGTTTAAATCTTCTGCCCAAAAACCTTTTGATAAACCACTTTCTAAAAGCATAGTTCTGGCCATTTCTTGCAAGCTTCTATTATTTCTTTCTACGATCCCATTTTGTTGGGGAGTTCTAGGAGCAGAAACTCATGAGAGATGCTATATTCTTCACAAAACACTCCAAAAACATGATTTTCAAATTTCCTCCATGATCTGACCTAATACAGGTAATTTAATAATCTTTTTCAATACAGACACGTTTTGGAAAAACTTTTAATTTTTCAACCACCTCATCCTTAGAAGCTAGGAAGATAACCCATGTTAATCTAGAGAAATCGTCCATTATGATAAGGCAATATCTTTTCCAGGCAAGACTAGTAGTCTTGGTTGGTCCAAAAAGATCTTTGGCAGGCCTTTAACAAGCTCTTTCTAGATAGCTCAGAAATAAGCTTCATATGAGCATGTCTAAGCTTCTTGTGCTATAGCCACTTATCATCCATGAAGGATGCAATACATTTTACATCTTGATCTAGAAGGTCATCCAAGAATAACACATAAATGCCATCTGGAGGTTGAAAAGTGCATGAGAAGGGGGTTGAATCGTGCTTTGACTTTTCTTTCCCTTTTACGTTTCTAAAAGCTAAAACGATTACTATCAAGTGTGAACTTGAAGTGCAATGGAAATAACGTTAGTATATGTCAGAAAGTAACTTTCTAAACTGTAATAGAGATATGAAAAACAAGATTTTTCAGACAAACAAATTAATAGGCACAAAATAGAAAATAAAAGGGATTCAGGAAGAAGAAATACTGGACATGAGATTTTATACCTGTTTGGCTAACTTGCCTACATTCAGTTCTCAACAACCGTTGAGTTCCATTAAATAACCTTTCTCATACCGAGAAAGTTAGATAGTATTTCTATAGCCTTCCTAAGATATCTCCACGTGACTAGTAGTTTACTTTCCTGTCATTTTCAAGTAGTGTTTGCTTAGCCTCTTCAAGCTAACTTAGCGTAACCAGCTCACTCTAATATCACCTTTAAAATAGTCTTTGCTTAGCCTAGCCTCTTTATGCTAACTCAGTGTTACATGTAGCTTACTCTACCTGTCACCTTTTCAGGAGTCTTTGCTTAGCCTCTTCAAGCTAACTCACATCGATCACTATCGAATCGGGTTGCAAAGGTTGTATTTGGCTTGAATCACTCAAACTAATAAACACTCAAGTTTTCTCAATAAAAATAGTATTAGAACTGAAAACTTGAATGATTTCTTTTTATTGATTCTTCCTAGGAAGAGCATATGATATACTAACAACGTAGAAAGAAGTTTTTTTACAAAGTTGAAATTGATTAAAAGCTATAGTAATTTTACAGAAGATGAGAGGAAATTTCTTCTGCATTTTGGCATAGTATTTCAGCAAAAGTTATTAACGTTGTAAGCATAACATCTTCTTTTATACTTGATCTTCATTTATGACCGTTTCCCTTGATCTGTTTTCCTAGTGACACATGTTGATCTTCTTTTTGTGTCTTGAAAATGAAGTCTAGAAGAGTAGCTTTGCATGTTATAGTTACTTTTGGCAATTGCAAAAACCGTTGTCTAATAGAGGTTTTTGAGTCCACATTCAAAAACTACATTTTGCTTTCTGAATAAGGTTTCTGAACTTCTAGAAGCTGGGCAAATGACCAAGTTGAAAAGAGATGTTACTCGTCTTTGACTCAGTTTGACTTTAAATTTGAATTTCAAATTTTCCTTCCCATTCTTGTAAAGTGCACTGTTTACAGTGAAACGTGTTTTCTAATACATTGTCTCATTTTTTGGACAATCCTTAGATCTTCATTTCTTCAATCAGAGCTTGTTGTAAAGGATATAATTACGATCATGATGATTGAAGATGGTAACCATACTTTTCTTTAGATTTGGATTGAAATCTTCACTTGAAACTTGCTTTCTAAGTTGTGCCATGCTTTAAAGATCTGAACCTTGGTGCCTTGTTATTGTGAATTTTCTTTCATGCGTTGAGCATAGAAATGTTCATTTCATGATTTATTTTCACTTTCTTTTTGTTCTTAATCTTGTTAAGTGAGATTAAACATGTTTGCACATGTCATTGTAAAAATATTCTCATTTTAACAACAAGTATGCTAATGTGAATAAAGTTGTTTGGTGCTACAAGAAACTCAAGTAACAGATTAGTCCTTCTTCAAAATGTTTTCACAAAATTGGTTTTGTTATCACTCAAAACGTTAGTATTAAGCTTTCTGAAAGGTTCTGGAGATAACAATCTCCCCTTTTTTATGATAATAAACCAATTCTTAGAAAATCTTTTGAAGAGATTTTGAAAGAAATATATGACAAGTTGTAGAGCAAGATAAACCTATATTCTTTAAAAAACATTTGATAAGATTTTCAAAAAGCCTCATTCTTAAGGTGTGATGCATATGAAATCAAGACATTTGCAGCCTTCCTGAAATCAGAACTATTTTATTTCTAAGAAGGTTTTTGAAATTAATTAGAATACTTTCTCAAAAGTATCAGAGAAAATTTTGAAAACATGGAGCATGAAGCTTTCTGAATAAACACAACTTGATTTTTAAGTCATTTTGACTTCCTGAACTTGGAAAAATTTGAATAAAGAGAGTAATACTTGTGATGTTTACTCTTGATCTTGAATCCATATAAAACATATCTTTATCCAAGTTAATTTTTGAAATGCGATGCAATCAAAGTGCACAAAAACATGCAACACATAAACTTTGCACACAAGGGAAGTTTCTGAAGCTCAAAAAATAGTTGATAACATGTGTGTCCGAGCATGTATATTAGAGCTTTGAGATATATATAGAAAACTTCATTATTGGGTGTCAGAGCATATATGTGTATATGAGAAGACTTTAAGTTCGTGTGCCAGAACATACATATCAAAGCATTTACGATAAAGTGTAAATCTATACCAAAGCTATAAAAGATATGTATCAGAGCTAATCATTAAATACATCAGAGTATATGATGGATATCAAAGCATGCGTTCAACATTCATAATACATACATAAGCAAGATATATTAGAGCTTAATAACTTGAAAAAGATAAACTGATCATGTATTGTACTGAAGGGATAATAGTTCAGGATATTAGAGCAATAGTAAAAAAAGAACAAGTGCAAACAACAAAGTAAAAAAAATGCTAATATTGTAAAAAATGAAAAATGCTAATGCTGTAAAAGATAAAGTCTCTAGCATTGAGCTCCTTCTCAATTTGATCTTCTTGAAGTTCTCGGAGAGAATATTTTCTTCATTTCTTCTTTCTTCTCCCCTTTTGTCATCAACAAAAAGAGGGAGTGCTGAACCCAAGTGACATCATCATCAGCCCTTCGCCTTAGTTGTTGAAGAAGCTAAGTCAGCAATTCTTCATATCTTTTGAGTTGGGCAGATTCCCTATTGGAGGCTTCAACCCTATCTAACCTCAAGGCCATATCCCTCTGATTGTCCAGGAGAAGCTAGACCTCGTGAAGACTTGGTGAAGGCTTAGATGAAAGTTGGTATGGAAGGTGGATGGTGGTCATGTTGATGGGTAGGCTTAGGTGTAGGCTTAGGTATGTCCAAGGGAATAGTGTCCCTAGACTGTGGTGAAGCAACCTTAACATCAGCTATTAGAGGGGTGGTGGAGTTGATGGTGAATCATTTTCTATGGGTGGAGTGGTTGTTGTTAGGATGATTATAATGTTTGTGGAATAGGTGGGACATTGGCATCAACAATAGTAGCGGAAGGAGGAGCAGTAGGCATTGATTCAGAGATAGGAACAAAAAATAGAAGAGGAGTAGGATCAGAAACGGGCAAGGAATGGGAGTAGAAACATTAGGAGTTGCGGGAGCATCTTCAACATGAGGAGAGCTAGTTTTTGAGGCCTTGTCTTTTTCCTCTTCTACTAGAGTTATTCTTATGGAAGGGGGAGGTTGAGGTACCATCAGAAATCCAGAGTTTTGGTTCAGCTGCTTCCTAAAGGTTCCTCGATAATTGGCTCCAAGGTTTGAAAGAGCTCATTCATGAAAAAACTGAATTCTTCCAAACCTTCTTTCTAGATTGTTGTAGGTAGAAAAGTACACGAGAAGGGGGGTTGAATCGTGCTTCGCTTTTTCTTTCCTTTGTGAAAACTTAAACAATATACTATCAAATGTGTAACTTGAAGTGCAGTAAAATATTGTTAGTTACGACAAAAAGTAACTTTTTGACCTAGATATTCAATAAAAATATGTAAAAGAACGTTTTCAGAAAACACAGAATAGTAGTTACAAGGCGGTAAAAGAAAGAGAGATAAAGGAGAAGAAGATACTACAGGAGTTTTATCCTGATTCGGCCAAACCTACCTACACCTAGTTCTCAACAACCTGTTAAGTTCCACTAAAATCCTTTCTCAACCCAAGAAAGTTGGATAGTATTTGCAGGAGCCTTCCCAAGCACTTACCTTGACAAGCTTAACTCTATTATCACAAACCAAGTAGTCTTTGACTAGCCGCTTCAAGCTAAACCAGTGACCAGCAAGTATACTGTTGTCATAACTTGAGTGGTCTTTTACTAGCCTCTCCAAGTTAAACCATGACCAATAGCTCACTCTACTATCACAACCAGTAGTCTTTCACTAGCCTTTCCAAGCTAAACCGTGACTAGTAGCTTACTCTACTATCACGTTGCAAGTAGTTTTTACTTAGCCCCTCCAAGCTACCTCACCACGATCACTATTAGATCGAGGATACAAAGGTTTGTGTTTGGGTTTGCCACTCAAACTAACCAACACTCAAGCTTTTGTAAAATATACAATGACAAACCTGAAAACTTAAATGACTTCTTTCTAACGATTCTTTCTAGGAAGAACATATGATCTATTAAGAACATATAAAGAAAATTTTTACAGACAAAGAAACTGATTACAAGATGTAATGAACTTTATAGAAAAGCTGAGGAGGAAAATTTTCAGCATTTCAACACTTGTGAGCAAAGGTCTCTTCTATTTAAAGCACATCACTTGGAAAGCACTTGTGTAACATCGTCCCAAGTGCAATGTCATCCTTAAGTTATGACATTATGCTTAGGAGTTGTTACTTGTAAATTAGCGGACCTTTCTTAGTTATCTATAGCAAGATCGATTGAATAATGCAGGAACTAATACTGATTCTATCAAAATGTATAACAAAGAAACACAAAATTTATTGAATACATAGCTAAGTACAAGAGGAAGCTCTTCTAAGAGCGTTAGTACAATATGTTCTCTATTGCATTTACATACATATAACTCCAACTAAGTACAATAAAGTAAAATATCACCTACTAAACTACTGTCTGAGCTCTTCACGTAGTAGCCCCATTATTCTCTGATCAACCTGGAGGCGACACGGAAACACAAAAACACAAAAACACATAGAGGTGAGAATTATACAATTCTCAGTAGGGCAACTCCCCAGTTACACACTCATAATGTCATCGTCATCGCCCCAGCCACTTCGGTTTATTAAGAAAATATGATCATACAATACAGACTAAAGATTCATTTTAAAGTTCTAAAATCATCCTTCCAAAGTGGGTTTATTTTATTATTCAATCACTTAATATACACATGTAATACTACTCCATATCATAGTATTGCATTCTGAAATATGCGTGCCCTCAATACATAGAAGGGGACTTTTCTTTCCCATTAAAGGGGACTTTCTCGCTCATTAAAGGGGACTTTCTTGTGCCTGTAAAGGGACTTTTTGTGCCCATAAAAGGGGACTTTTTGTGCCCATTAAAGGGACTTTCTTGGCCCATTAAAGGTGACTTTTTATTTACTTAACATATACATCATCATCAAGCTTATATAAGTATCCATTCACAATAAAATTTTCAATCAAGTCTCATAAACCAATCTTTTAAGTTGCTAGCATGCATTCACATACATCATACTTGAACCAAATGTCATTACATTACCAATTCAAGGTTTGGGTTCATTTTCAGCAATTGGGTATATTTCACATCATTATAGTACAAATTTATTTGCACATCAAATAATCAATTCAGAGGCTATCAAAATTCTCTAAGATACTTCAATATGTCCACAAGGTTCCATAAAAATTTCAGGGCAAAAAGAGTTCTCTAACTATGGTAACAAAATTAGACAAATTCAAAGGTTAGAAACCCCCTATTTAAGTCAAAGCCATAGTTCCCAATTTTATTACCCAACCAAATGAACATATCACATCATACAAAAATTCACAGTTGGTCAATATGTCCTCAGCACCTTGTAAAAATTTCAAGTGATAATTGAATCATTTGGTATGATAATAAAATTAGCAACATTTACAGCTTCCATTCAAACATTTCAGGCAGCACATAGTTCACTTCGGTTTATGATTTTTTTAAAGCATTAGGAGTCCATATCAGAACTCAAGAAAATTTGTGGAACTAGCCTAGGATGTTATCTTTAATATATATTTTTCTTAGCTCATGAAAATATCCACAATTCACTTAGAAAATTCATAATCAGGAGCTGTCCATAAAATTGAAAATCCAGCACATGATTCAAAACTTGTTTTTCCAAAATGGATTTTCTAACATAATCCAAACACTCCACCAAAATTAATACATCAATATCAACATATTATCAACCAATATAACCAGAAATTTCAGACCAAGATCAATCAGAAATGTTCAGAATAAATATGGAAAGAAAAGGCCAAAGAAAACCCTACTTTTGGTGGCTAATGGATCCTTGGCTCCAAGTTGCTCCAAGATTGATTCCTTTCACTCCAAAGCTCCCAAATCAAACCCAAACCCTCCCTAAATCAGTGAGGAATTGAGGTATCAATATGAGGATTATTGGAGAATTGAGATTTCAATCAGTTGGATTGATAGATCTTGATGAGTAGAACAAGTTTTATGAAGAGATCTTGGTGTTTTAGTGACTTTGAGCTTGGGTTTTTGAAGCTTAAAGTTTGTTAATGGAGGTTTGAGAGGAAGAACAATGGAGGGCTGTGTTTCAAGGTCTCTTGGCTGAAAATGATGATGGTGGGGTGATAAGGTTGGTGGCTTTGTATTTATATTGAGTTAGATGTCATAATTGTGTAGTCAAAGTATGTATTTCTTTCTTTTGAAAGAAAATAATAAGATGGATGGCTAGGATTTGTTTTTTTGGTTAAAGAATGAATCTTGGCCATCCACTTGGCTTAAGATAAGTGGCTCACTTTGACTTGGGAGGAAGTAGCTTTTTTGGTGTTAAAACTACACGAAATTCCATCGAACGGATGAGATATTGACTCCCAAGTAAAATATAATAAATGAAAGGCCATGATTGAAACTTACTTTTCAAGTTTCAATCCTTGCCATCCTCTTGGCATAAAGTGGTTGGTAAAGGTTACTTGGCCACCAAGTAACTTGTATGGCGTAAAAAACCGCACATCAAAACTCTACCGAATGGGTAAAACACTGTACCTGGGTAGGCAAACATTACCTGAAAATTAATTATAGGTATAACTTCTCATTCCTTATCATTTCTAACCTTAACCCTCTTTTCTCATCCGGGCATTTCTTCCTTAATCTAGGGTTTTTTTTCTCGATGTGCCCGTAGGGCTTAAGGTTACTATTCACCCTGGCCCGAATTTTTTTTTAACAAGTCCGTTGGGCCGTCCTCATCATTGCTAAACTCTCAGATTTTTCAAATTACAACTAATAAAGCTCAAATTAATTTTTATATAATTTTTAGGGTGTTACAACTTGTGCATTTATGACCGTTGCCCTTGATCTATTGTCTAAGTGACACTTGTTGGTAATTTGTTTATGTCATGTAAAAAGAAGTCTAGAAAAGTAGCTTGTTGTGTATTAGAGCTGTTGTAGAAGCCATTGTGAAAGGTGGTTTATGAGGCTACCTTCAGAAACTACCTTTTACTTTCTGAACGAGGTTCTAAACTCTTCCTTCTAGAAGCTAGAGTAGTTAACTAAGTTGGTAGAAGAGATGACATGCTAGTCTGTAATTGGGTTTGACTTTAAATTTGAATTTCAATTTTCCCTCCTTTTCTTGCAAAGTGCACTATTTCACTATGAAGTGAACTTTCTAAGGTGCGGTATCAGATCCTTGATATATCTTTGATCTTCTAGGCTTCAATTAAAGCTTGTAGATGATGATATGATTGTGATCATGATGATTGAAGGTTATAGAACACATTTGCTCCAGAAATGGATTGAAATCTTCACTTGAAGCGTACTTTCTGAAATTGAGTGCTACTTTCTGAAGATTCGAGCCTTGGTTTCTTGTACATGATAAATTTCTTCAGTCCATTAAGCATGTATACATTTATTTCATGATATAATTTTTACTTCCATATAGTTCCCATATCTTTAAATGAGATAAATTATGTTTGCACATGTTTTACTTTAGGAACCTTGTTATGCAAACGGGAAGACCTATTTGTAGCTTCAAAAAACTCAAGGAAAACATTAGTTGTCCTTCAAAATATTTTTTCTAAATTAGTTGTGTTATCATTTAAAACATTTTGCATTAACACTTTCAGAAAGGTTCTAGAGCTAACAACCTCCCCTTTTTTAATGACGACAAACTAATTTGAAGAAAATCTTTTGAAGAGATATTGAAAGAAATATAACAAGATCTATAGCGTGACAACCAATATTCTTTCAAATCATCTTATGATGTGATCTTCAGAGTCTTTTTCTTAAGGCATGATATAGATAGAGTCAAAAGCATTTCATAGCCTTAAATGACTTAAATCAAAGCTGTCTTTATTTTTCATGAGATTTTTGAAGTTACTTAGAGTACTTTCTAGAGGTATTAGAGTAATACAAAAAAAGATATGATCGTTTAAGCTTTTTGAAAGAATGTACCTTGATTTTTTTTCATAAAGACGTTTATAAAAATACACGAGTTTGAATAAAGTAAGAAATACTTGTGATATTTCCTTTTGATTTGATTCTTATTCAGCACGTATTTATCCAAACGCATTTTTGAAACACGATGCAAATTTTTTGTGCATGAAAACTTGCAACATATAGACTTTGCACACACACAAGGTTTCTGAGACTAAAAAAGATCTCAATTGTATCAGAGCATGTAAGAGATGTTTTGGAAGATCAACAGAAACTGATCACAACTATATTCAGAGCATGTTATACAGAGCTCATGAAAACATCATATGTGTGTGTCAGAGTATATATGTTTTATGAAAAACTTTTCAAGCATGTAACATGGCATACATATCGATGCATAAAAAGATATGTGTATCAGAGCGAAGAAAGGTAATTGTGCCTAACAGATATATGCCAGTGCTAATCATAAAAATGTAGATGTGCTAAGTACTATAGCGTGCTAAGGAATAAAGCAGATAAGAGCAAACACTAAGAGTTAAAAAGCATACATCTCAAATATGATATATGATTGGCTAAGCAAGATAAAACAGGGCATCGATATGTATTAGAGCTCAATATGTATCAGTGTAAAGAAAAAAAAGCATAGATATATTGAAATAAGGATAAAGAAACTGATTGTTATACCAAAGCAATAAAATCAAGAATTAAAAAATAGAAACTAATCATTGTTCAAAGGAAAAAAAAGTATCGAAAATAAGATAAAGATAAAAGCTAATTGTTAACAAAAATGATGCGTAGAAAAAAATAACATCTCAGAGTTCCCCTCAGCATGATGCTCCCCTAAGTTCCTCAGGATAAGATTTTCATATCTTTTCTTCTCCCTCTTTGACATCAGGAAAAAAGCTGGAAACAGGAAACATTATCATTAGCCCTGGCGCCTGATTTCATGGAGTATTTCCAGGAGCAAGGCTTGATGTTTTCATGACACAGCTTCCATCTAGTCCAAATGGTTGTTGATGAGGTGCTATTCACACAGGAGTATCTGCGCTTCAAAGTAGCTTGGAGATAGTGCAGGTTAAGGTTGGCTTCATAAAGGATCAACATTCTAAGTAGGAGATGGTTTAAGAATAGTAGGAGCTGAATAGAAGGTTTTTCATAAGCAGTGACATGAACGGCAACTTGAGGTGACCTTGCCTTAGAATTTTTGTTGCCCTGTGCATCCTCTAAGGATTCTTTTTAGAATCTGAAGGCTTAGAATGAAAAGGATGATTTTGCTTCCTTTTCATTTGAATCTTGACCTAGTTTTCGATGTTTTACACCTCAATAAGTCACTATCAGCTCGTGCTTAGATTGTGAAGATTCTGACATTTCCTCATATTCTTTAGGTTCCTCTAAGCGCTTTCTATTTCAATCACTTTTCTCTTTTTTTCCATCTCCTTAGCATCCACAATAGCCTTTTCAAGAATTGCATATCTTATTCTCAGGCTTTGTCTTGAGACCGTTGTGAGGCACTAGTAGCTTTCCTTAGAGTCTTGAAAGAGTTTAGAGTGTACTCAGGACCTTCCATATATTCATACCACTCATTTGCAAGGGGATATTTCAAGTGTTGGAAGATCCTGGTCAACAAGACTCCATAAGGGACAGGAGTTGTTCTCCTTTTCTCTAGGGAAATAGCACTTGACATGAAGTCGAAGATTAGTCTGGGTAGATTTACCTTCCTTTTTCCAATAGATAGAATAGTAACATGCAGTCTATCCTAACTAGTAAGTGTGTGCTTCCCAACCTTAGAGAGAGAACTGGATTAGGGTAAAGATTTGTCATGCCCTAGCACTCAGCATAGCAATAGTTATCTTACTTGGTTAGTGTTTGGGAGGGTCCGTGAGACATCTAGAGACCTCCTCCAGAAGTCGTATACTAGGTCCCTTTAGAGGAGCATCTGTGTCCCTCGTCAGGTGCTTAGATGATGTTGGAGAGGTCAATAATGCTTAACTTCATGTCAGTGCCTTTGATCCAGGTCATCAGCATAGACTAGACACTTGCACTAACTTGGAGTAGAAGGCGATCACCATCCCAGTGAAAACACGGTGATGTTGAAGAACCCTTCCTACCCCTAGAAGGAGATAGCCTCTTGCAAAATGAGAACCTGAGTTATCAGTTCTCACTCAGCCTCTTTCTTGGGGCGATTTTCGTTAAAGTTTGGCATAATGCCGCGATGTAATGGTTCGTTGTACATGAGAAGAGTTTCCACGTCAGCAATGTTCCCATTGAAGTGTTTTCCTCTCCATTGATGGTTTATGTGTGTGAGGATGAATGAAAGATGATGAGGGTTCGAGATAAAAAAAGAAGGTGTGATTACAGAGAAGGTAGTATGAGAAGAGGGTTTGTAGGCAAAAGAATATGAAACAGTTGAGGCTCGGGTGTATGAGTTTGAAGATGAAGGTAAAAGTGTTGACGTGTGAGGAGTGGGGAGTTATTTAAGTAATGGGACATAAATGACTGAAGTTGAAGCAACGTGGGAGAGAGAAACTCAAAAGAATGAGAATTATCCTGCCTTTTTCATACCTCTCAAAAGAATGGTTTCTAAAGGTTGAAACCACTTTCTGACCTCTTCTTCACTTTTTGACCCATTGAGGTAACATAACTTTCTAACACCATATACAACTTTTAATTCTGAACCTCGTGAAAGCGTATATACCCCAATTTCTAATCCTCTTCTTCTTTCTGAGCATCTCGTATACTTTCTAAGCTTGAACTGACTTTCTAATCTTCAATAAAATTCTTGGCCTTACAACTGATTCTCCAGTCTTGCATATTGATTGTCTTCGTTTAGGCTTCAGTTTGGAGCTATGACAGGGAATATCCAGATATGTTCATGCATGAATGCTTATGCAGATGTAAAAAATTTTAAATTCAAAAGCTTTTTCAAAATACAAAAGTGATCTTCAGCTAATGGTTTTGTGAATATATCAGACACTTGATCTTAGGATTCACAAACATTAACTCACATCTCCTTTTTGAACATGACCCTGAATAAAATGATGTTTAACATCGATATGTTTGCATCTAAATGTTGGATAAGATTCTTAGCAAGATGAATAGCACTAGTATTATCACGGAAGATAGGAATTTTTGAATACCTCAGGTGATAGTCTTCTAGTTGATTCCTTATCCATAATATCTGGGTAAGGAGTTTACAACAACTATATATTCAGCTTCAGCCATAAAGAGTGCAATGGTATTCTGCTTCTTGCACGATCAAGTGATGAGGATTTTCTAAAGAAACAACAACATCCACTAGTGCTCTTTCTCTCTACTCTGTCTCCCATGAAGTCAGCATCATAGTAACCTAAAATCTCATAAGATGCACTTTCTCGTACCATAAGCCAAATTAGTAGTATTGGATAAGTATCTAAAAATAAGCTTTATAGTATTTAAGTGTGATTGTGTTAGGTTATATTAGAATCTAGCACAAATCCTCACACTTAATTGAATGTCTGGTATCTGTAAGATATAGAAGTGAACCAATCATTCCTCTATAACCACTTTCTAATACTTTCTCACTATTCTCATTAGTATCAATGACTTGAGATGGATGCATGGAGGTACTCTTGGGTTTGGCTTGATCCATATTAAACTTTTCAAATGCTCTTTTGTATATTTTTCTGGATGGGTCAAGATTCTTCCCTTTTGTTGTTTTATTTGAAGACTTGGTGAAAAACTTAAATTCACCCATCATGCTCATCTCAAATTCACTTTATATTAATTTTGAAAACTTTTCAGAGAAAATAGTCAGGAGCACCAAAATAATGTCATCAATATATAGTTGGACAATTAGAAATTGATTATCTTGCTCAAGAATAAAAATAATAGTATCAACATTACCTCTCTGATCACATTCTTTAGCAAGAAGGTACTTAGCCTTTTGTACCAAGCTCGGGAGCTTGTTTCAAACCATATAGTGTCTTTGTCAGCTTAAGACATAGTTGGGAATGTTTTCACTCTCAAAACCAAGAGTGTAACACCCTAACTTTCACCTAATACGCTCGAGTCACATTCGGCTAGTTATTAGCGATTACGTCTTCGTTTCAGAACTTGACTTGGTTGTCTTTAAAATACGAGTACTAAAAATATGACTAAATTTTTCTTTTTTAACTTAAGAATTAAAATGCGAGCCGCGCATGCGCATAGGGACCGATTATTAAACGTAAAACATAACAACCAGGAATATATCACCAAAACAATCATAAATAAACCATAGAATAAATGCAACACAACTTGTAATATCATATTATAATCATGTCAAAACAACGATGCCCTTATAAATATAAGCACATCTTGGGTTATCAATTACACCAAATATCTTTTAACTAATGCAAAACAAGGTATTAGCAAAGCTAGACTAGTCTTCATGCATCCGCTAACCCTCTAACCTGTCTAGGTGACGTGATTCCTATGCCCGCGCCTCAACGTAGATCACAAACGATTCGCATCATCCCCGTCTGGTGGCGACACGGGAAAGAGGAAAGGGGGTGAGAAACTTATTCAAGATTCTCAGGTAGGCTTCCCGACTCTAACACAAGTGTCATCGTCGTCGCCCTAGCCACTTCGGGTTTCGTTATAAAGAGGTGTTCATGCATAGGTTCAGTTTTAATTTCTCAAAGCTTATTATCGAAGTGGGTTTCTTTTAGCATGTGTCTTCATGTTATGAATGCAGCAGATATTTTATGTATGCATGACAATATGACAGTGCACGTAGATAACACATATTACTTAATCAAAGCATCAATGAAACTTCAACGAAACATATGCATGTGCATCTTTTACTTTATCATAATTGAACTTGTGAGTTCCTTTCATGACTTTTTCACTTTTTCATTTTTCCCACCCTTGTCATAGCCACCAAAATCCACCCAACATGCCGGCCCAGCGATTTTATCATGGTCACCAAAACTCCTAATCATCTATCGCCTAGGAATGAGTTTATCCTAACTAGCCGTCGCTAGATTTATAAGGGAAAAAATAGAGGGGGAATCATATCTTTTTCTTGGATCACCCCGTACAACCCTTAACTCGGGAAGTCATAATGGGATCATTTCCACTTTAACATATTTTGTATGGATGCAACATGAGCGTACAATCATAATACATCATATAACATATCCTCTATTCATGCCTCATGTTTTCATGAATTTAAACATAGCGTATCACATCATCATAGCAACATGCCACACATCCATACATTCTCATACTCGCGGTATTTAAAAACATTCACATACGTCAACCATTACTCATCGATCTCCTCCTTACTTATGCTTTGACTCTTACGGGTCTTAATTCTTGTTCTAGTAATCTTTTCACCCATTGCAAATCTTTATCATATTCTAGGGAATCGTTCTTTAAAATTCTTTCTAACACTATGCTTCCTAATTCATCTAACATCATCATATATTACTCATCAAGATCATTTCTTCAACTATGGGGATTCTAGAATCTATGCCTTAAACTCTTTTCTAAGTTCTGTCTTTGCCTAAGATTCTATGTTCAACTCCTAGGCACAATTCACTAGTTATGAAACATTATCCTTAAGCTCAAATTATGCTGGAATAGAAGTTATTATCCTTGTGTCTAAACATTGTAAGATTCTAGTTATAATTTCTTCCTATTTGTTTTAGTCTTTCCAATCCTCCGAAAACATTCCTTACTTCACTCAAACATAACATTACGCATTCTAACTCCTCAAAGAAGTTATACAATGGCCACAAAAGGATGAGACAGAAACCAAAAATGTTCATCCATACATAATCACATAAATTCATATTAGAAATGCACACGAGTTGCTAGTTTTTCTCTTGGGTAATTTCAGGAGTAAAAGGTGTTCTGGTAATCGATTACATGTGCCTAGTAATCGATTACCAGGAACTAAAATTATTCTGGGTTTCAAACAAAGGTAATCGATTACATATCATGGTAATCGATTACTTGGGGTTAATTATTTCTGGAAAAATAAAGAACATAGGGGTAATCGATTACACTATCAAGTAATCGATTACAGGGTTTCAAGACACAGGTTATGGGCATGAAGAGCAGTGTGTAATCGATTACATTGCCTCTGGTAATCGATTACCAGAACCAAAAGCCCTTTGAAAAACCCTCTGGTAATCGATTACATAAGCTGGTAATCGATTACCAGAACCTTAAATTTGAGAAAACATGATTTTTGACACATTCCAAACTATTTAAACACCTTGAGACCTCATAAAACATTTTTCCAACATTTTCTTAAAATCATTCTCACATTTTATGAAATCAAAACCATCATTGAATCATACTAAAAACACATCCATCTCTTTTTATTAGAGATCCCCATTGAAGATACTTAGGGCAAGTCTTTGAGCTCTAGAGTCTTTAGGTGATAACATAATCTTAAACATGCTATGCACTCCATTTTTACTCTTTATTACAAAGTAAAGTGAGAGCACAAAATAAATATGAGATGCAACCTCATTATTATCTTTAAGGATTAAGTGATGACTTGAAATATAGACATGAAATGCAAGCTTGAGAATTTAAACATGATAATGCAAGTTCATTTATTTATTCTTATGAACTTAGTGATGACATCAAAATAAACATGAGATGCAAGACATAAACTTAAACATGAATGCAACTTATTTTATCTTAACTAGAGCTCCTTCAAGACTTTAAAGGAACATAAATAGCCTTAACCCAACATGTATCTTAACAATGGAAGATGAGCTCTAGAGTTCTTAACACCAAGTCCTCAAAGAAGACTTTGGCCTTGAACTTCATCATCAAGCTCAAGAAAATGGATTAAACCAAAAACATCAACACTTTAACAAAACAAACATAAATAGAACTACTCATATTCTTCATTTTATTGCTCATGGGCTTCAATCTAGAGTAAAACTCTTAGAACGACCGACCAACTTTAAGGTTGGCAAGGGTAAACTTAGAGCTCTTTGAAAACATGTGATTAATTTTCTTTATCAAAAACCTTGTGATCTACTTAACAACTTTAACAAACTTTGTTCAAATAAAGGAAAAGACACCGAAATCTTTAAAGGAAAGAGAAGAAAACTTGAAAATAAAACCAAGAATAAGAAGGAAACTCAAGCATGTATGGTCTAAGACCAAGTTGTTTCAAGCTTTAGAGGTTTCTCACATGACAACAACAAGTCATTATCTTGAAACCTCTTCATCAAGCTCATGTTCTCTCTATGAAAAGGCCTCTTGGCCGAAAAAGAAAGAGGAAGGGAAAAAGAGTTTGAAACCAAGAGAAAAATTAGAACTTTCTTAAGAACACAAGCAAAGACTTTAGAACAACACCCTTACCTTAGGAAGCCTTGAAAGAAATAAGAAGAAGCTTGATCTTGAAACAAGATGAGAAGAACAACCCCTTCCTTGATGCTTAAAAGAAATCGGCCAAAGGAAAAAGAAAAGGGAGAAAGGTTTGCTTGGAGTTTTTGAGCTTGGAAATGAAAAGCCTATGTGTTTAATGGAAGGTTTATGGTGTTTGTGTGATGGTTCTTTATGAGCAAGAAGAAGATGAGAAGGATGGTAGAACTCTTGAATCTTTGAGAGAAAAAGAAAGAACTCAAGGTTACTCTTTGAAGCTAAACTTGGCAAATGAACAAAATGCAACCAAGTTCATCCAAGAATGGTATTTACAGAGAAATTGCAACAATGTGGCTGATTTGGGGGGAGGCCTTGACCTCATGTTCCATGAGGTGAGAGAATTTGTTCCATGAGGTATGGTGAGGTATGGTGGAAAGCATGGGCAAGGCATAGGCAAGGCATGGTCTTTAAGTGAAACAAACTCACCATGTGCTACACATGGGAGCATGGATTTTGGCCAGACCTAGATAGCCAAAGGAGGATTTGCTCATGTAATTGTGGTTTAATGATATGTTTAGGTATGTCTTTGATTAGGTTTTTGATTAGGAGTTTGTAAGCAAGTGTTTAGGTGAGAAAATGGTTAATTAAGGCGGTTCAAGACTTGATTAGGAAGTGGTCATACTAGATTAACAAATTAAATTCATTTTCCTAGTCAAATGAGGTATGGCACAATTCCTTAATTTAAGGAATTGGAAGAGAAAATACTATTAAGATTCCATGACTAGGAATCTTGAATTAAAGAATGCAATTTAGAGTTTAACTAAGCAATCTTAGGTTCTAATTAACCTTAATAAATAATTTTGACTCTAGATTAATTATCAAAATAAATTAATCTTCATTAAAGCCTAATATTGCTTAAGTTTGCTTAATTGCGTCATTAGGCTCACTGTACACGTTCTAGGGGCAAAATGGTAATTTTGTGCTAAAACTGCCCGGACCTTCTGCCAACTATACATCAATCATTACTCAAAAACATCATTCTAAACTTCCTGGAAAAATTCTAGGCTCAAATCGGCACCTTTTACCCGTGTAGGACACAGGAGGGTATTTTGGTCATTTTGAGCCGAAAGTTTAGAAAATGAGATTTTCACCTCAGATGTCAAACATAATAGTTACAATCCCCTTTAAACATTGATTTGACCCATTCGAGGATGCGGGCAACTCCTTTAATTCTGGGTAAAAATGACCTTAGGGGCATTTTGGTCATTGGTACTCAAACGCAGAAATCGGGCGTTACAAAAAGGCTACTTCACATAAAATTCCTCAGAGAGGAATCCATTTAAGAATGTAGACTTGAAATCCATCTGGTAAAGAGTAAATCTCTTGTAGGCAACAAAAGTAAGTAGTATTCTTGTGGTTTTCAGCCTAGCTCCTGGTGCAAAGGTTTCATAATAATCAATTCCTTCTTGTTAATTATAACCTTGTGCAGCCAATCTTACTTTGTTTCAAATGACTTTTCCAGGTTCATCTAACTTGTTTTTGAACACCCATTTTGTTCTAATGATAGTATTCCCTTCGGCTTTTTAATGAGCGTCCAAACTTTGCTTTCTCAATTAGTCAAACTATTCTTACATAGCATGCACCTAACTTTGATCACTCAAAGCATCTTCAATACATTCAAGCTCAATGGTGGAGATGGAAGTATAGTTTGACATATTTCTAAGGGATGATTTGGTTCTTACACCCTTGGAAATGTCTCCAAGAACTTTGTTATGAGAATTCTCCTTTATATCATAAACTCCCTTGTAGTTTCTGGTCTTGAAGTTCTTCAGTTTCTCTTCATCTTCAAAGTTTTCTTCATGCTCAAAAAGATCACTTTCTAAGGGTTTTGGAGTCTTGAGCAAGCTTTCTAAAGTATCCATGTTCTGGACCTTACTTTCTAAAGGTCTAGCTTTCATCTGCTTGCTTTCTAAAGATTCCTTGAGGTTCAGCTTCTCAAGGTTCTTTTCTAGCTATTCAAGATCATCAGCAAAGTCCTTCTTGAGCTTTTTGAACTTGATGTGGATTGTAACATTCCAAATTTCGTCTAGGCTAATTTACTAATGACTCGAGCAATTGATTTATCGACTAGGCAGTTGATCTTAGCCCCATAGTGGGAAGGGTCAACATTGGTGATTTATTATTGATTAATGACATTAGCATAGTTAGAAGACACACAAGAATAAGCAATGATAAGTATTATTAAGACATTAACCCTAAATTAAGCATATTGGACAAGGACAATTTATTTACAAGGTTAAATTCTCTAATCAATATTAGTAAATTACATTAATCAAATAGATAGTAAGAAATTGATTTGAAAGATTAATCCTAATTAATGATAAAAAATGAGTAAAACTAATAGAAATTAGACAAATGTCATGAAAAATAACAAATAATGTTAGAGTAATCAAGTGTGTCTAAAAAAAGATGCAAAGAATTACAAAAATGTCATTACTTAGTGAAATTATGAAAATACCCTTGCTATATAGAGGAAATTACCAAACTACCCTTGCCTTATTAATAAATGACAAAGACACCCTTATTTTATAAATAGAATTACAAGAATACCACTGTCATTGTCTAATTACAAAAATATCCTTGTCTTGGTTAAAGAAATTACTATATTGCCACTATTTTAATAATTACAAACATAGGCCAACATATTTGCATAAAACATGGACCATTTTCTCATCCCAAAATAAGGCCTACATGTTTTCATAAAACATGGAGCATTTTTTCATCCCAAAATTTGGTGAACATGCTTGCATAAATTATGCTCCAACCATTAGTTCTCCAAGTGTTTCATTCTTCTTCTTTTCTTGATCCTTCCACTATAAATACTCTTCAAACTCTGTTCCATTCATTCCATTTCCAGGTCACAAAGAGACCTCACCATGCTTTGCAAGAGCTACATCCTCTAACTCTTGTAAAATACATACACTCTTGCTAGTCTTCAAGCCTTAGAAACTCTCTAAGTGTTCTTTCTCTACCATTTCTTCTTATGTTCTTCTCTTCAAAGGCTTCTATTCACTCTCTAAACTTCATCCAAACACTTAAATTCTAAACTAAACTTTGACTAGTCTTCACAAGAGTTACAATCTTTAACTCTAGTGAAAAATATTTTCTTAAGCACTCAAGTTCTAGAGCCAAGATACAAGGAGGGTCATATACTCTAAGGACTCTTACTCAAGCTCAAGGAAGAAAAGAAGGACTCAAGCTAAGAGGTAGGGGTTTCTTCTTTAGTTGTTCAAGCATTGTTGGTTTCTAACCTTGTCCATTGTTAGAATGCCTCAAGCTTGTGTTATTGACAAGAATTTTGAATGGTTGTTTATGAAATATATTTTTATGAACTCTGCTATAAATATTTTTATGATGTTTTCATACTTATATATGGCTTAAAAACATGGTAGATGGTCTTTGTATTGAGGGAGTAACATTAAACATGAAATGATAGGTGTTGAGTTTTTGGCTGTGTTTGGCAATAGCTACTTCGAAATATAAAACTCACAGAATATGAAGCTTCTAGGAATAAAACTATTTTTGCTACAAACTAGACTTAATAAAGAACACTCTAAAAGAATCACCTAAAAAGGAGTTTTATAACTATTTTTGCTACAAACTAGACTTAATAAAGAACACTCTAAAAGAATCACCTAAAAAGGAGTTTTATAGCCTAAGATATAAATTTTTAAAGTAGAGCCTAAGCTGAAACTCTAAATCTGACCTTGGAGTAGTAAAATAGGTATAACTCACTCTAGAAAAATGCAAATGGATTTATTTCAACTCTGTTGGAAAGCTAACACTTCTAGGAACACACCCATGTATGCTATACATAAATCTTTGTACTACATAAATATGGAATGAGAAATAAAGTTTCGGGATAGTGTGCTGAGAGAGTCTAGAAAAGGGTAACTTTGCAAGGATACTATAGCATAATCATAAACGTGTTTTTAATGAAGTTACCTTTAATGAAAAGTTTGATGAGTTAGGAATCTGGAAATACCTTTAAGAGGCTAAGATATTAAGTATATAGAAAATTATAAATTTTCATGTAAAAGATGTTAGAACTATAAAGAGAATATTAAAGTCTTATAAAGAGAAAGTTTTAAGAATTTAAGTTGCAATAATCTTCAAGAGGAAATATATATATATATATATATATATATATATATATATATAAGTCATAAGGAATCTTAAAAATATATAAAGAACCTCTAATAATATTTTAAAGTGCATTAGCTGAGTCTGGCCCTTGATTTCCAGCATCCTGGATAGGAGCATGTTTACTTTTCAATGAGATATTGATGATAATATGCTTATGGATATATGCAAAGAATGTGACGAATGCTTATGTGATCAATTACATAATGATTTATGCCATGTTGTGATTATGAATGATTGATTGAGATACATGTTTGATATGTTATATGAGGAAGCAAATTTGGGGAAACTCCATTTCCAGGCCGTTATGCTAGAATTTCTGCCAAATTTGTGGACTTAGCATGAAATGATGAATGATAAGTTATGATGTTGGCCATGTTTATATGCTCATGTTTGCATCTTTAAATGATATGCTAAGATTAAAGGTGACATAAGACACATGGAAATGATCCTCTAGACTCCAGAAATTAATAGTTATAAGAGGTGATCCAATAAGGGATCCTTCAACTCTAGGAATAAATGAATGGTTATGGGATGTGACCCAAAGAGGTGATAGTTTAGACTCCAAGAATTAATGTTTATGAAAGGTAATCCTATGCCCCCTATCCCACACTCTGGGAGTCAAAAATTAGCTTATCAAGAGGATAAGTGTAGACTAGTGACAACTAGTTAGGTATGAGCTCATAACCTAGAACTCTCAAGATGAGAGAGTATTAGGGTGGCCCCTTAGAAGAGAATAAGAAAGTTAAGTCACCTAAGAGAGTAAAAAGGAAATACTATATTAAAATGAATTATGTTCCTTATGTTATGATAATTCATTCAAGTCTTATGGTATGTTGCATAAGCATTGACATGCATTTCATAATATGGTATGATGCATTCATGACATTAATATTCATGCTAAAAGATACAGGCCTTGGATAATAGTATTTAGAACTTAATAAATGAATCTTATTTATGTTCACTATTTTCATAATGAAACCCAAGGTTCCTGAGGACGAAGATGATGACATTTGTTTGGAGGTGAAAGCCCTACCTGAGATTCTTATACAAGTTTTTCATTCCTTCTTTTTTTTTTTTTTTTGCATCTCGTCTTTGGATGGTAGTGGTTACGTTCATGATCTACGTTGATGCTCCCACCTGGGAGATACACTTGATCCTGCCAACCAGTCTTATCATTTTGTGGGTCATCTCACTACTTTTATCAACCTTGTTCTTGTGCTCGGATATTCCCTCTCTTAGGAAAGTCATTAGTTGGTGTTGATGATGGATCTCTTGGAGTGTTTGTTCATATCTCGTGGAAAGGATATCCTTCTTTTGATACTTTTGTTAGAAGTTATCTACTCTAGGCATGTCCCAGTAGGAGTAGTGGGAAGAGATATTTTAGTTTCTATCCATATATTATTTATGTTTTTAGGATGGCTATACCTAGCCCAACCTCTGTTGGTGGGCATGATACCCTTTTAGTAGTTTATTTTGGTGTGTGATGTAGAATGGTTAATACTTATACTATAATTATATATGATGATGTGATTATGTTCATGTGATTGTTGTGTTTGTACTTGTATATGCTGTGACTTGTTTTTATTTCTCCTCTATATGTGCAAGACAGATGATAGGTTTACTTAGTACATACGGCTCACGTTTTGTTTTCAAAGTTAAAAATAAAAAAATTATCCATATTTTTTACTAAAGTATTTTTAGGAGTTAACAACAAAGACTGAAACTAATAATTAACTTAAATATATCCTAGGCATGTTGAGTTAAATATTAGGGTGTTACATAGATGGTGTCTTCAACGCATAGTGTTCTTTTGTTGTACACCTGTAAACTTTGAGACCAAGGAATATCCTAAGAAAATACCATTATTATTAGATTTAGGATCAAACTTTACGAGTTTATCCTTAGTGTTAAGAATAAAACATGATGAGCTAAAGATATGAAAGTATGAATGATTGATTTTCTACCCTTCCATAGCTCATAAAGTGTTTTCTTGAGGATTGGCCTTAGAAAGATTCTGTTTTGAATGTAGCATGAGATGTTTAAGCCTTAGCCCAAAAAATTTTGATAAACCACTTTCTAAAAGCATAGTTCTGGTCATCTCTTGTAAGCTTTTGTTTTCCTTTCTCCATCCCCATTTTTTGGGAGTTCTAGGTGCAGAGAACTCATGAGAGATGCCATGTTTTTCATAAAACTCTTTGAAAACATGATTTTCTAATTCTCCTTCGTGATCTGATCTGATAGAGGTGATTTGATAATCTTTTTCAATCAAACTCATTTTGGTAAACCCTTGAATCTTTCAACCACTTCATCCTTAAAAGCTAGGAAGATAACTCATGTAAATCTTGAGTAATCATCCACTATGACAAGACAATATCTCTTCCTAGCAAGACTAGCAGTCTTGGTTGGTCTATAAAGATCCATATGTAAAAGCTTAATGGCTTAGTGGTTGAAACCACATTCTTGTTGTGGAAAGAAGCTTTAGTCTGCTTGTCTTTCTCATAGAAATCACAAGTTAAATCCTTGTCAAATCTGATCTTTGCCAAGCCTTTAACGAGCTCTTTCTAAGAAAGCTCATAAATAAGTTTTATATGAGCATGTCCAAGCTTCTTGTGTCACAGCTACTTATCATCCATAAAGGATGCGAAATATTTTACATCTTGATCTAAAAGGTCATCTAAGAATAACACTTAAGTGTTATCATGCCTTTTCCCAGATAAGATGACTTGTCCTGAAGTGGGATTTACTATCTTGCATGCATAAGCATTAAATAAAACATTAAAGCTTTGGTCATAGAATTGGCTGATACTCATAGATTGTGAGCTAGAACATCAACAAGTAAAACATCGAAAATTTGGTGAGAGTCATCCTTACCAACATTTCCTATGCCTATGACCTTAGTCTTACCTCCATCAGCAAACTTTCCTGATTCCAAATTCTAGGCTTCATGTAACATCCTCCCAAGTACAACGTCACCCTTAAGTCATGACATTATACTTAGGAGTTGTTACTTATAAATTAGCGGACCTCTCTTAATTATCTATAGCAAGCTCGATTAACGTGTGTAATAACTAAGCGTAATTCTATTAAAATATATAACAAAGAAACACAACATTTATTGAATACATAGTTCACTACAAAAAATTATATTTATTGTGGCGGTTGAATTAGGGCGGTTCTTTGAAAGCGCCATAATATAACGTGAATTACGGCGGTTTTGTTTACGGCCACAATTTTAATAAAAAGATGGTGGTTGGGACAATATAACCCCCCTAATGTTCTCTCCCCTATTCACACATAAGAAAGGAGGCGTTGGACTTTGGGGTTTTGTACCCAATCTTCCCTATTCACACAACTCTCACCAACACAACCCTCCCTCCACCTAACCCCTTCCTTCTCTCCGGTGCGTGCACGGGCCCTAATCATCACTGCCGTCGTGTGCTCCTCCTCCTTCTACATCCGATCTTCTCCATCTGCGTCATCTATCCTCCTCTCCACGCTGCTACCTACCCACCTGCGCCCACACCAGTGCTCCACCATGCCACGGCTTCGGCCCAACCAGGTGAGAGCTCCACCACCATTGCGTCGTGAATGGCAAACTAACCCTAGCGCTCGAACCGCCACCTCTTCTCCTTTTGCACCAACACTGCCCTTGTGCAAGACACTCCCTTAAGCTCACGCTTTAGGTCCCAAACTCTCTCTTTTAAGGTCCGCCATTCCCCTTTTCTCTTTTTGTTTCAATTTTCTCATCAAGGTTCACTATAATAATAATAATAATCTTTCATCCATCAATATTATGAATAAGGTTGTTAATTAGATTCTTTTATTCAACAGGAGGATGTGATTGACACCTTTTTTGTTGGATTTGTAATTTTACAACATGAGTACTCATGCCATGTTTCCTTGGAAAATTATTAATTAGGATAAAGATTAGGGCTTTTTTCCCCTTTAGATGAAGTGGGTTTTCAAATTGATATGCACACAACTCGTGTGGGTTTTCAATTGGTAAGCTTTATTGGTAGTGGCCCTGCAACATACACTAAAAGCTTTTCATCCTTTAAGGTCAAGTCATGTTAAAATGGGCTATAGCTGAAGACATTTTAACTAATGGTAGCAATGTTCAATTTAGGATTCAAATGTTTATTTGAACTGATATATATAAATTACTTTAGTTGAGAAATTTAGAGAAAGATGATATTGTATATATTCTTGATAAATAAGAGGACTCTATTTTGTCTGTATGGGATCATTGGTTAATGCTTTTTTTGGTACAAGTTCATTGTTTAATGTTTACATGTAGCATAAGGTTGATTTTGTTGATTTATTTCTGCTCAAACAAAATTGCAGCCAAAGGATCTATATAGCGTAACATAGATGATTTTAGATACCATCTTTGTGAGTATTAATTCTCTCTTTTGTTTTAAGGAGTTGAGTTCTAAGCCGTTGGGAAATAAAATTATTTTTTATGCATCTAGTTTCTTTAAAATTTAATCTTTAGGTGTATTGTTTGATTACATTCTACTCTTATTTCGGGAGGTTGTTGATATATATATATATATATATATATATATATATATGTATATATATGTATATATATGTATGTATGTATATAGTTTTTAACTATCAAAATATTCTTGCTTTATTTTCTTTTTCTTTATCTTTATGTTAGATATTATAGGCTTTAAGTTTGTGTCCTAGTTCAATGCCCCTTCCTTCATGACTTCGAAGATACACATATGAACTATTGTTTGTGTCAAGAAAGGATTTCTGCAAATTTTGAGTTTGTATAGTGTGTTTTCATTAGCTTATTTGTCATGCTTTCAAGGCAAGAACTGGTATGGCAGAGCTAATGTAACGAGGGCGGGGAGTGATTAATGTGAGAAGGCACGGACAAGGAGCGGCTCCTACCTCCGAGCGGGGTGCATGAATGAACCGATTACACACTGGAATGAGAGGGATCCTTAGTCTGTATAGATATAGGACTATATAGTTAAGGAGGCTTATATGAATTGATTGGTACTACCTATGCTACAAAGATGCATCTTTCTTCGGTAGCCCATCACAAAAGAACTCCAGTTAAGCATGCTTGACTTGGGGTAATTTTGGATGGGTGACCTCCTGGGAAGTTTTCCCAAGAAGCGTGTGAGTGAGGACAAAGCACGCTGAAAAGACCCGTGTTGGTTTGTGGCAAGTGCTCAATCCATAAAGCGCGGGATGTTACAACTAATAGCTCTTAAGATGTTAAAGGTGAATGAGCTCTTTATTATTTACATATTAGTGACAAAGTGTAGAATAACTGATTACCTAGAACTAATTTTTGTGAAGGTAATTTTATCAATTATGTATGCATGCTTTTCTAAAAGTTCTTAACTCTAGATGATTATATTCTAGTAGTATGGCAAGGAATTACTTCTCTCATATTTTCACTAGTGATTCCTTAACTTAGCTCATATTCCCCTACTTTTTTAGCACGTCTAAATTTCATCTAAAAAGTCAGAACTTGCAATGATACTTTTGGTTTGCTCATTAAATGATAATTGTTTTCTAGGTAAGAATCCTACAATAAGAATTCAGCACAAAACTAGTGTAGCCAAAATTGGTAAAAGGGATAGTAGAAATATGAAAATCCAAAGAGAAAGTTGTAAACTATCTTGACCTTCTACTCTAATAAATGATTTCTAAATTCTAGCATTCATTTTAGTTCTCAAAATTTGAATTGATCTCTGCTTAATCCCTTAAATTTATCTTATTATCTATATATAATTTCATTATGGTTGCAGGGAACTTCATAGCTGTTGGTTCAATGGAACCTTCCATTGAAATTTGGGACCTTGATGTTGTAAGTGGTTCAAGTATATAAATTTCACTACTCATTTGGAACTTCATTTCAAATATATAGCCTTTTTTGTGGGAGACCTTGTAATTTTCCTTTGTTCTCAACTTGATGAAGTGCAACCTTATGTAGTTTTAGGTGGCATTTCAAAGAAAAAGAAATAGGGAAAGATGGTTTGTTCTTTATTTTGTGTTCTTTTCAAAATTCCAAGTTCTGGCTTTGTCTATTTTTGGTATAGTAAAATGAGTTCTGAGGAAAAGCATGTGACTTTGCTGAAGAAGAAGGACAACATGTTTGATAATAATGCAACTTCTTCTTGCAGAAGACAAGTTTCTACAGCTAAAAGGTCCTCCTACTACTACTTCTTTATGTTGTTTCTGTAGATGTTGTTTTGTTTCTTAGGCTTCAACCTATGTTTCAAAGGGCATATGAGCTAGTTTTGTTTGAATTTAAAGTTTTCTTTTTTCTCATTTGTCATTTTCTTGTCTTTCTTTAATCGGCCATGTCATCTGTTTGTTATTTGCTTTTAGTTTCTCTGTTTTCTTTTGTTCTCTTTAAATGAATGAGCTTGGAGGCTTCAATGAGAAAAGTCAATCAATTGGAAGATATTGCAATTATAAGGGCTAGGGGAAGAACTAAGAAAATATTAGGAGAGTTACAAGTGAATATGCTCTATATGGTTTGACTGAAATTTTACGTTTTGCCCTTTTTATTTCATAAAGCTCAATGGTCTTGATTGATCCATGGAGTTGTCTCCTCCTCGTAGGGTAATGCTAGGTTGTTGTTGTTGTTGTTTGACTCGTCTGATCTTACTTTTCAACTTTGGACGGATGGACTTTGCACTAATAAGTCCTACATGGTTTTTTTTCCTTTTTTCAGTTATATTCTCAATGGTTGCTTTCTGATTTTATTTTTGATTAGGATGAATTTTTCTAGATAGCTTGATTCAGAATGTTCAGTTGTACTTACAAAATGGAAAATGGTTCTTACGTCCTCTATTGACTGACATAGATGGAAGGTGCATTCAAATCTTTCACCTTTATTTTCATTGTCTTTCACTTTGCTTTGTAATTGAGACCCATTCATTTATTCTTTTCCATTGTAGGCATTTAAAGATACTCAAATTGGTACAAAAAGCATCTTCAAGTGTGCCAAATCTGTTGCTATTCAATCTTCCATGAATACCTCCTTAACTTAGGTACATTTTAATTATTTTGTTAAGTTTTTTTATCTTATGGAAGATTGATTGTTTTGATCTAAAAGTTAGTTTGAGTCAGCTTCCATATTTTCTTTGACTTTGCATTCATTGTGATGATATCAAAATACCATTTGTAAGTATATTATGCCATTTGAGAGGTCATGAAAGAGTAAAAAATTCTTAGTCCTTAATATATCTTTTATTGCATGATGTGAGCATTACTTTGAAAAGACTTATTAGAGCATCTGAAATACAATGGAAGCTTCAACTAACCAAATTTTAGAACTCCAAGTGCCCAAATTGTTGCTCCTTCTATTAAGATTTTAGAGTTTTTGTGCCTCACTATACAAGTTTGTAATGCTAGTGTTGTTGTGGTAAGTTGTTCAAAGTCCTGGTTGCTAATGTTTCTAAGAAGAAAAAAGATTTTATTCAAAGTGGCTACTATTCTGTTGGATTGTGTATCATTTTCTGTGATTGTGTTTAGAGCAATTATAGCAATCCCATGTATTCCAGCAATGCTAATTATGAGTTTGGTCATATTGGATTTTGGCATTTATCTCTGATGGTTGGTATATTTTTACTAGTTGGAATTTGATCAACCTCATAAAATGGTTTCAAATGATAGAATTAGCATTGCATTACTATTTTGCATGATTATTGAAATTTTTTTTAAAAAAAAATTGGTCCTTCAATTAGAGTGGTTTAAAATTGTTATAATAAATAGTTTTAAAAAGTTTTCAAAAATATTTTCACCGCAATTGCGGCGTTAAACCGCTATGATTAATATTTTAAAAACATTACCACAAATTGGCGGTTGGAACGTAATTATTTTTTAAAATATTTCACTAATTGGCGATAAACCGCCATAATTTAACCGCCACAATACACGTGAATTATGATTTAAGTGATCCAGGTTTTTATACTCAGTAATTTAAATGACATTGGTAATTGAGGTTCCTTGACCGGCATTTGTAAGAATAAGGTTATAAGCTGCAGTAATTAAAAAAAAAACCACCGCTATTTTCCTGTTTTGTTGTAGTGGTTGAGTACAAAAGGAAGCTCTTCTATTAGCTAATTGTATATTTCTCTATTACGTTTACAAACATATACATACAACTAAGTACAACATAATAAAAACACTAACTACTAAACTCCTCCGATTCGATTCTTTTTGTGTCAAAGCAATATTCTCTGGATTAACTTGGAAACGACAAACATATAGGGATGAAAATTATACAATTCAGTAGGGCAACTCCCAAGTTACACAATCATAATATCACCATCATTGCCCAGCCAAGCTTCATTTATAGAAAATGGGATCATGCAATACATATTAAAGATTCATTTAAAGTTCTAAATATCTCTCAAAGTGGGTAGCTTTTAATAATCAATCACTTAGTGCACATATATCCTAATGTTCCAAACACATAGTAAGTAATTCAAATCAATATATTACACATGATATGATTATGCATATGCTAAATACAATGAAATTATCTCAAAGTGACCTAGTTTAACTTATGACCATAGAAATCAAATCTTCGCATTTCTCTTTATCGACATGGGAAAGACTAAGTTTATACCCAATGGGTATCTGTTGTGGACAACTCCAGTAACAGATAGTTATACCAAATGGTATTTGTAACGCCCAAACTTTTATGTCATTAGAAATTACCGAATTACCTAGGTAAATATTATATAAAATTTGAGACCAAACAATCCTTAATAAAGGAATATAACGTTAGAAGAAAAGTTAGGAGCAATTCGTGCAAGATTCGCAAACCCGAATTTCTGTACGTGTAAAATGACCAAAATGCCCCTGAGGTTATTTTACTCAGAAAATGAGGATCGTGGGCCCCACCCATCCTCAAGGGGATGTTTTGATGTTAATAAGGGATTGTTTGTGTTATGTGTGTTAATAGAGGAGAAGAATCCTAATTTTGAGTTTCGACGCGCGAAATGACCAAAACGCCCTCCGGTTTTAACTCAATTTGCGTGCCGACTGAGCCCGAACCTCACTAAAATGTTTTAAAAGGTGTTTTTAAGCCATGATTAACCATTGGTTAAGCTCGGGTGGTCTCGGGCAATTTTTAAGTAAAATGACCGTTTTGCCCTGTCTTGTAAGTTTTACAAATTTTGAGATTTTTGATTCGTCTAACGAAACCTAAGCAATATTAGGCTCAAATTAAAGCTTATTAAATTCTAATTATTAATCTAGAGTCAAAATTATTTATTTAGATTGATTAGAACCTAAAATTGCTTAAAACACCCAAATTGCTTAGTAATTCACTTAAGCCCTTAACCGTAAATTCTCTAAATTGCATGAATACCTTGCCTACACCTAAATAATACATGGAACACACAAAATCCTCTTCCACAAGGCTGTAATGCACGAAATTATTGAGTAATAAGTCAGAAAATTATTACACAAAAATCCAAAGAATGAAAACAAAGAATCATGAAAACATGGAAACATGATTCCATGTTTTAAGCCACCAAACAAAATGATTTTCTTCCTTATTTTTTTCCTCTAATTTTTGGTCAGATTTCCTCCTTCCTTTGTCCATTTATGAGCTGCAAAATCTCTATAAATAGGCATGCTTGAAGATAGTTTAGATGCTTGTTCATAACTTACACAAATTCTAGTTTTAGGAGCACCAAAAGCTTTCTTTCTTCCTTCCTCTTGGCTGAATTCTTTCTTCAAGTTTTCAAGAATATTTTCTTCATTTCACTCAAGGAAACCAAGTTCTCTTCCTTTCCTTCAAATCAAATTAGGTAGGGAGTTGTTTTTAAGTTTATTTCTATGCTTTGCTAAGTGTTGTTCTTGGTTCAAAATGATGATTTCATGGATTTTCTCTAGTTTTTCCATTTGGTTTTCTTCTTCCTTTTCTTTGAACAATTCAGCCATATGGCCTAGGTGGGACTAAGATGATGGCTTGATGATGAGGACCTTGAGGGTGGGTTGTGAATCCATCACAAGTTAGGCCTCTAAAGCTTGAAAGTTCCACTTGATGCAAAACTTTAAAGAATAATATTTTTATGATGTTTTTATGATCTTGAGTTTAGAACTTGAAAGATGTATTTTTCACTTTGTCTTGCTAAGATATATTGGGTTGAATTTATATTTCTCTAAAGTCTTGGAGGAGCTCTAGTAAAGAAATAAAATGAACTTGCATCCATGTTTAAGTTTATGCCTTGCATAACCATGTTTACTTTCTATGTCATCACTAAATTCTCAAGAATGAATAAATGAACTTGCATATTCATGTTTAAATTTCCAAGCTTGCATTTCATGTTTATATTTCAAGTTGTCACTTAATCTCTAAAGATAATAAAGAAGTTGCATCTCATATTTATTTTATGCTCTCACTTTATTTTATAATGGCTAAAAGAATCAACGCATGACATGTTTATTTTTATGTCATCACCTAAAGATCCTAGAGCTCAAAGACTTGCCCAAGTATCACAAGCAAAGAAATAAGATTATTGGAGTTAAAGAATTGATTCTTTAAGAAGTCTTGAGATTGGAGCTTAAAAAGATGTAATAATAATTCTCTTCTCCCTTCAGGTCCATGCGGATTACCGCTCCGTTTCTTAAGATTCTCTTCTCCCTCTCCTGGTCCATGCGTACCGCCGCTCCAGTTTCTTGCATCATGTTTATATTTCAAGTTCTTGCATCATGTTTAATTTTCAAGTCATCACCTTAAATCTTAAAGATAAAGAAATGGATTTGCATATCATGTTTATAATTCCAAGTTATCACCTTATAATGACAAGATTAAAATGAGGTTGCATAGCATGTTTATGATTCTAAGATATCACATAAATCTCTTAAGCTCAAGACTTGCTCCTTTTATCTTAAGTGAGAATTTTAATCATGAAGATTCTTTCAAGTTTAGCAAAAAGAATTAGTTTCTAAAAGAGTTTTAAAGCTTTGCAAGGATTTTACGGGAAACTAATATTTTATGTTCACTTAAAATGTGATTTTATACAATTATATGAGGTTCATGATTCGGCTTCTGATATGAGATTAGTACCAATAAATGATGATGATTTAATATGTTTGAAGTTGTGATAATTATGGTTTATTGTTAAGGAATGATTCTATGCATGTTAGTGACAAAACTAGCTTCCTAGAACAACCTTAAATCTAGAATTTACCTAGTCTTTGACCCCTTTAAGTTTATCCAATGCCAAATCTGTTTTAGTATGATATAATTCTGTTTAAGATTGGTTAAGCCATGAAAAATTTGGTAACAATTAGTGTAGGATTAATCAGAACACTAAAAATGAAACTAGCAACTAGAAAACCATAAAAGCAAGATTTCTAGAACTTTAGAGAATGAAATTTATGTATTCTGTCAGAGCCTTTAGTGATTTTAAGAACCAGATTTTATTATGTTTAGATAAGGGAGAATGATTCATAATTGGTTTAGTAATTAATTTTAGCATCATAAGGAAAGACGGTAATGAAAGGGTTAAAAACGCAACTTCTAGCATAGTAAAACCTTAAGAACAACTTACTGTCTATGCTGCCCCATATTGTCTAATAATGTTCTTAGGACTTATAATTGATGGTAATAAGTCCCTTAGATGCATAATTAATTAGTTCAATAATTAAGGTTGCCCGATTCTAGAGTTTCGATTGTTTAAGACAGCTTTTCGATAAGGATTTATGATGATGCCTCTTTGATGTTTTAAATGATAAGTCTATGTAGTGATTTGATGCTTATTAAGTATTTGACGTCATTGAATGATTTCCAGCTTGCATGTTATAGTTGCTGTTGCAAACAATGAGAATGCTTATGCATGAAATAATGAAATATTCTTTGTTGGGAAGAAAGTATATTACTGTAAAAGTGTAATTTGGAAAGGTTCTGGCTAGGAAAGACTTGGTATTTAAGCGTGTCCATTTGTGACCCACCTCTCTTTCCTGGAATCTCAGATGCATGATTACAGTTGGTATATATATTATTCCGAATAAGACTATAAACGAGAAAATGTTATGAATGATTATGAATTGAGAATTGTATTATGATATAACATGCAAAGACTTAAAGGTGACTTAAAATATATGAGAAAATGATCCTTTGGACCCATCAAACTATAGGTGGTGAAAAGGTGATTCTTGCCCCCTAGTCCGTTCTCTCAAAAGGGTAGAGACGGAATTTTTACTTATCAAAAGGGATAAGTATATGCTAGTGACGACTAGCAAGGTATGAGCTCATAACCTAGATTACTCCCAAAAGGGTGGAGTATAGGGTGGCCCAGGAAAATGATGATGAAAGTAACTTTAAGTCACCTAAGAAACTAAGTAAATGCATTATGTGAATATGATGTTCTGCTATGCATAGTATTTATGAGATGATGATGAGAAATATGATGTTCTGCTATGCATAGTATTATGAAATGATGATGAGGAATATGATGTGATTTTATGCATAACTATGTTATTATATATGAAAGGAAAAGTTCATTATAAACATGACATGCTAAGTTTATGATGCATTATAAGACGCATGATTAAAACGACGAACCTCGGTAAAGTATATTTTCGAACTTAATAAATCAATCTTAGCATGCTCACTATTTCATAATAACCCGAGGTTCCTGGGGACGATGATGATGACACAATGCATCATGAGGTGAGTACCCTCCTGAGATTCTTTTTATAAGTTTCTCACTCCCTCTATTTTTCTTTCCATCTCGTCTTCAAGAAAGGAAGGAAGCGTTCGTGAATCACATTGAGGCTTTCACGGTAGCTGAACTTGAATCCTGCTAGTTTCACTCGTATATTTCAGATATCTATCCCTATCCCTGGAGTGTTATTACTAGGTGCCATTAATGGATGTCCTTCCATCCATATATTATTTATGTTTTGTTAGATTGCCTACACCTAGTCTTATTCTGTTGGTAGGCAAAATATCTATATGATATGTAATTATGGATGTTATATGATGGAGCCAATATATTATGATGTGATGTTTGTAAATTCCTATGTGTCTTTTAAATTTTGCTAAATCATTCACGTTATGCGCGGCTCACGTTTTCAATTATGTTTTAAAAAAAAAATGGCTCGTAATTTCACTAAGTATTTTCAAAGCATGATTAAGGAACTGAAGCAAAGAGTAAAGTCTAGTAATTAATCAATACTACCTAGGTGTATTGGGTTAATTATTAGGGTGTTACAGTATTTATAGTCAATGACACCACACAAGGGAAATAGATTGCTTATAGAAACTGAGTTCATTCTTATATTTAATCAAGACTTCATTTTTTTCTTTTAAAATCACGCACAAGTTCTATTCCTAAGCTGATACATCTATCGACTCAAAATATCTTAGAAAAGTTCCTCTTTTTGCTTTCCCCTATAATATATCTAGGGAAGTTTCTCTTTTTGCCTTCCCCTCATTCAACCTAAGTCTTATTTCTATTTTATCCATATGTCAAAGTATGCACAATTAAAGTTTATACATTCTCTTTTCTTTTTCCAAATGCATACATAAAGCACATGTAGGCATTCATTCACAATACAATTTTAATCATGCCTCATAAACCACTCTTTACTTCCTCTAGCATGCACTTATATGTCACAAGTCACATGGCCAAATAGTTAACATCAAGTATTCATGTCATACTAGAACCCAACATGCCATTATTTCATCAATTCAAAACATTGTTTCATTTCCAGCACAAGGGTAGATTTCATACCTTGTAGCACAAATTAAGTTGCCCATCAAATAATCAATTTAGAGGCTATAAAAATTACCCAAGATACTTTAATGTATCACAAGTTCCATTAAAATTTCAGAGCAAAGAGTAATCTAACTATGTTAACAAAATTAGACAAATTTGGCGCTTCAAAACCACTTAACCTCAACTCATAACCCAAAATTCATAATTTTTAACCCTAGAAAATGATTGAATCAATTCAAAATAAAAATCACAGTTACACTTCAAGATGGTGTCAACATGCTGTAAACATTTCAAAGGAAAATTCAACCATTTGCTATGGTAAAAAAATTAGATAAATGCATAGCTTCAAGACCAAAAATTTAGGCAACACCTATATAGTCATGGTTCATGATTTTCAGGCGTAGGAGTCCAAAACAAGGCTCAAGAAATTTGTGGAACTAGCTTAGCATGTTAGCTTCAACATATAATTTTTATAGCTCATGAAAATACCCAAATTCACTAGAAAATTCGTAATCATGGTTGTCCATGTAGAAACTGAAAATCCAGCAGCATGGTTCAAAATCTTTTTCCACAAAAATGATTTCTAACATCATCCAAACACACCAAAAAAATTAATACATCAATATCAGTATACTATCAACCAATTCAATGAAAAATATTCAGTGAAATTAGTAAGAAAATCCAGAAACAAAGTTGAAGTAAAAGAGGTTTAAAATGCCCTACTCTTGGGAACTAGTGGATCCTTGGCTCCAGGGTGCTCCAAGATTGATTTCCTTCACTTCAAGGCCGCCAATTCAAGCCCCAAACCTTCCTTAGGCAGGAGGAAGTGAGATATCAAGGTGAGAAATGGTGAGGAAATGAAATTCCAATTGGTTAGTTTGATAGATTATGAGGAGTAGAACAAGTTTTGTGAAAGGATCTTAGTGTTTTAGTGACTTTGAGCTAGGTTTTGCAAGCTTTGAAGCTTGTCAATGGAGGTTTTGGAAGAAAGAAACATGGAGGCTGTATTTTAGAGGTCTGCCGAAATTAGAGGTCTTGGAGTGATAAGGTTGGGTAGCTTTATGTTTGTCTTGATATAAGTGTAGTAATTATGTAGGTAAAGTCTAAATTTCTTTCTTTTTTGGAAAAGAAATTATATGAATGACTAGGATTATTTTCTTAGTCAAAGAATGAATCTTAGCCATCCACTTGGCTCAAGATAAGTGGTTCACTTTAGCTTGGGGAGCAAGTAGCTTTTTCTGGGTTAAAATCGTACACCAAAATTTCCTAAACGGATGAGATATTAGCTTCCAGTAAAATATAATAAATGAAAGACCATGATTGAATCCTTTCCCTCCACTTGCCATAAAGTGGTTGGTAAAGGTTACTTGAGCCACTAAGTAACTTGTCCAGTGCTAAAACCGCATATCAAAACTCTACCGAATGGATAAAACACCGTACCCGAGTAATCAAACATTACCTGAAAATTAATTCTAGATATAAATTCTCATTCCTAACTATTTCTAACCTCAACCCCTCTTTTCTCAATTTTGGGCATTTTTGGTCCCAATTCTATGGTTTTGGCTGGGACGAGCCGTAGCCCGCAAGATTACTATTCACCCAACCCAAATTTTTTTTTTTTGATAGGTCGTTGGGCCATCCTCATCATTGATAAAACTTAGATTTTTTAAATTAGGACTAATAAAGTTCAAATTAATTTTTAGGGTGTTACACTTTAGATTTCTAACCGCCTTTTGGATCCGGACATATGCTTGGGCAAGTCATCTTCCATGTACCACTTGTTGCCTAGTTCAACATGCGTTCTAAGGACAAACCTGCAACAAATATAATTTTTTATTTAGGTACCCAGACTTTCTTAGGTCCTTTTAGGTTAGTCTTTCAAAAGGGAGGTTTCTCAACCTTTCTGAGATTTCTTCCTCATAAGCACTTTTCAGTGGGTGTCCTTTTTAATGGCAGAAAGTACAAGAAACTTTGTTCTTTACTTTCTTTGCTAAGTTGTCTTTCCTTTCTCATCTATTTCATCCTCATATCTCAACCCAGTCTTTTGAAAATATGGTCTTTGACCACAAAGCATTAGTTCAAGATTCTTTAAACCACTAACCATATTTTCAAGGTCAGATTTCAAAACCTTTGAAGTCCTTTCTAGTTCCAACATAATTTTCTGATTTTTCTCATTCTTTCAATGACTTCAACTTCTAAGGCATTGAGCTTCACATTTAAAACTTTGTTTTCTCCTTTTATTTCTTCCTTCTCAAGCCTTAGATTTTCAGGATCTTATTTGGCCATTTTAAGCTCTAAAAGAGTTTTCTAATGCTTTTCAGGTTGAGATAGTGTATGAGAGTAGGTAGAAAAGTGCATGAGAAAGGGGGGTTGAATCATGCTACGTTTTTCTTTCCCTTTTTAGCTTCTAAAACATTAACACAATACTATCAAACTTCAAGCTTTTAGTGTAGCGGAAACAATGTTAGAGATTTCAGAAAGTTACTTTCTAATAACAGTGTCAGTTATAGAACAATTAAAAAGATAAACTTTAAGCAAATATAGCTAGATAATAGAGCAACAAAAGTTAAAGAGATAAGGGAAAAGATAATACTGCATATATCTTTTTCTACTTTTCAACTAACTTACCTACATCCAAGCTTTCAACCACGTTGAGTTTCATTAACACCTTTCTCAACACGAGAAGAAACTGGATAGTCTTTACAATAGCTTTCCCAAGCTCTAGCCTATGACTACTAGAAAATCCTTACTATCACAAACCAAGTAGTTATTCACCAACCTCTTTAAGCTGAACAGAGTAGTCTTTGACCAGCCTCTGAAGCTAAAGCAAGTAGTCTTTAAATAACCACTCCAAGCTAAATCATGACCAAATAACTTTATATCCCGTTACAAGTAGTATTTGACTAGCTCTCCAAGCTAAACTCACACCTCCTGAATCGAGAATATAAAGGTTTGTGTTTGGGTTTGCAACTCAAACTAACCTACACTCAAGTTTCCTTAAGATATACAATGAATGACTTGGGATAACTTGAATGACTTCTTTCCTTAAGATATCTTGAATGACACATGTTGATCATCTGTTTGTGTCTTGGAACTGTAGTCCAGAGGAGTAGTTTGACTTTTGTTGATCTGTTCCAGAAGCCGTTGTAAAGTTAAGGTTTCTAAAGTCTTTTTAGAAACAACCTTTACTTTCTGATCATGGTTTCTGAACCTTTCCTTCTAAAAGTTGGGATAGTTGACCAAGTTGGTAGAAGAAATGACATGTCAGAGTCATTGGATTTGACTTTAAATTTGAATTTTGAATTTTCCTTCCTTTTCCAATAAGGTTCAGCGTTTCACAATGAAGTGAACTTTCTAATTTGCGATATCAGTTCCTTGATAAAAATTTGGTCTTTTAGTCTTCAATCAAAGCTTGTTGTTGATAAAATGATTGTGCACATGATAATTGAAGATTGTAGAGCATGTTTGCTTCAAAGTTTGATTGATATCTTCAGTTAAGCTTACTTTAAAAGTCTAGTGCTACTTTTAACATCCTGAAAGTTGGTTTATTGTACTGGTTGTATTTCTTCAATCCGTTAGGCATGTATATGCTCAAATCATGATATAAACATCAGTTTTGTTTGATTCCTATCTCTTTATACGAGATAAATCATGTCTGCACATGTAAAGTGAAATTTTTCACATTAATGAGCCATGTTATGCCAATGAAGGAACTTGTTTGCTACTTCAAGAAACTCAAGGCAGACATCTCTTATTCTTTAAAATATTTTCCTTAAATTGGTTTTGTTGTCATTTAAACCTATTACATTGAAGCTTTCTGAAGGGTTTTGGAGCGAACAATCTCCCTCTTTTTTATGATGACAAACCAATTTGAAGAAAATCTTTTGAAAAGATATTAAAAGAAATATTATAGAAAAAGTAGTGTGATAAACAATATTCTTTCAACTCATTTGCATGATGTAAATTTCAGGAACTCCTTTTCTTAAACAAGATATGAATAGGATCAAAAACGTTTTATAGCCTTAAGTGACTTAAATCAGAGCTATTTTGATTGTTAATAAAGTTTCTGAAGTTACTCAGAGTACTTTCTATGAAGTATCAGAGCATCATTAAAAAAAATATTATTTAAGCCCTTTTGACAAAACTAGCTTGATTTTTTTAGTAAAAACAAAACTTTCTGAGAATAACTCGTGCTTGAATAAAGAAACAAGTAATAGTTGTAATATTTTATCTTGATTAATTTTCTTATTTAGCATATCTTTATCTACTTGTTTTCAACATGAATACTTATATTAAAATAATGTATCAGAGTATGTATGAAAAACTAATACAGGGGTCATTTCTGACACACATAGAAACCTTAAACCATATCATCAGAATATTGCAACAAAAAGGTTTCTAAAGCTCAATAGGGACCAATCCTAATAAAATGTAGCAAAAGCAAGTTTGAGCTTATATTATGAGCTAAGAAACATTTCATATAAGTATTACAACATGTGATTTTGTAACAGAAGACTTAAAGAAATCTTTCACATAGGCTCGCACCAAGATATATATATATATATATATATATAAAACACCGGGCAAGCAAAAGCTAAAAGGATGTATCAGAGTAAAAAAAATATTAGAAACTATGAAATAGAATAGAAATCATACTTGGGTAAAATAAAAACTGTCTCATCATTAAAAAAGAGGTGTGCTGAAAGTGTACTCCCCTGATTTTCTCAACACAAGATTTTCTCTAAACTTCTCTCCTATTTAACATCAACAAAAGGAGGTGTGCTGAAAGTTAGGAACACCATCATTAGCCCTGCACCTTAACTCTTGAAGAATCTCCTGAAAAGTGCTTCATGTTTGCATGATTGAGTTTCTATTTTATTCAGCCAATCAAATATGTTTTGTTGATTTTGTAGCAGCATTTGCACTCTAGGAAAGCTTGGAGGTTGTGCAAGTTGAAGATGGATATTGAGGCGTAACACCTGAGATCAGGAGACAATCAGGGATGGGATGAGCTTCATTGACAGGGTTCGTCAATAGGAGTAGGAAGTGAATTGAAGCAAGAGTTAAATGAGTTTCTAGAACTACACTTCCCTTGTTATTGTCTAAGGATTGTCTCTTGGAATCTGAGGATTTTTGCTCTAAAGAGGAGGGTGCTTCCTTTTTGACCTGATATTGCCCCCTGATCATCCTTGGTCCAATCCAAATAAGAGGATTTTGATTTTTCCTTGGATTTTGATGGTGTAGATGATGAAGTGGTGATCCTCCATATTTGATAATTACCTAGGATTTTTTTATTCATTAGAGCTATCGTCTGAGGATAATTATTCCTCTTTTCTACCTTTTTCTTTATGTTCTTCAATATCCTTGGCGACTTCTTCAAGATTGACATATCTCATTATCGTGAGACCTATTGAGGGTCCACGTGTAGGTGTTCTTTGAGCCCGAATAAGAGTATGGTATATTCAATTCCAACCATATATTCATACCACTCATTTTCAAAGGATACTTCAGGTGCTCAAACACTTTAGTTAGCAGGATTCCATAAGGAAGGAGGCAATCTTCTCTTCTTCTATGGAGGTGGAGCTGATCATATAGTCAAAGATAAGTCTTGGAGGTTAACTTTCCTCATTGTTAGCAAGCAGAAGAGCAACATACAATCCATTCTTACTAGCAAGTGCATGTTTCCCAACCTTGGAAGAAGAGAGAAATGGATAAGAATAAAGACCTAGCCTGCTCTGGGTAGGTGATTAGGTGAGTTTGTGAGATATTTGGAGACCTCCTCAAGTGAGACTCTAAGAGTCGTATACCAATCTACTTCAGAGAATCTGAGTCCCTATTAGGTGCGTGAGTGATGTTCAAGAGATCTTTAGTGCTCAACTCCAAGTCAGTGCCTCTAATATAGGTTGTCAACAGGTTCTGACACCCCACTAAGTGAGTAGAAAGATGTCACCATTCCTATAAAAATACATCGTCATATTGAAAAACCCTTTGTATCCTTGAAAGGTAATAACTTTAAGTAGAGAGATGACTTGAGTCATTAATTCCTTGCTCAGCCATTTCCCAGGGCTACCCTTCGTCAAGCAAATTTCAAGCTTATGCTGCTCCTGAATAGATTTATCATACATGGGGAGCGTTCCCATATCAACGATGTTCCAATTCAATCTTTTTCCTTCAACCATTATGGGTATGTATGTAGGGATGAGAAAGAAAGGTTGAAGCTTGAATGGATTTGGAGGATGAAGGTTTGTGAGAGATGGTGGTTACAGAGAGGGTTTGAGAAGAAGGAAAATGAAACAATTTGAGGAAGCATATGGTAGAAGATGACGGTAAAAGTGTGAGGAGTGGGGAGTTATTTAAGTGATGGGACGTGACATGATTGAAGGTTAAGAGACATGGGAAAAAAGTGGAAATTATCCCAGCTTTTTCATCTCATTCAAGAAAGAGTGATTTTTTATGCTTGAGGTCACTTTCTAAAGGAGTTACTTTCTAAGCTTCAACTTCCATTTTCTGACCCCTTCAAGTCTTATTATATTTCATAAAAAACTCATCTCCATATCCTAACTTCATGAGGCCATACATTCCTCATTTTCTAATTTTCAACTTTCCTTTCTAATTATCGCTCCTTCTTTCTGAGCTTGCAAACTAATAATCTGATCTTCAAATTGATTATGTTGTCTTGTAAATTGATGGCCCTTTTTGGGCTTCAGTTGGAGTAGTGAAGAGAGAGTACCCAAAGATGTTTGTGTATAAATGCTTATGCAAATTTAAAAACCTTTAAGTTTAAAATCCTTTTCAAAACACAAAAATGATCTTCAGCTAATAATTTTGTGAATATATCTTACATTTAGTCTTCAGGATTCACAAATATTAACTCAACATCTCCTTTCTGAACATGATCCTGAATAAAATGATGATTAATATCAAGGTGCTTGGATCTAGAGTGTTGGATAGGATTCTTAGCAAGATTAATAGCACTATTATTATCATAGAAGATAGGAATTTTGGAATACCTTAGGTGATATTCTTCTAGCTAATTCCTTATCTAGCATCAGGTGTAGGAGTTTGCAACAGTTACATATTAAGCTTCGAAGAAAGAGTGCAATGGTATTCGCTTTTGCACGACCAAGTGATTAAGGCTTTTCCAAAGAAACAGGAACAATCACTAGTGCTTTTCTCTACTATATCTCTGCAAATTAGCATCATAGCAACCTACAAGCTCACAAAATGTACCTTTCTTGTACCATAGGCCAAGATTAGTAGTACCAGAATAGATATCTGAAAATTCTTTTAAAGCATTTAAGTGTGATTGCTTTTGGTTAGATTGAAATCTAGCATAAATTCCTACACTTAGTTGCATGTCCGTTACTGAGCTGTAAGATATAGAAGTGAGTTAATGATTCCTCTATAATTACTTTGTGATATCTTTTCGTCATTCTCATTAGCATCAATGATTTGAGATTGATACATGGAGGTGCTCATAGGTTTGGCTTTATCCATATTGAACCTTTCAGAAGTTCTTTTGTATATTTTTCTGATAGGTTCCTTCTTTTTGTTATTTTATTTGCAAACCTAGGAAAAACTTGAGTTCACCTCTATGCTCATCTCAAATTCTTTTTGCATCAATGTAGAAAACTTTTCACAGAGAGAATGATAGAGGCGCCAAATATAATGTCATCAACATATATTTAAACTATCAAGAAGTGATTATTTTGTTCAAGAGTAAAAAAAGTAGTGTCAACATTACCTTTCTTGAACCCATTCTTCAGGAGAAGGTGCTTAGTCTTTCATACCAAGCTCGAAAACCTTGTTTTAGACCATAGAAAGCCTTTGTCAGCTTAAAACATGGTTGGAAAGTCTTCATTCTTAAAACCAGGGGGCCGCTTTGCATCACTACAAGAAAACGGAATCGACACCATTACCGACGGATACAGGCATAAGTTCAAGCTGCGATGAATATTATCAACCATAATAAAAAAACTCATCGGTTTTTTTACACGTGTACCAACGCATAATAAAATATTTAGCCGTCAATACAATTAGATAAAAGGCGTCACCATGGCCATCAAGACATATTTATACAGATAGGTTATTTAATTTTACCGACGGAGATGAAATAACTAAAATAAACTTTTTAATCTTTTACTAATGTGTTTATCGACGGTATTTAGATTTATGGAAAATAATTTATTTTAAAAATATTACTTATTACGACGGTTATACCTTTAAAAAAAAATAATTTTTTTTAAAAAAATTCTATTTAACTATGAAGTGATTGGTAATTATTTATTTATTTATTTATTTATATAATAACCTGATTATCAAATTGATATTAAATAAGAAAATAATAAAATGAATGAATTAAATTGATTAAATAAAATAGCAAATTATGACAATAAAATATATACAAATTACAATAAATGTAAAAAAATCCAGAATGGAAACAAAATGAAGCTAGATAAAAGCTAGCTGAAACTTTAGACGTCGGCATTGTCAGTGACGTCGGCATCATCATCATATCATCTAAACCATCGTCATCATTCGCACCATCCAACTATGAGTGGCCCTTAGAGATAAAAGGGAGTAGGACCTAGGGAGCATCTTACCAAGAGTCAAAAGATCCTAAAGCCTGCATATCCGAAGGTCATCACATCTAGGAATCTTCTCCTGATCTTCCAGAACTTAGCCTTCTCTTTCTTTGCTTTCTATTGCCTTTGCCACTCCAAGGAGAGCTTAAGCTCTGACTCTCTCAATTCCTCTCCAAGCTGCCACTGACTCTACTCCTGGCTTGTAGGAGTTGTGCCTTCTACTCCTGATCCTCCAGATCACCGTGCTTGCTCCTGGACTCCTGGATGAGGGCATGCACATGTTCCCTCAGGGCATCATCCCCAGGAGCTGACCCAGCGCAGAGATGGCGATATACTCTCAGGGTAGTACCTTATCCCATATATGCGACCTTGTAAGGGCCACTAACCACCTAGGTCTAGACATCCTCCTCATTTGGAGGAGGAATGCTAGCATTTGGCTCAACCTCAACTATTTAGGTCTAGTATTGGGTCTGTGCCTGCACCTAAAGGTCTCTAAATGGTGTGAGTGTCGTTGCCCACAACAAATTAACAAGTACCAAGTTGCACAAAAAATTTAGTAAAGGGCACAACTCATGTCGTCTCACAAGGAAGTGTTCTAATTGATTCAAGAAAATTGGGGGTTTTAGAAATTGTATCAACTAAATTAAATCAATAAATTATAATAAGAAAATTACTTGCATAAGGATTCCCTTATATTAAGAGTTGTTCAATCATTGGTTCAAAAGATAAATTCATCGGCGGTTACTTTCATTAGTTATGATATCACACAACAATGATGCAATTCTACTTAGTGGTCATACAATCGCACTCCCACTAAGGGTTTGGCTAACATATGAACTAGTAATTTACGATCGTGACTCTATGAACCTATGCCAGTTGACTACCAATTACAGCAACCTAATTCCTAGCAGAGTTAATTTCAATCCCTTACCAATTGGATGTAATTAAATCAATCAACCCAATACCCCAATGGTATCTAAATTCTGCATGCGAACGAATGCACAACCAAACAACTCTTAAAAACACAATTACAATAATCTTCGCAATTGATATCAAAAAAGAAAGTAAACCAGGAAGAAAAACTAACCATGAATTGCAATTAAAATTGGGAACCTCAAGAACAAACTTAATCCTCAGTTATCTTTGCACACGATAAAGAGATTACTCCTCTATGGGTGGAGTGTCACAATCGTTGTTGAAGGAAAGTGGTAAATTACAATCCTGAATTAGAGCCTAAACAAAGATTGGGAACTCCCAAAAACTAGAGAGAGAGAGTAATAGAGAGAGTAGAGAGTATTAGAAAGTCTATGTGTTGTTGTCCCCTTATAAACCTAAAAGGAATAAAACTAAAATTCGGCCCGTTTGCAAATTCGCATCGTGAACGCTGGCTACTCGCATATGACCACCTAGCAGTTTTAGGAATTCCAAAAAATATGTTCCTTCTGCCACTGCTTGGCAGTTCCAATGCTCAGTCCTTCTTCTCTCTTTAGTGCACCAACCTAAGTCCTTATTAACAAACAACACTCCTGAAAGAGGTTAAAAGCACAAAACACTTCCAAGAAATGATTATGCACCAAAAACAATTTTATAGCTATGAAATTAACCAATGATGCATATTGAGGACAAAGTATAAATTCAGTAATTCAATCATCAATTGAGTACAATTCAAATGTAAAATGTCAGAGTTAGGACAGAAATGAGTGCATAAATGCAACTTATCAAACTCCCCCACACTTAAACAATTACATGTCCTCATGCAAGAAACTCAGATGAATGTGGCAATTGACTGGACTCCTAACTCTAAAAATGCATGATGCATGGAAAATAACAATACACTAATCCAATGGAACTAGATAAGCAATGAGCTTTCACACCAACAATCAAAGAGGATCTCAACAAGCAAGGCATGAGTGAGGACATAGCACACAAGGTAGAATCCATATACATGATGAATGAATCAAGTACAAAAATCCTCCCAAAGTTAGTGTTTGTCACTCATTCACTCAAGTGTTTTAGGATAAGATATACACTCAAATCACCTCAAATGAAAATGCATTACTATAGGCTTGTCAGGGTGTCATTCTCCATTTGTCACACACACATGCATACTGAATCAAGAGGACTTGCTTTTGGTTGTGATGGGCTTAGGTGAAGGTGGGAAAATATAAAGGCCTGGAGTTAAACCTCTAGTCAAAGGAGAGCAAATGCATACCCCAAGAGCATAAGTGCCTAAGGGTACACTTTATCCATCTTAACACAATTACAGGCCTATCTTTTGCAATGTGGCACACCTTCAACCAAACTTCTTTTTTTTTTTGGTGTGCCCTTATTGGTGTGCCACCTACTGAATTTATTTTTGTACACATTGTTTCTCCCAAACGTAATTTGGGCATGTCCTCATGCTTTCCCCCACACTTATGCTCAAGCACATATAAGAGATGCACAAATGCTCTCCTAAACCTAAAAGTTAGGTATTTTCCTTGTTTTTCACTCTTGGCTAAGGATGTGCCGAAACAAAAGAATGGGCAATAAAGCTCAAAGGGGCTAAACGATGGGAACATGTAAAAGGTGGTTATATAGGCAAGTGGCTAAAATAAGAAAAAATACCTCAATCATATTCAAGCATGCATATGAAAAATATATTTTCAAACAAGACCCTAAGCAAGTTCTAGAATTCAAATCCAAAGAGGGAACACACATGAACAAATAAGCATGACACATGATAGTCCAATCAAAGAGGCTCAAAATCTCACAAATAAAAGTGCATGTACTCAATCCAATCAAGAGGTGAATCCACCAAGCATGCAATACAAAATAAAGTCAATGCCAAGCATGTCAATATAGTGCATATGGTGTGAGCCTATGCATGTAACCTCTAAAGTGCCAAAAGGATAGTGTAAAAAGCAAATAAAAATGAATATGATACAAGACACAAAACTAAAATAAATAAAATACAGAAAATAAAAAAGGAAGGGTAAGGAAAAACCTCACGGTGGGTTGTCTCCCACCCGCATTTTGCTTTAATGTCCCTAAGTTGGAGGTAGACCATCATGGAGGGTGTGTAGCTTCAACCCAAAAATAGGCTAACTAAGCCCTTAGATCTGTTGGGCTTCATGGAGGTATATAGCCAATGCTCATTAATAGTGCACGAACCACCTTGGAATTTCTAATTCAATTGCACCATTAGGGTGCACATGGTTGACCAAGAATGGTCCTTTCCATCTAGACTTTAGGCTTCCAGCCATCATTTTTGCCCAAGGCTCATGTAGCAAGATCCACTGCCCTTGCAGGGCTTCTTACCCAACATGGGATAGTCATGGAGCACTTAGCAAATTGATGACTATTGCTTGGGTGGTGTACCTGTATCTAAAAGCTTGGAAAACTCTACCACAACATATTCATCATATCCCATAGGAGAAGAAAAAATAAGGAAGGGTCGTTGTGCATCCTTACCAAGTAAAATATCACATGTATCTTCTACTAGGGAGTCAATCACATTAATGCCAAACACAGAGTGTTCCTCAAGGGGAATTTCATGGCATCAGACAAACAAAATTGGGTTTTCAAGTCCCCACACTCCATGGATAATGTACTAGCATAAACATCAATTTTATTTCTAGCAATTTTTAAAAAGGGTCTACCCAAGATTAATGTATCTGTCGGCATCATGTTATTCTCCATCTTAAGCACATAAAAATCAATAGGGAATATTAAATCATTTACCTTTATCAGGACATCTTCTAATACCCTCTGGCTTTGTGATGTTATGGTTGGCAAGTTGGATTGTTAACCCAGTGGGCTTGAGCTCCCCAAAGTGTAAGGATCTGTAGAGTGATTTTAGCATAACATTAATGCCAGCTCCAAGATCAGCCATGGCTTGCTTGATTTGTAGGTTCCTAATGGTACAGGGAACATTGAATGTGCCTGGATCTTTACATTTGGGTGGCAGGTTGCTGGCTTGATGATGGAGGAAGCATTCCCCCAAGTCACATTCTCTTTCTCACCGCCCTGTAATCTCCTCTTGTTGATGCACAAATCTTTCAAAAATTTGGCATACCTGGAATCTGCCTATTGCATCTAATAAAGGGATATTGATTTCTACCTTTTGAAAGGTCTCTAAAAGGTCTTTCTCTAACTCTAACTCATTGGACCTCTTGGACCTTGCAACTCTTTATAGGAAGGGTAATGGAATGGGTCTTTCTACCAGCTCTTTTGCTTGCTTTTGCTGGGTGCAGGCTTATCTTCCTATCTCTGCCGAACTGTCTCATCCTGTTGACTCTCAACCACAATCTGCTGAGGGACTAGCAACCTCAGGCAAAACTATACCAGACCTCAAAGTAATAGTAGAAATGTTCCCTTGGGGTTAGGAACTCCTGAAGGAATGGTGGATGCACTCCCCGCCGGGATTGGGAACTCTCTAACCTCACAATTGCATTTCTCATCTCTTGAATGGCTTGTTCCTATTTCCTCTGTGTTTCTATCATCATTTTCATCATCTCCTCCCATGGTGTATCTGAAAGGGTAGGAAAGGCAGGTAGTGCGAGAGGTTGTAGGGGCAACTGTGGAATAGATGGTTGTTGGTAGACATGTGGGTAGCTCTCCTGTTTTTGCTCGGTGGAACATATTTTTGCTGCTATTGTGATGAGCTATTCCGCCTCATTGGGGTGATCTCTAACCCAGGTTATATGTGCTGTAAGGGTCATACCCTGCTAGTTGTTTTGATTCTGAGGTCTTCTAAGGAACACATTACTAGCAGCAACTAAGGTGAGGTCCTCCTATAGTTGTGGACATACATCAGTAGTATGAGTATTACAAGAACAAATACCACAAGCTGATTGAGGTGAAGGAACTTGCCCAACTCGATTCCAGGCTATTTGTTTTAGGAACTCAGTCATCTCATCTAGTTTCTGCTCCACCCTGCTATTATCCATTGGAGACACTTTACTCACATTATGGGTATTCACACTAGCTCTAAACCCAAACTGCGAGTTCTCTACAATGTTCTCTATCAAGGCTCCAGCTACAATAGGGTTTTGTTAACTAGTGCACCCACTTGCAGTGTCAATTATGCTTCTCTCCATAACTAGTAGTTCCTCATAGAAATATTGAATAAGGAGTTGCTCTGAAATCTGTGCTGGACACCTGGCACACAATCTCTTAAACATCTCCCAATACTTATAGATAGACTCACCTGCAACCGTTGAATGCCACAAATATCTTTCCCTGATGGGTGCTAGAAGCTAGGAAGAATTTCTCCAAACATATGCGCTTTATGCTAGCCCAGCTGCACTGTTCCATTGGGGATGTAGAAGAACCAATCCTTAAGCTCCTTCAAGGGAAAATGGGAAGGCCCTTAGCTTGATTTGGTCCTCCGTTACCCTTTGAGGCTTCATCGTTACACAAATCACATGAAATTGTTTGAGATGTTTGTGTGGGTCTTACCCAGATAGCCCATGGAACTTAGGCAAGTGGTGCAGAGTCCGAATTGAGCTCAAAGTCACCTCCTTGGTCAGGGTAAATGATCCCCAAAGGTTGGTAGTTCAAGTCTTAGGCAGCAAGCTCCTTCAAAGTCCTTATTGTCAGGCATATTTCCTGAAACACTAGCAGTGGATTAGAAAGTTTAGAGAAAAATAAAAAGAATTATCAAATTCCCTAGTTGTATCAGAAGAAGAAGGGTTGGCTGATAAATTAATTATCTCCTTCAACCTTCCTAAGCCATTTGGCAGTTTCTAATCTCCGGATTAATCGGTAGTATGGGAAAATTAGGAAGGAAACGGGTCATAAAATTAAATTATGGCAACCACAAAATACACCAGGAACAAAGATAAATAAAATCTAAATTAAAATGACTGAAAATTTTTTTAAAAAAGACAATACAAAAATTAATAAACAAAAGAATAAAAAAATAAAATAAAAAAATAAAAATGAAAATATAAAAAAAAAGAATTAATCAAAACAAGAAAAAAGGAATCAATCAGCACCATTTTCCCAACGGCACCAAAATTTGGTGCGATGTCATCCGGCAACAAATTAACAAGTTATAAAGTACCAAGTTGCACAAAAAATGTATTAAAGGGCACAACTAAGTCGTCTCACAAGGAAGTGTTCTAATTGATTCAAGAGAATTAGGGTTTTAGAAATTGTAACAACTAAATTAAATTTAGAAATTATAATAAGAAAATTACTTGCACAAGAATTCCTAGATTAAGAGTTGTTCAATCATTGTTTCAAAAGATAAATTTATGGCAGTGGTTACTTTCATTAGTTATGATATCACACAACAATGATGCAATTTTACTTGAGGTCATAATTCTGACACCCACTAAGGGTTTGGCTAATGTAACACCCTAAAAAAATTATTTAAAAATTAATTTGAGCTTTATTAATCGTAATTTCAAAAATCTAACAATTTAGCAATGATGAAAATGGCCCAACGGACTTGTCAAAACAAAAAAAAATTCGAGTTGGTGAATAATCACCTTGCGGGCTCATGAGCCCAAAATAGCCAAAATCCTAGATTTGACAGGAAATGCCCAGGACTAGAAGGGAGGGTTAAGGTTATAAATAGTTAGAAAAGAGAATTTTATACCTGAATTTAATTTTCTGGCAATGTTTGATTACCTGGGTACGGCATTTTACTCGTTCGGAAATTTTGTGCGTTTTACCAACTGAAAGATAGTTTAATCCTTACAATATGATAATGCTTATCTTTTAAAGCCAAGTGGATGGCCAAGATTTAATCTTGACTAACAAGATTAAATCTTGGCCATCCACTCTAGCCATCCATTCCATTGGTTCTTTTTAAAAAGGAAAAGAAATACACTTTGATTACATAAATGCTTTCTTTATAATTATAACAAGATCACTTCAAACCACCTAACTTTGTCATCTTTTTCCTTGTCATTCTCAGCCATTAAAGGACCAGGACCCTCCATGGCTTCTTCACAAAGAAAAACCATAAAAACTTGATTTCAAATCTCCATTTTCCTAACCTACACTTGATAAAATCACAAACTCTCTTCACAAAACTTGTTCCACTCCTCAATATCTACCAAACTAACCAATTAGAATTTGAATCCATCAATCTTTTCTACTTTGCGAGCTCATCATCTACTATTTAGGGAAGGGTTTAATGTTGATTTGGTGGCCTTGAAATGAGCAAGATCACTCTTGGAACATCCTCGAAGCCAAGATCCTTAAAGCCACCAAAGTAGGGCTTTTAAACCTCTTTTGCTTTCAAATCCATTTTTCTATTTTAACTACTAATTTAGTTTGATGTTTTTAGTTGTATTATTTGATAATATATTGATATTGATGTGTTAATTTTGATGGAGTGTTTTGATGATGTTAGAAGTCATTTTTGTGAAAAGAGATTTTGAGTCATGTTGCTGGATTTTCGGTTTTTACATAGGCAACCACTAAAATTTAATTTTCCTGGTACTATTGTGGGTATTTTCATGAGCTATTAAAAATATATGTTAAAGTTAACATCCTAAGGCAACTTTGAGAATTTTTTTGGAGTATGATAAAGACTTTAACTGCCTAAATAAAATCATGAACCAAGACTATATATGTGCTATGTAAATTTCTAGTCTTGAAACTTAATTTTGCTAATTTTTTTAAATAGAAAATGATTTTTTTTCTTTTAAAATTTTTACACAATGTTGAGAACACCTTGAAGTTCAACCTTGATTTTTCTTTTGAATTGATTCAATCATTTACTAGGGTTAAAAATTATGAATTTTGGGTTTCAGCTAGGGGTAGTAATCTTTACCAAATTTGTCTAATTTTGTTAACATAGTTAGAGAACTCTTTTTGCTCTAAAATTTTTATAGAACCTTGTGGACACATTGAAGTGTCTTGGAAAGTTTTTATAGCCTTTGAATTGATTGTTTGATAGGCAACTTAATTTGTGCTACAAAGGTGTGAAATTTGCCATTGTTCTGGAAATGAAACAATACTTTGAATTGATTAAATAATGGCATTTTGGGTTCTAGTATGACATGAATACTTGATGTTAACTATTTGGACATGTGACTTGTGACACATAAATGCATGCTAGAGGAAGTAAATAGTGGTTTATGAGGCATGATTGAAATTATATTGTGAATGAATGTCAACCTGTGCTTTATGCATGCATTTGGAAAAAGAAAAGAGAATGTATAAACTTTAATTGTGCATATTCTTACATATGGACAAAATATAAACAAGACTTAATTTGAATGAGAGGAAGGCAAAAAGAGCAACTTCCTTAGATATATTATAAGGGAAGGCAAAACAGGAACTTCCCTAAAGATAGTTTGAGTCGATAGACGTATCGTAGGAATAGATCTTAGATTCGAAAATGGAAAAATATGAAGTTTGATGATCACGTATAGGAATGAGCTTAGTCCTTAAAGCAGCGTTTCTTCCCTTTGTCGTGATCCACTATAAATACTATTTGGTATAAACCATCTATTGTGGAGTTGTCTACGGCTAATACCCGTTAGGTATAAACTAAGTCTTTCCTATGTCGATAAAAGAGAAAAATCTACTGTTTGATTTCTATGGCCATAAGTGAAACCATGTCACTTTAAGATAAGTTCACTGCATGTATCATATGCATACCCATCTTATTCTAATTGTCTACCTAGGATGATTTACTATTTGTTGAGACATTATGATATATGTGTACTAAGTGATTGATTGTTAAAGCTACCTACTTCGAAGGGATGATTTTAGAACTTTAAAATGAATCTTTAATATATATTGCATGATTGCATTTTCTTAAAAAGGGAAAGTGGCGAGGGTGATGACAATGACATTATGAGTGTGTAACTAGGGAGTTGCCCTATTGAGAATTGTATAATTCTCACCCCTATGTGTTTTTGTGTTTCTGTGTCACCTCCAAGTTGATCAGGAGAACGATGCGCTGACGTGAAAGATGCGAGATTGTAGTAGTTTAGTAGTTGATGTTTTTACTTCCTGGAATTAGTTTGAGTTATATGTATGTAAATGAAATAGAGAACGTATTGTATTAAAGCTCTTAGAAGAGCTTCCTTTTGTACTTAACTATGTATTCAATAAATATTGTATTTCTTTATTATATATTTTAATAGAATTTCACTTGTTATTACAACGTTAATCGAGGTTTCTATAGATAATTAAGAAAGGTCTTAATTAATCAATAACAACTCTCGAGTATGATGTCATGACTTAAGGATGAGGTTGTACTTGGGAGGATGTTATAGCTAACATATGAACTAGTAATTCACAATCATGACTCTATGAACCTATGCCAGTTTAACTACCAATTCAATGCCTAATTCCTAGTTAATTTAAATCCCTATAATTGGATGTAATTAAATCAATCAACCCAATACCCCAATGGTATCTAGATTCTACACGTGAAGAAATGCACAACCAAATAACTCTTAAAAACACAATTACAACAATCTTCACAATTGATATCAAAAGAGAAAGTAAACAGGAAGAAAAACCAACCATGAATTTCAATTAAAATTGGGAACCTGAGAACAAACTTAATCCTCAGTTATCCTTGTACACAATAAAGAGATTACTCCTCCATAGGTGGAGTGTCACAATCGTTGTTGAAGGAAAGCAGTAAATTACAATCCGACAGGAGCAAAACAAAGATTGGGAACTCCTAAAACCTAGAGAGAGTATGAGAGTCTAGAGAGCCTCTATGTTGTTGTCCCCTTGAAAACCTAAAAGGAATAAAACTGAAATCAAGACCTATTTGTAAAATTTGCGTCTTGCTAACTGGTTACTCGTATATAACCACCTGGGCGGTCCTTCCGGAATTCCAAAAATTATACTCCTCTGTTCACTGCCCGGCGGCCTTATGTTGCTAAGTCCCTCCTTCCCGCTCTAGTGCACTAACATGGAAGTCCCTATTAACAAACAACACTCTTGCAAAGAGGTTAAAAGCACAAAGCACTTCTAAGAAATAATTATGCACCAAAAACAATATTTATAGCTATGAAATTAACCAATGATACATATTGAGGACAAAGTATAAATTCAGTAATTTAACCATCAATTGAGTACAATTCAAATGCAAAATGTCCAGAGTTAGGATAGAGAATGAGTGCATAAATGCAACTTATCACTAAACTCGCACTGCAAAGGAAAAAAGATAAAACACAATGTAAGTAATAGTTATGACATAAGTGAAATAATAATAAAAATTAAGTAAAGATATGTCTAAATTCAAACATACATAGGTCGCCTTAGAGCGAGGGTCTACCCAGACCTCCAAACTTCCCTCTGCTCACCCTTTCGGGTGTGTGTCTTCCAAAATAGCTCGCATACGTCCAGGGCGACTTAACTCCCTTGTCTGCATAAATAAGCACAATAAAGTTATAAAAATATAGTATTTCCCACAATTCAATATAGTAAAATGTAGAAAAGTTAAAGAATCACCAAACGCTTCTGGGTCCCTTCCTGGTGCTAACCACTCGTGTGCAGCGACCCGCCTTTTAAGGCTCGTTTTGTCTTTCTATCCAACCTATCCTTGAAGGTTGGGTCACTGGCCTAGTGGCATTCCAGCTCGGCCAAGGTGGCGTATTCAGCCACAAGTTGTTCATGTATCCCTTACGGATATCATGAAACATATCCCGTATTTACTTGGAGGACCTCATCCTTCAAGCCCTCTTCACTGCGGGCTCATGCTCGGGTTAAATGTAGAAGGTTTTATATATATACAAATTCACAGCACATAAGTGATTATATATAAGCATATAATTATATAATATAAACATATATTTTAACAAAAGCGAATAAATCATAGAATTGCTTCCACTTCTTCCACCACGACTCCTTGACATCATGAAGGATGTCAGTCCATGTGGGCCACGGATAGTTATATCGACTTTGTATAACCTCTCTGATCATGTGGTGAGTCACATAAACCGATGAAAAATATTACATAAATAAAATAAATAAAAAAAATCAAAATTATTTAAATATCATAGGCAATGTAAAATTAAAATGTAATAAAAAACATGTTTCAACTTACCTATCTTTACCGTTGGCTAATCTCCAGAGCGGTCTCCCATCAACCCAAGTGGCCTGGTCTGGGTTCAAAGGCCTCCCATCCGCGTCTTGTGCTTGTGATCCAATTGAGGAAGGAGGAGTCTAGATCAGAGGGCTGGAAGTCGAGTAGTGGTAGGGCTAGGGGGTGATAGGGCTAGGGAGTGGTAGGGCTAGGGAGAGGTCGCGATGTTAGTGGGTTGAGTATAAATATGGGGAGGTGGGGGCCGGCATCCCAGGAGTAGGTATCATCCTGAAGCTTGGGTCCTGATGGTGGCTGAGGTGGAAGTGGTGGGAGGACAGGAGAAGTGGTGGGAGGGGTTGGTCGCGTGATGGTAGGTAAACCGACCTTCCGAGGTCAGCGCTACCTCTACCAAGCCATACTAAAACAATTAAAAAGTAGTCCACAAAAAAACATTAATTAAATCAGGAAATCTCAACAAGGTTATCCTTCCATAGCACATTACCCACGTCATGTTGAGTTACATGGATCCCACAGGAACTACTTCTAGTTTGAAACAATACCCACTTCATTCCATGCATTAACTACCTCCCATGGGTCCAAACCCAATAGTTAGGCCCGAATCTCCACTTGTACAAATGAACCCTTATTGTATCATCTTCCAAATACTTTCTACATTTGCAACTATTACATGGACACCTAACTTTTGCTTCATTAACAACTGTTGTGTTTTACATGTCACACTCATAAATTATTCGACACCACTATAAAATTCTGGTTTAATCCTCCCTCTATTAGGATGCAATCTATTGTACATCCATGATCGATTTGAAGGTAACATTGTGCTTGTGATTAATCATAGACCCTACAATTTTGTAAAGATGTCAAGTTATTACTTTCAAATACAAATTCAATTGCTATTTAAATTTTTAGTACAACTACTTTTAATCTTATTCCCTAAGAAATATTCTGAACAAATTTTGACAGGCTCTACGTAAATTAAGAGCTTCTTTCGTGAGATATTTCTTTTAATTGGTCTTTAAAACACATGCAATTAGTCTTTAAGTTTTATTTATAGTATTACTTTAAAATAAATCCAATTGGCTTTTAAGTTTTTTTAATACAATAATTACTTTTATTTAATCTTTTTTTCTTAAAAAAATGTTAGGAAAATTTCAACAACATCTTCCCTTAAATTAGGAGCTTCCGTCGTAGATATTTATTTTACTTGGTCTTTAAAACACATTCAATTGATTTTTAAGTTTTATTTAAATTATTATTTTTAAGCAAATTCAATTGGCTTTTAAGTTGTTTTTTTAATATAGTTACTTCTATCTAATGTATTATTCCTAAAAAAAGTTAACAAAATTTCGAAAGCATCTCCCCTTAAATTAGGAGTTTATATTTAGATATTTCATTTTGGTCTTTAAAACACATTCAATTGGTCTTTAAGTTTTATTTAAATTATTATTTTTAAACAAATTCAACTAGCTTTTAAGTTTTTTTTTAAATATAGTTACTTTTTTTTAATCTATTATTCCTACAAAAAATTTTAACAAAATTTCGCAGTATCTCCCTTTAAATTAGGAGCTTCCATCGTTAGATATTTCAGTCAATTCAACAATTATAGATATTATTATAAAGATCAACAACAGAATAGATATAGTAAAACGTTACATTTTAATAATTACATACAATTCACATAATCCTAAAAACCATTTTATTGCACATCCCCTTATAACTCCATAACATGCATCCTACAATCTCCGCAAACAAAGAATCCCACAACGAACAATACAAACAAGTTCGGAAAGGATCTCTACGCCCTTTCTCCCAATCATGCAATCCCCATTTCTTACAACTCTATCCTAGAAAACATAAGTCTCTATATATCCTACATACATATTAAATCATTAAACGATATAAATAACAAGGATTTAGTAACTAACCTCTATAGTATTAAAAAAAATTACAAAATGTGGGAAAGCTCTCGTGTCCAACCAAATTCAATCCTAAAAATCCAATATGATAAATTTAAATCAATACACTTATATACATAGAAAACATAAAATAACATAAAGAATAAGAATGAAAAATCGATCTCAAAATCGATAATCGCTGTCACCCTTAAACAAAACTTCTACATTAACAAATTAACAACAATAATTACTCCCCAATGCAACAAAACACAACACTATGGCACCCATAAATGAATGGAAAAAGTAAACTAAATCCAAAAACCAAACTGATTAAAATGCTCACCAAAGCCCCTAGATCGTAATGGTAGCCTCCGTTTCTCAAACGGAATCTGGCACAAAGCAAAAGCGCGATAGGGGTGAAGTTTAGAGAGAGAAGGAGAGAGGGTTTAGAGAGTGAGGAGGAAGAAGACTCATGGGGTTTGAAAACTTACCGATGGGTAACTAATTAGTGAAATGGTGTGTTTCAATTGTTAGTAATTACCGACGGGTTTACTAATGGAAGGCCTAAATACCAAAGGTTACGTGGCAACTTGTGAACTTTAAAAAACCCAGTACACCCATCAATAATAAATAATAATTAATAATTCTAAAAATAAGTACTCGTCGGTAAACCAATTGATAACATTTAATAAAAACAATTTAAAATTTTATTAAACACCAGTAAAGTTATTCAATAAAAAATAAAAAATAAACATAATGTTAAATTCACCCGTCGATAACCCGTTGGTAATATTTAATAAAAATAATTAAAAAATAAATTATTACTACGTCTATAAACCAAATCCATTTGATAATAAATAAAAGCAAAACATAATGTTAAATATACCTGTTGGCAATATTTAATAAAAATAATTAAAAAATAAATTATTAAATATTCATTGGTACACCCATTATTTTTTTTACTAATAAATTTGAAGATAAAATAAAAAAAATTAATCGTCTACATTGCGCGCTAAGTGGCGCTTGATGGGCGCAGCATTTCCGACGGTTTTAACGATGGGTGCATGGTGCACATTACAGCCATAATTATTTTCAAAATACGACTTCATCAAAGATACCTTTGGTTTCACTTGTCCTAGTTTCCATTCTATCCGTGTTTTTCTAGCATATACTTCCTCATAAAGGAATCCATTTGAGACTTAACATCTATTTGGTAGAGAATGAATCCCTTGAAGGCAAAAGCAAGTAGCATTCTGATAGCTTCTAGCTACTAGTGCAAAGGTTTCATCATAATCAATCCCTCTTGTTGATTATAACCTTGTGTAACCAATCTTACTTTGTTTTGAGTGACTTTGCCAACATCATCAAGCTTATTCCTGAACACCCACTTGTTACCTATGATGGTTTTCTCTTTTGGTCTTTCAACAAATGTCCAGACTTTGCTTTTCTTGAACTGGTTTAGTTCTTCTACATAACATCCACCTAACTTTGATCAGTCAAAGCTTCTTCAATGCATCCAGGTTCAATGGTGGAGATGAAAGCGCAATTTGATATATTTCTAGGGATAATCTAGTTTTACGCAGTGAAAATGTCTCCAAAAACTCTATTATATGAAAACTGCCTTAAATCAGAAACTCCTTTGTAATTTCTATGACCTTGAGACGCTTCTCCTTTTTCTTCAGATGGCTCTTCTTCGTGTTCAGAGTATTACTTTTTGATTTCTTTGGAGTTCCTGAGTAAGCTTTATGATGAATATATGTTCTGGAGTCTACTTTCTGAGGGGCTAGCTTTCATCTCCTTGCTTTTAGAAGTTTCCTTGAGATTTATTTCTCAAGGCTTTCTTCCAGGTCTTAAGATCATTAGCAAAGTCCTTCTTTAGCTCCTTGAATTTTATGTGAATAGTCTTTTCTACGCTAAACGTCCTTTTGTTATAAACTCTGTAAGCTTTAGAGGCTGAGGAGTAACCAAAGAAGATGTCATCATCAAACTTAGGATCAAACTTTGGGTTTTCTACCTGGTGTGGAAATATGAAATATTGGGTTTTCTACCCTTCCATAGCTCATAGGGAGTCTTCTTGAGAATAAGCCTTAGAAAGATTCTATTTTGGATATAGCACGAGGTGTTTCAGGCTCTACCAGAAACCTTTTGACAAACCACTTTCCAAAAGCATAGTTCTAGCCATCTCTTGCAAGCTTCTATTTTTCCTTCAGCAACCCCATTTTGTTGGGGAGTTCTAGGTGAGAAAACTCTAAAGGATGCCATGTTTTTCACAAAACTCTTCAAAAACATGATTTTTAAATTCTCCTCTATGATCAGATTCGAATAGAGATGATTTTGGAATCTTTTCTATGCAATCATGTTTTGCAAAAGCTTTGAATCTTTCAACCACCTCATCCTTAGAAGCTAGGAAGATAACCCATGTAAATTAAGTCGTCATCCACTATGACAAGACAATATCTCTTCCAAGCAAGACTCCAGTCTTGGTTAGTCCAAAGAGATCCATATGTAAAAGCTCAAGTGGTCTAGTTGTTGAAACCACATGCTTATTATGGAAAGAAGATTTGGTTTTCTTACCTTTCTCACAAAAGTCACAAGTTGAATCCTTGTCAAATCTGATCTTTGGTAGGCCTTTAACTAACTCTTCTAAGAAAGCTCATAGATGAGCTTCATATGAGCATGTCCAAGCTTTTTATGCCATATCCACTTTTCATCCGTAAAGGAGAGACATTTTACATCTTGATCTCTTAGGTCATCTAAGAATAACACATATGTGTTATCATGTCTCTTGCTAGACAAGATGACTTGTCATGAGGTGGGACTTACTATCTCGCATGCATGTGCACTAAAAACAACATTAAAGCCTTGATTAATGAACTGGCTTATACTTAACAAGTTGTGAGCTAGACAGTCAACAAATAGCACATTAGAAATTTGGTGAGAGTCATCCTTACCAACATTTCCAATGCCTATGACCTTGGCTTTACCTCCATCGGCAAACTTAACCAATCCAGAATTTTTGGGCCGCAAATCTCTGAACCATCTTTTGGATCCAAACATGTGCCTGGAGCAGCCACTATCCATTTACTAATTGTTATCAGGTTCCACATGCTTTCTCAGGCACACCTCCAGCAAACAAAGTTTTTCATTTTGGTACCCAGCTTTTTTGGGTCCTTTTGGGTTAGTCTTCTGAGAGGAAGGTTTTCTAACCCTTTTGACATACCTCTTTCTCTTGAAGCACTTGTTAGGAGGATGTCCCTTTTTAAAATAGAAAGTACAAGAAGCCTTGTTCTTTACTTTCTTAGACTAAGTTGGCTTTTTTCTCACCAATTTTCTCTTCATATCCCAACCAGGTCTTTTGAAAATATGGCCTCTGACCTCAAGCATTAGATCAAGATTCCTTGATCCATTTACCATTTTTTCAAGGTTAGATTTAAGAAGCTTTGAAGTTCTTTCTAGCTCAGAAACGACTTTCTAAGTGTTTTCATTTTTACTTGAGACTTCAGATCCTAAGACATTGGATTTTGCATTTAAAACTTTGTTTTCTCCTTTTAATTCTTCCTTTTCAAGCCTTAGACTTTCAGCTTTTGTTTTGGCCATTTCAAGTTCCAAAATAATTTTTTGATATTTCTCTTCAGGTTGAGATAATGAGAAGAAAGAGTTTGAGAGTCCTCAAGCAACTCTTTATACAGAGATAAAAGTTCATCATAGGAGAGATTAGAGTTAGAAGTTATTTACCTCTGATTCACCTTTTGATGAATAGTCTTCCATGAAGCATAGATTTGCAATGTCTAGCTCCTCCTGATCTTTTGATCCTTCCTTCTTCTAATTCACTCCAGGTGGCCAGCATGACTTTCTTCTTGGATGCGAATTTCTTTCGTGGACCCTTGAGTTTAGGACATTCTCTATTTGAAGTGTCCCTTCTCTCCACAGTTGTCACAGGTGACACTTTCTAGCTTCACCTTGCCTTTTCTGTCCTTCTAGGTTGATGTCCTTTCTTCTCTTTGTTCTGCCTTTCTAGGCTTTGGACATCTTCGTCACTAACATGGAGATCTCGTCTCCATCTTCTTCTTCTGTCTCATCATCAAATTCTTTCTCTTCATCAGAGGTCTTAACAACTTTCATTTCCTTAGCCTTATTCACTTCTTGATGAGACAACTTCAAGGCTAACTTGCTCTTATTAATGGATTCACCATGCATTTCAGAGAGCACAAACTTATGAGTTTTAAGAGACCTAATGAGTGCATCCAACAGAGAGTTTGAAGGTTTTTAGCCTCTGTAATGGCTTGACCTTAGGTAGTCATTTGATAGGGATGCTTCTCAAGATTTTTCTAACCATTTCAAAGTTAGAGTACCTTTTGCCTATGCCCTTTAGCTAGTTTATGATGTGCAAAAACCTTGTGGTCATTTCATCAATATTTTCTTAATCTTCATTTTGAACATCTTATTTTAATGAACCAGGATCCGTTCTTGGTTTCTTTAACTTAATCAATACCTTCATGCAACATGTGCAATCGAGTCCCATATCCTCTTTGATGTGCCATAAGCAATTATTTTGTCATATTCAGCCTTGTTTAATGCACACGTGAGCAGGTATTTTGCTTTAGAATTCAGTTGAACCTGGTTTTGTGTTGCTTTGTCCACCTGCTCCTAGGAACTTCTCTTGAAGATGAAGGTGCATATTCAGTTTTGGCAACCTCTTCAGTTGGAATATAGTCACCTCCTTGAACTATTTCCCACAAGTCAAGACTTGTGTATTTTATGAACAACTACATTTGGTCTCTCTAGTAGGCATAATCCCCACATTAAAGAATGGTGGTTTGTTAATAGAGTGTCCTTCTGCTTTGTGGATTCTGTGTCATTTGTTCTAGACCATTTCCTCTGCAATCATTATAATGCTCAACCCCTTAAAGGCTAAGCTCTGATGCCACTTGTAGGTAAAAAGTGCATGAGAAGATGGGTTAAATCATGTTACTTTTTTTTCTCCCTTTTAGCTTCTGAAACTTTAACACAATACTATCAAGCTTTAAACTTATAGTGCAAGAAATAATGTTAGAGATTTCAGAAAACTTTCTGAATAATAGCGTTAGTTAGAACAGCTAAAGATAAACTTTAAAAATATAACAGATAACCAGAGTAATAAAAGTTAAAGAGATAAGGGAGAAAATGATATTGCACAGATATTATCCTGGTTCAGCCAACTTGCCTACATTTAATTCTCAACTATGTTAAGTTTCACTAACACCTTTCTCAACATGAGAAAGAAACCGGATAGTCTTTACAATAGTCTTCCCAAGCTAAGCTTGTGTAGAAAACCCCTACTATCACAAATCAATAGTTATTCACCAGCCTCTCAAGCTGAATGAGTAGTCTTAACCAACTCTCCAAGCTAACCGAGTAGTCTTTAAACAGCCTCTCCAAGCTAAATCGTGACTAGTAAAATAATGTTACTGTCTCGTTGTAAGTTTTCTTTGACTAGCCTCCCCAAGCTAAACTCACACCAATCACTCCTGATCGAGGATATAAAGGTTTGTGTTTGGATTTGCAACTCAAACTAACCTATACTCAAGTTTCCTTAAGATATACAATGAATGACATAGGATAACTTGAATGACTTTTTTAATGATTCCTCCTTGTAACAATGTATAAGCTACTTAGGAATGTAGAAAGAAGATTTTTACAACAAGGAAACTGATTACAAGATGTAATGAACTTCACAAGAGAAGAGGGAAATTTCACAGAGTTACAACACTTGTGCAGCATCAGTCTTTTTCTTTTGAAAGAATAGCATCTCTATTTATAGATGATCTTCATTTTTTACCATTTCCCTTGATTTATTCTCCAAGTAACACGTGTTGATCATCTGTTTGTGTCTTGGAACTAGTCTAGAGGAGTAGCTTGACTTTTATCAATTTATTGCAGAAGCCGTTATAAAGTTGAGGTTTCTAATGTCCTTTCATAAACAACTTTTTACTTTCTGATCATGGTTTTTGAACTTTTCCTTCTAGAAGCTGGGATAGTTAACTAAGTTGACATGTCAGTTATCACCGGGTTTGACTTTAAATTTGAATTTTAAATTTTCCCTCCTTTTCCAGTAAGGTTGGCATTTCAGTGAAGTAAACTTTCTAATATGCGTTTAGTTCCTTGATAAAACTTTAGTCTTCTAGTATTCAATTAGAGCTTGTTGTTGATAAAACGATTGTGAACATGATGATTGAAGATTATAGACCACATTGGCTTAGAGTTTGATTGATATCTTCAATCTAACCTTACTTTATGAAGTCTAGTGTACTTTCTAATGTCCTGAAACTTAGTTTCTTTTACTGGTTAGTTGTATTTCTTGAATTTGTTAGGCATGTATATGCTCAAATCATGATATAAACATCACTTTCGTTTGATTTCCATCTCTTTGTACGAGATAAATCATGTTTACACATGTAAAGTGAAATTTTTCACATTAATGAGCCATGTTATGCTAATGAAGGAACCTGTTTGCTACTTCAAGAAACTCAAGGTAAATATCAGTCATTCTTCAAAATATTTTCCTTAAATTAGTTTTGTTGTCATTCAAAACCTATTACATTGAAGCATTCTTAAGAGTTCTGAGCTAACAATCTCCCTTGTTTTGATGATGACAAACCAATTTGAAGAAAATCTTTTGAAGAGATATTGAAAGAAATATTACGAAAAAAGTAGTGTAATAAACAATATTCTTTCAACTCATTTGCATGATGTAATTTTCAAGAAGTCCTTTTCTTAAGGCAAGATATGAATAGGATCAAAAACATTTTATAGCCTTAAGTGTCTTAAGTCAGAGCTATTTTGATTATTAATGAAGTTTCTGAAGTTACTCAAAGTATTTTCTAAAGGCATCAGAGCATCATTAAAAAAATCATCGTTTAAGCTCTTTTGACAAAACCGTTTGATTTTTTGGTCAAAAAAACTTTCTAGGAATAACTCATGCTTGAATAAAGAAACAAGTAATACTTGTGATATTTTATCTTGATTAATTTTCTTATTCAACACATCTTTATCCATAGTTGTTTTCAACACGAATACTTATGTTAAAACAGGATATCAGAGTATGTGAGAAAACTGATAGGGGTCATTTCTTACACAGAAACTTTAAACTGATATCATCAACATATTGTAAGAAAAAGGTTTCTAAAGCTCAACAGGACAAATCCCAAATAAAATGTAGCAAAAGCAAGTTTGAGCTTATATTATGAGCCAAGAAACATTTCACATAAGTATCAAAGCATGTGATTTTGTAACACAAGACTTAAAAGAGATCTTTCACGTAGGCTCACACCAGGATATATATATAAAACATGACATGTATTAGAGCATTAACATAGCATGTATCAGAGCGTTAAACATAGTATGTTCCATAGCTTGAGCATATAGAAGGAAACACTTGATGTAATGAAATATCAAATCAAGCAAGTAAATTATCACTTATACATCAGCATAATATTCCTGATTAGCTAAGTAAGATATATATATATATATCACCAGGCAAACAAAATCTAAAAGGATATATCTAGTAGAAACAAAAATCAGAAAAGATGAAATAGAACAGAAATCATACTTGGGTAAAATTAAAAAAAAAACCGTCTAATCATAAAAAAACAAAATGATAAAAATGCATATGCTAAAAGAATCTCTTAGTGGCTCCCCCTCATGTACTCCCCTAATTTTCTCAGCACAAGATTTTCTTCTCTAAACTTCTCGGCTTTGACATTAGTAAAAAGGAAGTGTATTGGAAGTCAGGAACACCATCATTACCCTTGCCTTAACTCTTGAAGAATCTCCTGTAAAAGTGCTTCATGTCTGTGTGATTAAGTTTCTATTTTATTCAGCTGATCAAATATGTTTTGTTGATTTTGTAGCAACATTTCCACTTTAGGAAAGTTTGGAGGTTGTGCAGGTTGAGGATGGCTTGTTAAGGGTGTAGGCACCTAGATAGGAGACAATACAGGGATAGGATGAGCTTCATTTATAGGTTCTTCAACAGGAGTAGGAAATAGTTAGAAGCAAAGTTAAATCAGTTTCTAGAACTACATTTCCCTTGTTATTGTCTGAAGATTGTCTTTTGGAATCTGAAGATTTTTGCTCTAAAGAGGAGGACGCTTCCTTTTTAGACCTAATGCTGCCCCCTGATCATCCTTGATCCAATTCGAATAAGAGGATTTTGATTTTTCCTCGGATTCTAATGGTGTAGATAATGAAGTGGGTGATCCTCCATATTCTGATGATTACCTAAGGATTTTTTGATTGTTAGAGCTATCGTCTAGGACGATTATTCTTCTTTCTGCCTTTTCTTTATGTTCTTCAATATCCTTGGCGACTTCTTCAAGATTGACATCTCTCATTGTCTTGAGACCTATTGAGGGTCCATGTGTAGGTGTTCTTTGAGCTTTGAATGAGAGTATGGTATATTTAGTTCCAACCATATATTCGTACCATTCATTTTTCAAAGGATACTTTAGGTGCTCACACACTTTAGTTAGCAGGATTCCATAGGGAACAGAGGCCGTCTCTCTTCTTCTATAGAGGTGGAGCTGATCATATAGTCGAAGATAAGTCTTGGCAGGTTAACTTTCCTCATTGTTAGCAGTGTAGAGTAACATATAGTCCATTCCTACTAGCAAGTGCATGTTTCCCAACCTTGGAAGAAGAGCGAAATGGATAAGAGTAAAGACCTGGCATGCTTTAGAGCTAAGCATGGTTGTGGTTATCTCACTGGGTAGGTGATTGGGTGAGTTTGTGAGATATTTGGAGACCTCCTAAGGCGAGACTACAAGAGTTGTACACCAATATGCTTCAAATACGCACTGAGTCCTCGTAAGTGCGTGAGTGATGTTTGAGAGATCTTTAATGCTCAACTCTAAGTCTATACCTCTGATATAGGTTGTCAGCACAAATTCTAACACCTTCACTAACCTGAGTAGAAAACCATTACCATTCTTGTAAAAACGTGGTCAGTCATATTGAAAAACCCTTCCCATCCTTGAAAGGTAATGACTTCAAGTAGAGAGATGACTTGAGTCATTAATTCCTTGTAAACGTTTCCAGGGGCTACTCTTCGTCAAGCAAAATTTTCAGCATAGTATGTGAATGGAGATTGTTGCCTACCCCTTCAAATTAGAAATTTATTTTAATGCTAAGTTGCACCAAAATAGTAAAGGGCACAATCTAAGTCATCTCTCAAGGAGGCTTCAATACCTAGTTTGGAATTTGAGGGTTTAGAAGAATGAAATTATAGCAATTAAAATTAAAAGATAATAGCAACAGGATAATAACAACGTGAATAAGGCATTAGTGCAAGATATTCCTAGAATTGGAAATTAATTATCATTGACCAAATATTAAACCCATTGATGGCTATTAGTAATAAATTACTGACAATTCTAGTAGTGATCAATTGACCTCTAAATTTGATCAATATAAATAACTCATAAATGAGATATCAATTTATTTAGAAATCACATTAATTTAATGAACCAATTGATATAGCCTAACTGCCAATTGGAAAGTTAATTCTAATGTTCTCCCTCAAACATAAACCAATAGATCTATCAATTTATGCCCAAGGGTTTCCCTAAACGACGATCACCAATTTAGTTATCCCAATAAAGATTATAGCAATCACCACAATAATTATAAGAATAGAAACTACAAAATATTAAGAAAACCAATGCATTTAATATCAAAAATATGAAATATCATCCCAATCTATCAAAACCCTTATACTAGTAAAGAAATTTACTCTTTCATATCTAGGATTACAATAATGAAGACAAAAGAGAACCTAAAAATAATAGCAACAACCCTTGCCATAATTTCCAAGATAAAACACCTTTACCAATGGAATTCCTAAGTGTAACACGCCTAATTTTCCCATGTGCAAAAATAACCAAAATGCCCCTAAGGTCATTTCTTTGGAAGGGAAAACTCCAGTCCAAGCTATCCTCAAGGGGTTAGTCCAATGTTTGAAGGGGATTAAATGTGTAATGGATGTGTTAGAGATGAAAATCTCAATTTCCTAGTTTTCCTCGTACACGAAATTACCAAAGTACCCTTCAGGTAATTTAATGAGGATTAAGTGACAAATAAACCCCATCAACAGAGTTTGAAAATGTTAATGATAAGTGTTGCATGATGTCTGGAAAGTCCGTGGTCCCAGGGAGTCCTTGTGTGAATTTACATTTTTGCCCTGATTGGTGCTAAATGAGCCTAACTAAACGATTAATGTAATACATGCAATATTAGGCTCTAATTAAAGAAAAATTAATTTTTATTAATAGTCTTGAGTCTAAATAATTATTTGAGGTTAATTAAGACTTAAGATTGCTTAAGGAAAATCAAATTCCCTTATTAAATCAAAGACATTATGTCATATCAAGCCAAATAGTATTTTCTTCTCCAATTCCCTAAATCAAGGAAGCATGTTAGAGTTTGAATTTCAAACTAATGGAGTTTAATTCAAACTAAGCATACAAGACCACTCTTAATCATGTCTTAAAAAGCCTTAAACACTTGGTTACCAACCCAAACACCCAATTATCAATTCTTAACCCATTCCTTAATCAAATCTATCTCTAAATCCACATCCTAACACAAATGAAAAGCAAAAATTTCCCTCCCATAGGCCAAGAAGGCCGCGACCTCCCTCCCCAATTTCCCCATCATATTTTAATCCCTTATAACACCAATACACTCAAAGAAATCTACACATTTACCATTTGCTTTTTTTTTGGTTGAAGTCTTGCTCAAAAGCTTGGCCAAAAATCATCTCTCTTCTCTCAACTCAAAGCTTTCTCTTCTTCCTCTTCCACTTCCATTCTCAACCTTCTCTCAACCATAAGCCACCACACCTCCACCTTAGATTAACTTTCAAACACATAACCTTTCCAAGACACAAGAATCAAGTTTCCTCATTTTCAACTAAAGAAACAACTTAGTAGGGATTTTGTTTTGTGTCCTTTCCCTTGCTTCTTCTCATTTTTTGATTTGGCATTGAATAAATGGATATGTTTTTGTTCTTCCTTTCCTTCCATTTTGGTTTTGAATTTCCCTTTGTTTCTTTCTTTTTGGTTTTATTGTTGTTGGATGATAGGAAACCATGGCTTGATGATAAGAGATCTTGATGATGGGGTTGATACCACCATGTGCTTGACCTCTAGAGCCCAATGTTTAGTTTATTTTTGGTTTTAAGGGATGATGATTGTTGTTGGTTCTTTTGAAATATTTTTTTATTCTCTTTCTTTGATGTTTGAGACCATGGCTTGATGATAAAGATTTTAATGTTGCTTGTGAAACCATCATGTATTTGACCTCTAAAGCTCAAGGTTTGATTTTGGTTTCACAAGGGTATGAAAAATGGTTGTCTTTGTTGGTTTTTCTTTGAGCTTTATGGTGAGTCTCAGAAATGAGGTTTTGGAACCATGGTGTAAAGGACTCTAAAGCTCATTTCCATTGTGTTAAGATTGATTAGGGTTAAGAGTTTGATTCTTTAAAGTCTTGAAATGAGCTATACTAAGATGTGAAAATGGACTTGCATCATGTTTACATTTCAAGCCATTGCACCTCATGTTTATGTTTCAATGCCTTGCATATCATGTTTATTTTCAAGTCATCACCTTAAATCTTAAAGACTAAAGAAATGGACTTGTATTTCCATATTTAAATTTCAAGTCTTGCATTTCATATTTATATTTCAAGTTATCACCTAAACTTTGAAGACTTAAAAATGAACTTGCATCCTCATATTTATATTTCAAGTCTTGCATATCATATTTAAATTTTAAGCCATTACCTAATAATGATAAAGATCTAAAAAGAGGTTTGCATAGTATGTTTATTATTTTTGTTATCATCTAAACCCTAGCTCAAAGACTTGTCCTTGTATCTTAAAATGGAAATCTTGATCATGGCTATTGAGTGTGTTTTTGGTCATGATATATGGTTGGTTGTATTCTTTTTGAGTTGGGACCTTGCTTCTATGATGTTTTAAAATGGACTTAGAGTGAAAAAGCAACTTGCATTGTGTTAAAACCTTTTTTTTTTTCAAAATTTGGGGATTTTGGTAATTGATATGTAATCAATTACTAGGATGTTCTTTATACCTAGAACAAGTTTTGGCTTTGTTAATTGATTACCAATTTTATGCAATCGATTACCATGATTTTCTCATGCCCAGAACAAGTTTTTTGTTTGGTAATTGATTACCAGCACATGTAATCGATTACCAGGATACTCTTTAGCCAACAAGTTTTTAATTCTGGTAATTGATTACATACCAGCACATATAATCGATTGTCAAACCCAAATATGCAAACAAGTGTGTAAGCGATAAAGTGGATTGGTGGCCCTATATGCTTATGTGTTGCATTGTGTGAATGATGATTCCTAGTATGATGTTTAAATATATATATATATCCTACTAGCATTGCATACACATTACTAGCTGTCTTTGACTTTTGGCATACTGGATAGGAGCATGTTTACTACTATAAGATGATGATTGATAATATGCTTATTGATATATGCAAAGATGTGATGAATGTTTATGTGAATTAATGATATGATTGTGGCATGATAAGATTATGATTGACTGGTTAAGATGCATGATCCATGAGAATTATGAACATGATATGTTTTATGATAAATTATGATTACATGCTCACATTGCATCTCTAATTAACATGCCAATAGTAAGGTGACAAAAGACATATGGAGATAATCTTCTAGACTCCAGGAATTAATGGTTATGAGAGGTGATCCAAAAAGGACCCTTAAGACTCTAGGAATTAATAGTTATGAAAGGTGATCCTATGCCCCTATCCCGCACTCTGAGTCGGAATTAGCTTATCAAAATGATAAGTATAGACTAGTGACGACTAGTTAGGTATGAGCTCATAACCTAGAACTTTCAAAAGAGAGAGTATTAGGGTGGCCCCTAAGGAAAAGAGAAGAAGTTTAAGTCACCTAAAAGAATAATGATGAAAGATTATGTTAGAGAATTTTACATTCTCTATGTTATGCCCATTCACTATAATATCTTGCTTATGGTATCAACATGCATTCATGACCTTGTATATTGCATTATGCATTAAGATTCATGTTAAAATGTTTGGGCTTCGGATAACAGTGTTTAGAACTTAATAAATGAACTCTAGGTATAAATAACCATTAATTTCATAATGAAACCCGAGGTTTCTTAGAACGTAGATGATGACACATATTAGGAGGCGAAAACCCTACTAAGATTCTTGTATAAGTTTCTCATCCCTTCTTTTTTCTTTCCATCTTATCTTTAGAGATCGATGGCAACCTTCATGATCTACGTTGATACTCCCACCTGGAGATGCACTTCGATGCCACTCAGGGACGTATCACTTCATGGGTCGATGTGTTGTCCACCTTTTTGTCTTCATAGAGCGCCCTTTGCACACCCAGTCACCAGCTCAGGGTTCTTTCCACCGCTACTCCATTTTTCGACAACCTCATTTTAGCATACTCGTCTGCGCTGGAGCGGACGAGCCACACTCCCCTCCTCTTCAACCACAGACAAACTCTCCCACGTGCCACGGTCACCTCCTCGCCACCCGAGCCATGGTCGGATCCATCCGAGGAATCACCCACCCAGCTCTCCTCTGATGGTTCTGCCCACCGTTCCTATGATGATGGAGGTTGGTAGTGAAAGGGAGGCTACGGTCACACATTGATGAAGAAGCCCACGGGTTCGTGGAGGAGCCACCGGACCCCGCTAAGGTATACCTTACTCGCCTACCCATCGTCTTGCCACACCCGATGAACTGACCGCTAGATTGGTTACCTTCCTTCCTCCTTAGAGCGCAGTGGTAAAAGCCAGTTCTGGACCTCTGAAGCGCCCGTACATATACAGTAGAGAGGATAGCCTTCTTTTACTTTTGTTTATTAGATGTTATTTATCCCAGGCACACCCAGTATGAGCAGTGGAGGAGAGTCCTTTAAGTAGCCTGGTTATAGTTTACTTTTGCTTTTGATTCATGGATATTACTGGATGACTGTTCATTTTGAGCACAACCTTTGTTGGTGGGCATGTTATAACTCTCTTTATATATATGATGGGTATGTGGGTATGCAAAGTGGAACGATTAGCTATGATGATATATATATGTGTGTGTGTGTGTGTGTGTGTGTATGTATATATATATATATATATATATATATGTATGTATGATCTTACTTGTTCATGGTTTGTGATGTTGTGTTTTTGTATGCCTATGTTTTGCTATGATCTTCTTCCTTGTTACCTAGAGACGAGATGTAGTTCGTATGTATGTGTGGCTCGTATTTTGATTTAAGCTCAAAAAATAATTTACCCTATTTTTACTAGAGTATTTTTCAAGAGCATTAAAATAAGAACTCGATCGAAGAGTAATAACTAATTAATGCTCGAATGCGTTATAGGCGCGTGTTGGGTAAATATTAGGGTGTTACACTAAGAAAGAAGAAAGAAAGAAGAGAGATAAGTAGAGAATATAATAGAAACAAATGTAAAGTAAAGTGAGTCAAAAATTAAAAGTTTTGTGTCAATCCTTTATATACTGCTCTCTAAAATGGGTCAAAATAGGGTCTAAAATCAAATTAAATGAGCTGTATTGCGTTAACGCACGAGCGCTATCACGCTAAATCAACAATTCCTGAGTCATTAATTCCTTTAACAATTTTATCTATCAAATGAGAACATTTTTATAAAATAATATTTTAATTGTCTAATATAGGTCGTTAGTGAAACTTTCTCAATTTAATCTATATGATACTTAAGATAAGATATCAAATATAATGACTAATTTCATGAACATATTCATTTATATTATTTAACTATATAACTATTTGAAAATAAATTCAATATTAAATTAGATATTTCATTTATTAAAATGACATAAAAGAAAAGGAGATGTAATTAAAATAACATAAATTATTGTTATTTATTTTTTTTGTTACTCATAACTCTATTTTTAAACTAGGGAATGAGTTGTAACTAAAATGACATTAATTAATATTATTCATAATTTTTTTTACTACTTATAACAACTATTTTAAAATTGATATTTTAATTTACTAAAACGATGTAAAAGTAAAGGAAGTGTAATTGAGATAACGTAAATTAAATTTATTCATAATTTTTTATTAATTATAAAATATTTATTTATTTTTATAAATAAAATATTATAATTTATTAAAAGGATATAAATGACTTATGATATAGTAAAATTACTCACTTATAACTTATTCTTTTTCATTATTTAACAATTTTATCTATCAAAATATATAAAAATTTCATAAAATATGCTCTTTATTGTTAGTTGAATATTAACTATCAAGATTTTCTCAATCTTATAAAAATAATATTTAAAATAAGATATAAAATAGAATAATTTATTTTAGGTACATATTTATTTATACTTTATTCATTAATTAATTATTTAACTATTAATTTACATTCAAAATCAATTTATATATTTAATTGACTCTAAGTTATTTTTAATTAAATTATCATTTTTTCAATAATAATTACAAAACTATTTTTCATTATTATTCCATCAATCACACGTTGTCAAACATCGTGGTTAGTACAAATATATCTCATTACGTTTTCACTCATTACAGCAGCGCCCTTTTCCGGATGTGCCGGTGCTGAGCAGCGTAATTGACTCCAACATCCGGCTCCCCTTTACTTCGCTTTCAAATTTTGAAAAGAATTTTATTTTATTTTTCACGAAAAAAAACAGATAAACCACCAGTACCACCACCCTGTAAGAGAGACAGACTGTGGCTGTCACTTCTGGTACACACGTTATAGCTAGCTCTCTCTCTCTCCCTCTCCTTCCACCTCTTCTCTTGTCTTCCTGGAAAAAATTTCCAACCCTAAAATACAAAAAAAAAAAAGGAAAACATTACTAAATTCTTTTCCTCATCCACCACAACTCAAAAACACACGCTCTCTCTCTCTCTCTCTAAAGATTTCGTCACAGGAGAACTTCATTATCGCTCTTAAATGGGTGCACCAAACTCAGGCAGTGCTCACCAAACCGGCGATGGATCCTGACGCCACACCTTACCGGCATTTCTTCCAATGGGGAAGCCCGACGAAGAACAGCAACCTCTACCTCCCGACGTCGCCACCGAGAACTCGTGGCGGAATGCGGCGGCGGGGTGCGGTGGCTGCCCCTTCTCTGTTGGCCCCAGATGCATCCTCGTCCTTCTTCTCGGCCGCCGTGTTCCTCTCCTCTCTGTTCTGGTTGCCTCCGTTTGTTCACTACGCAGATCAGAGGATCTGCGCTTCGATTCACAGTATAGAGGTGGGTTCTGTTCCCGTAAATCGTGCCTTTTTTTTTTTTTTGGTATTTTGGGTTGCGGCATTGTTTCATGGCCATGGATCTGTGTCCTTTTTTAATGTTCACCTTTATATTTATATATAAGGGCAATGTGTGATATTTATATATATCTGTGTCCTCTTAATTTGACGTTTTTAAAATGTACAAAGGCTTCTCTTTTTTGTGGAGGATGTTGTGGAATTAATATCACCCTATGTGAATAAATTAGCTTGCGAAGTGTACTTAGATTTGGGTAAAAATTTCGGTTTCAGGGTTTTTATTTTTCTTTTTTTATTGCTTAATAAAAGAGCTTTAATGTTGTACGTTAAAAAAGGATTTGTTTGTAGGATTGTGTTTTCTTAATTTAGGAAATTACTTCGTGTCTATTTTAAGTAATGTTTGAGGATTTTGTTCCCGTGGACTGAGCCTCAAGTAGGGTGTACACTTTTGCTTTATTTGGCCGTGGACTGAGCCTCAATTAGGCTGTACTCTTTTGCTTTATTTGGTGATTGTGTTTTTGACAATACACATTCACAAACATTGCATTTGATAAATTTTTGAAACATTTAGAACTGGTCAGAATTATAAATTATAATCTTATTATAATCTTATACTTTTCAGTATAGGTTTTCCATAGTAATGGTAACATGAATGCGACAGCTTTCTAGTTTTAGAGTGTGACACAATCAAATGCATTGTTGTGAATTGTGATTGAGCTGGGAATATTATGATGAGAGATTTCTTCTTTGAAGCCAGTTCTTAAGATTTGAAGAATTCTGCCTGTTGAGGTAAACTTTCGTTACAAGGCCTGCAATATTGCAGTTGCACTGTGACTCAATATGATCATTAGCCACTAGGTGCTAGCTGTAATTGTTATTCCGTCCATTACAGGTATCCTCCTGGTGATATAGCCTTTGCACATGACACGGCACATTTTTCACCAGAAGTATGTTTGATTAGCATAAAAGTTTAGCAACTATTACAAGAATGAACAGAGGTGCTACCAATTATAATTGACAACTGAAGAAAAGATAGGAGGAACTTAAGGGTGAAATGGAAAGGCAACAATAACAGTGATTAAACATTGGAGCAAGTAAAAGAAATGGTGGAATTAAAGACACAAAGTAAATCTAGCAAAAGAAAAATGGGAATTTTTCCTGCAATGTTGCACTGCCTGGTGCAATAATGGGTCAGCTGACTATGGAGTATTTGTACACCAACAAGGCAACAAGAACAACAGCAAAAATTTTTCCAATTAAGTGGGGTTGGCTTACATGGATTTAACAATGTCATTGTGTCTTATTATAAATCATGCCTTTGGACAAGCTATTTAAATTATTAAGAATTTTGTCTTTAATTTTTTCTGTTTTTGTCTCCCTCTATCTAACCTTTACGCTATTGTCCATTTGGTCTACACTTTTTACTAGGGCTTCTAGAGGTCATCTTCTTACATGACCAAACTACTTTATTCGAGATTCTATCAATTTTTTTAATAATAGGTGCTATTCCAACTTTTTCTCAAACTTATTCATTCCTGGTCAGATTGTGTTTGGCGTGTCCTCTCATCTAAAGCCATACTCATCTTTTTAGCATTGATTTATTTTCCCCATTATTTTGTATGATGGACCTAAGATATTTAACTGTCTAACATACTTCTTCTAAATTTACTTAACGAATGTCATGTTCTTTCAAATCTTACCTCAAAGCTTTAACATCTCATTTATTTTCTTTCTCAACTCGCCAACTAGGACTATATTGTTTGCAGCAAGCATTCATTGTACCATTGACCCTTTGATATGATCAGCAAATATCCAAGACTAGGTATAAAGATGTTCACTCAAAATTGCGACTTGGTGTAGTCTTACAGTTATGGGAAAATCTTCTATGGCTCCATTTTGTGTTCACATACTAGTTGCAAATTCATTGTACATATCTTTGATTGCTTGAATTTACGCAATATGAACTCCTTTTTTCTTCAAATCCTTTGACAATACTTCTCTTTGCACCCTATCATATGCCTTTTCAAATCAATGAAAACTATATGTAAGTCTTTTTGCTTCCTCTGTATCTCTTTATCAATCAATGTAGCAAATACATTGCTTCCTGTTGACCTTGGAAGCTTAGAGACATAAAACCAATTTGGTTTTCTATCATGTGAATCTTTGTCTTACTCTTCACTCAATTACTTTCTCCTAGAGCTTCATGTATGATTCTTGAGGTTGAATCCTTATGTAACTTGGCAGAGTTTTGTATATCTCCCTTATTCTCATAAATGAGGATTAAAGTGCTTCTACTCCTTCATCTTTCATCTTGCATTTTCTTAGATTTCATTGACACATTAAACAACTTTGTGAGCCAACTTTTATCGCGCTCTCTAGACATTAACATGCCTCAATAGCTACATCATGAGGTCCATTATCCATCCTCTTCGGAATTCCAAAATGAAAATTATACTTTTGGTTGTTTCTAGTGTTCTGAATATCATAGTGCAATAAAGTCTCACAAATACCTTGTGAAAGTAGCTCATCTTTCTTTCTATGATATCTGTAATTCTAAATTTGTCTCCTGTAGCGATGTAATTTTTGGTCCCGTGCTTTTGCATAATATAAAATCTTAGATTTTGTTTTTAAATTCCATTATATGTTTTCTATTTATGGCCATGTTATATTGAATAGCTCTACACTTATCAGCATAAGTTGAATTCATTTTACTTTGTGTGTTTGTTGTGATTTTGTTCTTTGTATTTATGTGCATTATCTTGGCCCTCGAATGATCAGCTATGTTTGATAGTGGTTTTCCTCGTCTTTAGAGATTAAGTAGAGCATTCAGGTAGTCCTTGTCTCTTGCACTTTCAGATTAAGACATGTCTGGAACCGGACATTAAAAAATTTGGTGTGTATGTATGATGTGCTTGAATGTACTTGCCCAACTACACAGTAAATGGTATGCATGCTTATTGTATTGTCAGTCCGAGATATTGTTGCACTTCATTGGGTTTAATTCTCAAAATATTCAAATGAAAATCTTTACTCAGTTTATAAATACTGTCTTTCTTTCTGTCTTTTAATTTTTTAAGTCTGCCAGTGTAGGTGAATCAATGAAAAACATTAAATGTTGAATGATTAAGTATCAAAATACCATGTTGATAAAAGAATTACTAGTAATAATGGCTTGATGATAAGTAACCTGTTTCTGTATGTGTCAGTAATGTTTTTGTTTGAAAGGTAAATCTAATTTTGATTTGTAACTCCTACCACTATGATTACGGCATGCAAGGTAACTTGACCATATTTACTGTATTTTATTCTTTTTGAATTTTGGTTCCTAGAAAAGAGCAAATATCAAGTCAGATGCTGGAAATGCGTTGGAACATACATTTTCTTATTTGATAGAGTAAATCTACACTTTACTCCTTGAAAGATTTTGTATTAACACTTTAGTCCTTGAAAGATTAAATGCATACATTTTGGTCCTCAAATGATTTCACATCAAACGAATTAATCCCTGTAACAGAAAAATCATACACACTTCCCCGAATCATTGATTTTTAACGTATTAGTCCTTGAAAAATCGGTTTTTAACATTGATTTTTAGTCCCTGAAAAAATTGGCTTTTAGTATATAGTCTTTTATTGACCAATGTGTATTAATTTTTGTGTAAAGAGATTAATATATTTAATGTGAAGCCTTTTGAAAACTGAAGTATATGCATTTAATATTTTATGGGCTAAAGTGTCAAACAAAAATCTTTCAGCTACTAAAGTGTAGATTTACTTTGATAAATCAGACATATTGTTTTGGTTGTGGATAGTGTATTGTTATGTCTCTTCTGTAATTATTTTAAGTGGCTTAGAACAAAGAGTCTTAGATCTTGATTATGGATTTAGAAACCCTTGGTTATAAAATTCTTTTTTGGAAGGTTGGGAACATATGGTTGTAATGGCCCTCAACTGAGAATGTCTCCTCTTACTTTGTTTAAAGCTATATTTTATGGATCCTTACTCTTTTTGTGTTAGTTCCCTATTGTTTCATTAGCTATTACTTTAGCTCTTGACTATATATGACTTTCACTTTAGCTGTTGACTATCTCAACTATTATTGATAATGTATTATATTATTCTTTGATCAAATTAAATATAATTTTTTACTTATGGTGAGTCATATGTTATGGCACATGTCACCTCTTGACTGTTATTCAGTCAACTGGAATGAATTCTCTTCTCTCTCTTTGGTTCTAGTTTTGGTCACAAATCACATTCTTGTTCTGTGTTATTTGTCATGCTGCTTGCTGTGACACTGTTACAAATGTAACTTTTAAGAGGTAACTTCAGATGACTGAGAATGCAGCTTATAAACAGCATATTACACAATGCAACTTTTATGTTGAACCATTGGACATCTTTCAATGTTGTGATATTTGAAGATAATCTTGTTTCAATTATATATATGAGCATTTGAGCACTCAGCTTCTGTCACAATATATTATGTGATTTTTGGGGTGCAGGATCATATTATTATTGATATAAGCATGATTATCAAATCTTCTCAACTTATTTCATTGTTTATTTTTTCAGGTCATTATATTGTTGCAAGATTTTTTGTTGAGAAGCCAGTTTCTTTGTTGGAAGACAACATCTTGCAGCTTGCTGACATTTTTGAAGAGATTGGAGTTCCCTCTACCAAAGTACCTCTCTCACTAGTTTCGTTTCTGAACTTATTAATAATACTCCTTATTGATGTCGTTACTAATTTTAAAACCAGGTGGTCATCTTGTCTCTAGATCCCAAACCGGGGTCAAACAAAACAAAAGTGGTATTTGCAGTTGATCCTGATGGTAAATATTCAGAAATGTCTTCAGCTACCCTTAGTTTGATTAGAGCATCATTTAAATACCTGGTAATGCGGCAATCGTTTCTCCAACTCACTCCATCATTGTTTGGAGCCCCTCCTCTTTTGAAGTCCTGAAGTTTAAGGGAGGAATCACTATAATTCCACAACAGAATGTGTTTCCTCTGCAGACAGAGCAACCACTATTCAACTTTACTTTGAATTTCTCTATTTACCAAATACAATCAAATTTTGATGAGCTGACGAGTCAGCTAAAGTCTGGATTACATTTGGCACCTTATGAGGTTTGTCATTCTTATTTCTTTCTATTATTTTTCTTTTGTATTTTCTTGATTGTAATAATATTGTATGCCCTCTATTCTAGATGCCAACATAAGTTCTCATGCTATGTCATGTGTCAATGGTAAAAAGTTTTCAAGTAGTTGCTGATTTGTAGACTCTATTGTGGTATGCAGAACTTGTATGTCATCTTATCAAATTCTGAAGGTTCAACAGTAGCTCCTCCCACTATAATTCAGTCATCTGTCCTACTTGCAATTGGGATTCCTCCATCAAAGGACAGGCTAAAGCAACTAGCGCAAACCATCACAGGACCTCGTTCAGGGAACCTTGGCTTGAATAACACTCAATTTGGTAGGGTTAAGCAGGTTCGACTTTCGTCCATCTTGCAACATTCCCTTCATGGAAGTCGGGGTAGTGGCTCTGCACGGTCACCTTCTCCTGCTCCTCTACCTCCATCACAACACCACCACCACCACCACCATCACCATCGGCATCATAATCATCACCACAGTGCCCATCTATATCCTGCAACGTCACCTACATCTGCACCTGTAACTAGGAAAGGTGCAACTCCTCCTGAGGTTGGTTCTCCTGCTGTTGCACATGCGCCTGCAGCAGGGAGAAGCTATCAGGCTCAGCCTCCTAGTTGTCGAACTGTGTATAAGAAGAGGTCTACGGATTGCTCCGAAACATGTTCATCTGACTCCTGCTGTTGCCCCAACTGCTTCTCCACACTATTCTGTTACCTCACCAAAACCGAGGGTTGAATCCCGGCATACACCTCTCATTCAGTTCCTGCTTTGAGTCCTTTACCGAATGTGGCTTTCACCCATGTTGAGCCTCCTCCTAAGAATGAACCAGCTGCAGCACCTTCCAACACAAATTTTCTTGGGCCATTACCATCTTCATGTAAGTATGCTTTGGTGATAATTTGTTAACTCAAAATTAGAGACTACCCTATTTACCAATTTTTGCAATGGCATGCTTTAATACTACTCATCATCTTCCTTGATTTGTAATTGTCCATTTTACTAATAACTTATGAAGGAATTAGATATGGTTAGCCTGACGTTTAGCTTTTGATGCGGAATTTGAAACTACGAAACTTTCTCAATGGACTCGACTGAAAACCGCTGTTTTTGGATCCCAAAATTATTCTCACACATCTTTTTGAGCGCACTTTCTAGCTGGGGTCATGCATAGTCTGGTCCACTTTGCTTCATTTAGACTGTAGTACACTTTTTGTTTCGTTTTGTTTTTTATTTTGGTTTTTTTTTTCCCCTCTTCTTTTGTTTACTCCAGTCAAATTGCTCTTTAAGAATGAAGACTCCTGTGCATTGAATCATTGATGTTGCCAGCTGCCCAATACCTTCGTTTTTTAATCTTTTGGCTAATTTGTATTCCTTTGTTTGAATAGTATACCTTTCTTGATTGCTTGAGATTTAGGTTTTGGAATTTCAGTTATTGTATTGTCGGCCTTATCCATACATGCACATGCAGCCCTGCTTTGTAGAAAATGTTATTAATGAGATGGATAATTGTTTCTTGCAAATTGATATTTTGTTTTTGCAGCTTCTGCAGGTTCTATTGGGACTGTTAAATGGGCATCCCTAACGTTTGTAGTACTTGTATTACATGTATAAGGAAGTTCTGAACGGTACAATCCGGCCAGACAAAATAGAGTACCTACCGTAAATGTGAACTACGCGAAGGGCTAGCTTCACATCTGAGTGGATATAAGTTCTCATTGAGTGTAAATAGTTGATTAAAAAATATCCAGTTGGTATGTACTGCAAAAAAAAGAAACGGTGTATGCGTTTTCAGGTCAAAGTCCACAAGTGGCAGGCCTTTATAAGCATTACCGCTGTTCTGTGAAGTAAGATGGAAAAAAGCATGAGAAAAAAGTAACAATTTCCTTTTTGGTTTTCATCCATTGTAGTTCGTTCTGTATGCTTCTCCAAGCCAGCTAAGTTGTTGGCCAATCGAGAACAAGAAATGTTCATCCAATGAGTCAACGGAACCTATTTGTTGGTGCCATGTGACTGCTTTCAGTTCTCACTTCTCCGCGTTGCGTCTCTGTACGCGCACATGAACTAAGTACAGCTAAGCAGTATGTAAAATGGCACTCTTGTTTCTTTCTGGCCTTTTTATTATGATAAACAAATGAAACTGGTCAGTGGATTTTTGGGTTCAGTTAAGTCTATTAGAATAAATAAAGTCAAGAACACACTTTTGATCCCAAAAGATGAAGGTGATTATATTAAGGAGGGAATTTATCCTTTGGTTATGGGTTCTTCAATTACTTTAAAGAATAAGTTTTGGACAAAGTGGAATGACAATGGGTTTTATTGATGAATAGGAGTAAATACAACTTCATACCAAAGCATCACAATAAAATATGGAGAGTAAAACTATACCTAAATTAAACTAAGAAGAAAAGGAAAAAGTGTTGAAAAATGAAAGATAAAATGTAAGATTTTGTGTTGATCTAGGGATTTCTTTCTTGTGAAGTTCTTTGGTCTTAAATAAATTTTATGTTCATAGGAACAGTTTCCAACTTTAAGTATGTGTGAATTTTAAATAAAAAACTACCTGGCTGCATAACAACTATTCTCCAGCTAATTGGTAATGTTTCAACTGATTAGCATGACATATGACCCTCTCATTGTAACTGTTTCAACACGTGGCTAATATGCAATAATTGCCTCTTCTCCATTTGACACATAAGCCCACCATATTGGTTGGTAGTAGTTCCAATGCTCATGGGTACAACATGTAAGTAGCCACTTGCAACTTGCACATGCATGTCCATTTTGTGGCCAATTTCCGCAACCCACTCAGTTTGGTGATAACATATGCCCCTTACATCCTTCAGCTAATGATGAGCAAGAAGAAAGGTGGAGTGATGCATTTGCTCAAAAGGATTTCTACTCTGTATTCCCTCCTAGCTAACATGTTTTTATTAGCAAATTAATCCACCAAAATCTAAAGGTAAATCATTAAAATATTCTTCAGTTGGTAGACTTAAACTTGCCTCAAACTTTCCTCCTTCCATAATCACAACTGATCCCAAGGATGCGTCTATAGCCACCACAGCTAACAAGATTGTTGAACACTACGGCTGACAAAGTTGCAGACAAAATTGAAACAACCAAGTCTAGTGTTCATGAACAATAAACTCCTAATCTTGTATGGTTGCTGCACCAAGCAAATTTAATCCAGTGACTACTCTTGCTTTAGTATTGTAGGAGACCAAGGATTATAGTTTAGCCAACTTTTAGCTGATTCTATGATGGGTGAAATGCATGGTCTTCAAGAAATTTCCTCCAGACAATGAAAATAGCTCGACTCATATTGAGCTATTGGCCAACTAGATGAAGTGATATACCTTAGTCGACTCATTGTTTGAGGTGGAGATAACCCCAAGGTTGCTCTTGCAATAAAATCGTCTAGTACCTGGTGACTACGAAAAATGGTTGATCATCTGAGAGAGGTGGAACAATTATCCATGGTTGCTCCAGCCTAATCCACCATGATTCTCGCTAACTATCATTAGTCATGCCATTGCTCTTGTAGTCAATTGAGTCGTAATCATCACTAAAACTAATTTTGGTATTATGTCCCTTGTTTGGTAACCTGGACATTTATCCAAAAATAAATGAAACTACCCTAACTCTATGCTTACTATTCTCTTAGCTAACGAATATCACTTTTCTGTGTCATAGCTTAAACCTATCTTAGCTGCAATTGATTGAAACCCAAAATCAACAATTCAGCCAAAACAATATCAAAATGCTCCTTTTAATATCAACCACAATGCCCCCCAACTAACTTTTACGGAGAACTAACAACATTCTTTTGGAAACTGTAACTACTAGCATATCATCCAAGATTAAGGCATGTTCTTCAATCATCTCTCATTCAACTGAGTCATAATCTTCAAAAGACCAACTATGGTCTTACGTCTTCTATTACCTCGGCTATCCTCTTCTCTTTCTCTTTAACAAAATTGCTCCATTCTAGAAGCTTTAAATGTTAATTGAGTAAAATTTGTAAACTCCATCGAAATCAACCTTTTCCTTAGCCGTGGAAGCAGCAAATCCAATCTTTGGTAATTTTACATTACATTTGCTCATTATCTTATTGAACCTTTCCACAAAATTAGCCACGGGCTTGCCAATTTGTTGCTTAATGGAATACATGTTCCTACCCAATTTTGCACTCAATTTGGTAGTAAGTTTGAATACCATGTAAAGGCCAAACCAGTCAGTGATAAAGGGAATAATTGCATCCTTAAGAGCTCGTTTTGCCTCTTCAACACATTGTGCAATGAAAAGGCTAATGTGTTCTGTTGTGGATTTCTCATCTTAAAAGCAGTGAAGTCAGGAATCTAGAATCCATAAGGGAATGGAACTCTATCCACCCAATTAGGATATGGCTTGCGATACATATGCCTTTCCAATGGCTTCAACTTGGATCCCAAAATTCCTTCTCATAACATCTACAAGCACATTAAGATCTATCAATTATGGAGAATCTCCTTTTAGATTAGCCATACAACTTATATTTGCCCAAGGAACACTCCAGGGCTAGACCAAGCTCCAGGGCAAGACAGCCTCCAGGGTTGATTGCAGGCTCCACGGTTGAGATGTAGGCTCCATGGCTGATTAGATGTTTCCTCCCCCATCATTATAATTCATGTTGTTTCCACTCAATTCACCATGTGACATGTACATAGGGGAACTTTGTTGAATTTTCTGCAATTCATCATGCACTATTGATCTCACAGTTTGGAAACTATTTTAACAACTGCTCCATCACCATCAACACCCATTTCCATTTGCTGTTGGATGAAAGAAGTTGACACATAATCAGGTTGCTTTCTTCTTCTTCAACATGGACATTCTTAGTGGAATTGTCAGACGTAGCAGATGTATCTTTTCATTTGGATGAAGCAGTAACCGTTTGAGGTTAACTAGCTTCACTATGGTGGGTGTTCCTAGAGTCATACGTTCTCAACTGGCTTTTGTGCTCACGATTGTGTTGCTTTAGCATAATAGATGCTGCACTCTAGGACTCATATCCACAATCTTCTTAAATTGATTTTTCCACACAAAGCCTTTGGATGTCTTACTAGGCATGCCAATTATGTTGTTGTGGATTTTTGGATTTGGCTAAGTCTATTAGAATAAACAAAGCCAAGAACACAAACTTACTTTTGATCCCAAAAGATGGAGGCGATTACACTAAGGAGGAATCTACCCCTTGGTTATGGGTTCATGGTAAGGGGCATTTATGCCACTTATCTTGCTACAAACCTTAGCTTTTTGCATGAGTTTCATTGTGCTATTGATGTAATTAATTTCAATTTTGATTTATTCCTCATTGTGTAATTTTGAAAGAATTATTGACTTTTACATTGATTTTGGGATAATTTGTAATCACACCCTATTGCATTTGATTTGCCTCTTTGAGTATAGTTTTGTGCATAGGAGCTTTGGATCAAGTGCAAAGTGTCATGAACAAGGCTGGGAACTCTCTAGAAGAAGCTTGGAGCTAAAAGATTGCAAAAAGGGACCATAGCCATGAAAGCTTGCCTTCGAGTGAGCGTTGGAGTGCTCTCAGAGTGACAACCATTGATTTTGTTAGCTTCATCATTCTGGTGAGTGCTGGAGCGCTCATTTAGCACGCGCTACAGTGCTCGTGCCATCACGAAACATTAGCTTAGTGATATGTTTTTGGGCCCACTTTGGCCCATTTTTAGAGAACATATATATAGGAATAGTACAGACTTTTACCCTAGGTTTGGACTCACTTTCAGGCCCACTTTAGTTGCTATTATTCTCTCTCTACATCTTTCTCTTCTTCTTTTTTTCTCTCTTAGGAATTCCATTGGTGAAGGTGTTTTATCTTGGAGATTGTGGCAAGGATTATTGCTATTATTTTCAGGTTCTCTTTATCTTCATTGTTGTAATCCTCCAGAGATGGAGAAGTAGATTTCTTTACTAGTGTAGGGACCTGGATGGATTGGGATGATGTTTAAGACCCTTTGTTTATATTGAATGCATTAGTTTTCTTAATGTTCTCCAGTTCTATTCCTATAATTATTGTGGTGATTGCTATAATCATTATTATAATAACTAAATTGGCTATTGTCTTTTAGGGAAATCATTTGGGCATAAATTAATAGATCTATTGGTTGATGTTTGAGGGAGAGCATTAGAATTAATTGGCGGTTAGGCTATAGCAATTGATTCATTAAATCAATGTGGTTTCTTAATAAATTGAGATCTCGTTTATTAGTTATTTAAATTGGTCAAATTCTAGAGGTTGATCGACCAATAGTATAATTGCCAATAATTTATTACTAATAGCCACCAACGAATTCAATATTTGGTCAATGATAACTAGTTCCAATCCTATAAATACCTTGCACTAGTGCCTTCTTCACTGTTGCTATTACCTTTATTATCTTTCAATTTTAATTTCATTCTTCAAAACCCCAAATTCCCAACTAAGTATTTGAATCCTCCTTGAGAGACGAGCTAGGTTGTACCCTTTACCACATTTTTTGTGCAATTTAGCACTTTATAAATTTTAATTTGTTTGTGAGTCATGACAGCTTTATCAAATTTTGGCGCCATTAAGGAAGATTAAAACTTAATTGTTTATTTTTTATTATTTTTTATTCCAGCTTTTATTTTATTTTATTTTATTTATTTAATTACTATTTTTATTTTCTCCAAAAAAATGAAAAAAAATTGTTCCCTTGTATGTGTGTCCCTGTTTATTGAAAATTTCATATCTCTTGATTCTAAAATTGAGAAAACTTTGAGAAATTAGCAGGCAAAACGTTAAGAGAACCATATGAGTACTCTGATCCTCTGTTTAGTGTTTCAGGAAATATAGGAGAAGAATAGAACACTCAGGGAGCTCACTGCTCCTGACTTTACCTAGCAGCCCTTGGCCATTGCTTACCCTAGGCTTGACAATGATTTTGAGCTTAAGGGTATATGGTTCATGCTCTCCCAAGTTCCATGGGCTGTCTGAGAAGACCCTCATCAGTACTTAAAGAAGCTTCATATGATGTGTTCTGGCATGAGGCCCAATGGGTGGAGGTGGATGATGTTAAGCTAGAGCATTCCCTTTCTCCCTAAGATGCCTGCAGAAAATTGGTTCTTTAATTTGCTAGATGGGATTGTAAATAGCTGGATGGAGATGAAGAGGCTTTTCCTGAAGAGGTATTTTCTTGCCTCTAGAGTGGCTTCTATCATAAAGAGATCTCCAAAATCTGTAGACTGATGAGACTCTTCACGAATATGGGAACGCTTCAAGCTCCTTTGTGCAGTTGCCCAGTCATAGATTCAGAGTAACTCCTTCTTCAGGACTTTTATGAGGGTTGATACTTGCTAGATGTATGATAGATGCTGCTAGTGGAGGTGCATTTCTAGATAAGACTCTGCAGAGGCCCATGTTTAATTGAGAATATGGCTGCCAATTTTCAGCAATTTGGTTCCAAGATAGCCACAACTACTAGAGGTCTTCATGAAGTGAGCCAACCAGGAGAATCCATTGTTGACCCAGACTTTACAGCAACTTCTGGCCTTATGCAGCAATTAATGGTGAGCCAGGTAACTCCAGTGGTTCCTAGTATCTGGCATATGTACTTTAAATTATCATCATACTGATATGTGCCTAGCATTGTAAGATGACTCAACCAGGGTAGCGGCAACATACCCCTTCAGAGTCCTCCTTAGAAATGGCCAGCTTCTATCGGAACACTTATAATTCCAACTGGAAGAATCACCCCAATTTGAAGTGGGGTAATAATTCTCAACAATAGGGCCAACCTTCACAGCAAAAGTATCTGGCACTTCATTAGAGGCAGCTGACCCTCCCTGCACTTCCATCTTCAAAGCCTACTATGATTGAGATGATAAAGATGATAATGGAGCAAATGCAGGAAATTAGAAAAGAAAATGCCTAGCTGAGAAGAGGTGACTTAGATGAAGAATAATCAAAGCTAATAGGCCCTGGCCCTAGCTACCTTCTAAGAATGCCCAATCCAAGGGCAAATGTTTGTGCAATCACATGAGGTCTGAACAAAAATTCCAGAGGTAGCTAGGTCTGTAGAGGAAGATCAAAAAAAGAAAACTAGGCTTGGGATGTTTATGTTAGCGCAAGCGCTCAAATAGCGCTACAGTGCTCAGTTGAGCATAATGATGATTTTGCTAGTGATTCGGAGATGGAGGACCCCTGGTGAGCACTGTAATGCTAAACTAGCGTTGTAGTGCTTAGCCGAGGAGGAATGGGCAATAGAAGAGATTTTGGAGAGCGCACAGCACTCAAAGCGCTGCAGCGACCCATAGAACCCAAAGAAGTTCTAGAATTCACTCCTCCACTGCTATTCCCAGAGGGTCCAAGTAGAAAATCTCTTCATTAGAATTGGATTATGAAACTTGAGAAACCTTTAGAAAAGTGCAAGTAAACATACCTTATTGGATGCAATAAAGCAAATTCTAAATATGCTAAATTCTTGAAAGATCTATGCACAAATAGGAGGAAGATCAAGGACAATGAAAAAGAGAAGGTGACCATGGGGGTAAATGCCTCCTCCATTATCAAGCCAGGCAATCCACCACCCAAGTTCATGGATCCAGGCATATTCACTGTCCCTTGTACTATTGGGAACCTACACATCACGAAGGCCCTGGTTGACCTTGGAGCTGGTATTAATGTTATGTCTAAATCTCTCTACTAGTCCTTACGCTTTGGAGAGCTCAAGCTAACGGGTTGCAAATTCAGCTGGCCAACCGCATCACGAGACCAAAGGGAGTATTGGAAGATGTTCTTATCTAGGTAAATGAGTTAATATTTCTTGTTGATTTTTATATGTTTAAGATGGAGAATGCCACCAATGCCGCCCATACATTGATCTTGGGTAGACCCTTTTTGAAAACTTAGAACCATGATTAATGCTGGCATATTATCCATGGAGCGTGGGGACATAAAGGTCCACTTTAACTTATCTGATGCTATGAAACATCTCCATGAGGAACACTCTGTGTTTGGCATTGATGTCATTGACTCTTTAGTTGATGATACTTATGGTAATCTGCTTTGTAAGAATCCAGATCCCTTCTCCACTTTTTCTTTTTCCATGGGATATGATGAGCCTGTTGTGTCAGAATGTCCCAAGTTTCAGATACAAGTACACATTCCAGGTAGTAATCATCAATTTGCCAAATGCTTCATGACCGCAATTTTGGGAAAGAAGCCCTGTAAAGGGCAATGAATAGCCCCGGTCAAAATTGATGTCTAGAAAGCCGAAGCCTAGGTGGAAGGGACCGTTCTTGGTTCCATGTGCACCCTGATGGTGCAATTGAGTTGAAAATTCCAAAATGATTCTGTGATATTGAAGGGCACAAGCCTGCACCTCTATGAGACCCCTCCAGATATAAGGGCTTAGATGGCTTATCTTTTGATTGAAGATGCACACCATCCATGAGGGTTCTAATCGTCCAACTTAGGGACATTAAAGCAAAGTGCTAGGTGGGAGACAACCTACCGTGAGGTTTTTTTTTATCTTTCTCTTTTATTTTCAACATTTTTTATTATTTTTAGTTTTAATTCTTGCATCATGTTTATGTTTGTTTGTGTTCTACACCATTTCTTTGGCACCTTAGACATCACATGCATAGGCTCACATCACATGCACTATATTGACATGCTTGACATTGACTTTATTTGGTATTGCATGCTTGGTGGATTCACTGTATTGTTTGGATAGAGTACATGCACTTTTACCTGAAATTTTGAGCCTCTTGATTAAACTATCATGTGTCATGCTTATTTGTTCATGTGTGTTTCCCTCTTTGGATTTGCATTCTAGAAATTGCTTAGGGTCTTGTTTGAAAATATGTTTTTCATGTGCATGTTGGAATATGATTTAGGCATTTTTCTTGTTTTTAGTCACTTGCCCATATAACTAACATTTGCATGTTACTATTATTTAGCTCCTTTGAGCCTTATTGTCCATTCTTTTATTTTAGTACATCTATAGTCAAAAGTGAAAAACCATGAAATATCCCAACCTTTTAGGCTTAGGAGAGCATTTATGCTTTTCTTATATCTGCTAAGCATAAGTGTGGGGAGAGCATGAGGACATGCCTCAATTTAAGTGTGGGGGAGGAACAATGTGTACTTAAAATTCAGCAAGTGGCACACCAAGAAAATTAAAAAAAAAGAGAGAAGCAAGGTTGGTTGAAAAAAAAAATTTCTAGAAAAGTTTGGATTGAAGGTGTACCACATTGCAAAAGAAAGGCATGTGATTGTGTTAAGTTGGACAAAGTGTATCCTTAGGCACTTGTGCTCTTAGTGTATGCATTTACTCTCCTTTGACTTGAGGTTTAACCCATTGGCCTATATATTTATCCACCTTCAACCAAGCCCCATTACAACCAAAGGTAAGTCTTCTTGATTCAGTATGCATGTGTATGTGACAAAATGGAGAATGAGACCCATGGCAAGCCTATGGTAATGCATTTTCATTTGAGGTGATTGAGTGTGCATCATAACCCCAAACACTTGAGTGAATGAGTGGAAAACACTGACCTTGGGAGGATTTTTGTACTTGGTCCATGCATCATATGTGGATTATACCATTTGTGCTACGTTTCTGTTCATGCCTTGCTTGTAATTTTCTTAATTATTAGCGTGAAAGCTTACTATTGTGCCTCTAGGTTCATTGGATTAGTGTATTGTCATTTATTTTCATGCATCATGCATTTTTAGTTTTAGAAGTCTAGTGTAGTCTTTGTATAGTTTTTCATCCATGCCTTAGTTTCATCTTAGTTTCACATGAGGACATGCGAAAGCTTAAGTGTGGGGGAGTTTGATAAGGGGCATTTATGCCACTTATCTTGCTACCAAACCTTAGCTTTTTGCATGAGTTTTATTGTGCTATTGATGTGATTAATTAGAATTTTGATTTATTCCTCATGTAATTTTGGAAGAATTATTGGCCTTTGCATTGATTTTGGAATAATTTGTAATTACACCTGTTGCGTTTGACTTATCTCTTTGAGTATAGTTTTGTGCATAGGAGTTTTGGATCAAGTGCAAAGTTTTAAGAACAAGGTTGGGACCACATCTGTGAAAGCTTGCCTTCGGTAACAAGCGCTCGCAGAGTGACAACCATTGATTTTTTTGGCTTCATCATTCTGGTGAGCACCCAGTGCTCATTTAGCATTGCAGCACTCGTGCGATCACGGGACATCAGTTTAGTGATATGTTTTTGGGCTCACTTTGGCCCATTTTTAGAGAGTAGTATATATAGGAATGCTATAGACTTTTACCCTAGCTTTGGACTCACTTTTAGGCTGCCACTTTAGTTGCTATTATTCTCTCTACATCTCTCTCTTCTTCTCTTCTCTCTTCTCTTTCTTAGGGATTCCATTGGTGAAGGTGTTTTATCTTGGAGATTGTGGCAATGATTGTTGCTATTATTTTCATGTTCTCTCTTATCTTCATTGTTGTAATCCTCAGAATGAGGATATTTTTTTACGAGTGTAGGGATTTCCAGATAAATTGGGAGGATGTTTGAGATCCTTTGTTTATATTAAATGCATTAGTTTTCTTAATGCTCTATTTCTATTCCTATAATTATTGTGGTGATTACTATAATCATTGTTAGAATAACTAAATTGGCGATCATCGTTTAGGGAAACCCTTTGAGCATAAATTGATAGATCTATTGGTTTATGTTTGAGGGAGAACATTAGAATTAATTTTCTGATTGGCGGTTAGGCTATAGCAATTGATTCATTAAATCAATATGGTTTCTTAATAAATTGAGATCTCTTTTATTAGTTATTTACATTGACCAAATTCTAGAGGTGATTGATCAATAGTATAATTACCAGTAATTTATTATTAATAGCTACCAATGAGTTCAATATTTGGTTAATGATAACTAGTTCCAATCCTAGGAATACCTTGCACTAGTGCCTTCTTCATTGCTATTATCCCGTTGCTATTATCTTTTAATTTTAATTGCTCTAATTTCATTCTTCAAAATCCCTAAATTCCCAACTAAGTATTGAAGCCTCCTTGAGAGACGATCTAGGTTGTGCCCTTTACTACATTTTTGGTGCAACTCAGCACTTTATAAATTTAAATTTGTTTGTGAGTCGCGATAGCTCGCATCAATTCTCTAACTACTCTAAAGAGCAAGTTTTGGACAAAGGAAATATGTGAAATGACAATGGATTTTATCGATGGACAAGAGTAAATACAACAACTTCACACCAAAGCATCACAATAAAATATGGAGGATAAAACTACACCTAAACAAAACCAAAAAAAAAAAGGAAAAAGTGCTGAAAAATGAAAGATAACATGTAAAGTTGTTTTGTGTTGATCAAGGGATCTCTTTCATGTGAAATTCTTTTGTCTTAAATAAACTTTATGTTCATAAGAACAGTTTCCAACTTCAAGTATATGTTAATTTTGAATAAAAAACTACCCGACTGCTTAGCAAATATTCCACAACTAATTGGTAATGTGTCATGGCTGATTGGCATGACACATGACCATTTCTCATTGTAACTGTCATAACGCGTGACCAATATGCAATAACTCTCTTCTCCATTTGACACATAAGCCTACTATATTGGTTGGTAGGTTCCAATGCTCATGGGTACAACATGTAAGTAGCCATTTGCAACTTGCACATGCATGTTCACTTCTTGGCCAATTTTTGCAACCTACTCATTTTTTGGTGATAACAGGATGTTTCCTCAAGTGTCACGACTTGATCTGGAAATGTGACTAGCACGTGAGGAATTCCATCCTCATGTAAGCTTATTGGGTGACGTGTCTTTCTAAATGCAAACTTTAGCGAAATTTCATACTTAAAACATGATTTTCTTTTAAATCTTTAGCATTTTCTCTAATTAAAACATAATACTCAAATTCATACAAACTAAAGTATTTAATATACAAAACTTTGAAAGCATCTTAATCATACTTAAGTTTAACACTTGAAAATTCAATCATAAATACATCTATTGTTCATTACATAAATCTTTAGCCATAGTCTACATTTCAAATACATACTTGAACTCTAAAAACATATATGGAAAAATGTAAGCCTTGAAAATAACTACAATATCTCAAAATACATGCATGACTCAGATCTTTCCACATCTCCTGGAGCATTCTACTCTAACAAGACTCTAATATAAGCCTTACTGCAAATAGAGCTCATCATTGGAAAGCTGCATCTACTAGATCAATCACTGAACTATATCTGTACCTGCAGATTAAGGAGGAAGGGAGGGTGAGTCAACGGATTAAGTGAGTGGATTCTCACCCACCATCCACATGACAACCAAGGAATATACATAATGCAATATACATCCAACAAGCATAAACCATTTGATATTTACATACATAGCTAGCTAGGAAAAACATTTTTCATTCCATAGATCCATAAACAAACATTTCTAAATTCATAATCAATCATGAAATCATTTTAATTGGTGGTGCACTAAAGCTTCGAGAAACAGTATGCTGAACATATATATATATATATATATATATATAGTAGCTATGAAAACACCAAATGTTACGAACACAAAATCATCTGTAAAGGGGTTGCTCAATCCCTGGTGAACATGATTATCTTAACGGTCCCTGGCGAATCGCGTCCTTGGCGGACTAATCTAAGTAAGGATAATTGGCCCCAAGGTCTTGGTATACTAAGGTTAACAAAATAACTACCATTAACTCACAGTTTGTCTCTTTATCTCTATAGACTAAACTAGTTTGAACTAAATTCATAACTGAAGGGTGGGTGCTCAGTCCTTCGCGAATAAGAGCTCCTGAATGAGATCTTAAAACTCTTAAATTCTTAGTACTCTGAGAGTTATGGATTCATATAACTATAACAATTTGATTTTAGCATAACCGTGGTTGTGAGAATTATGCCTAAGGGATCACCCGCTTAGGCATTCCGATTTCAACATAGAAGAGAAATTGATTAGATTGGCCCACTAACTGTTGAACCAGGAACCAGCTTGCTATCCAGTCCAGTGTGCTTAAAAATCAGAAATTTAAAAACCGTTCCAAAACCACCAGAATCGGTCTTAACTGGAAAAATGAACTGTTCTGGTTTTTGCAGTTCAATGGTTCTATGAATCAGACTTGGAAAAAAATTATTGGTCCTAGAGAAGAAGACCAATGAATAGCAAAGTTGCCACTGAGGAAAGTACAAACAGCGAGAGGCCATCGAGGATAAAGAAATAAGGAGCAGCCATGGGCCCATGCTAGCTATCCTTGCCATTGTTTCTAGTCTTCAGGTTCATTTGCTCTGATGCGATATAGAGAGAGTAGCAGGAACTTTAAACTGTTCATACAATGTGTTAAATGAAGAAAGTGGGTTGCGGCCAAAGTGAGCGCATATTTGGAATAAGGTGAAAGTGGAGCTTAAATATCTAGGGTTTATTTAAGGGAATTATTAGGATTGGAATTTGGATTGGGTTTAGGTTTGGCCCAACTTTTTTATGTTTTACACAAGATAGTGGTACGCTCCTTGACCCAAAAAAAGAAAAGTAGTAGGGTCATAAAAATAGAAATATTATGGCTATTCAAATAATATTACATACATTACCTGCACCAAAAAAACTTTACATATCAGTACTAATAAAACATATTCCAAACTAAAAAAAAAATAGACTTATTTATCTTAGTTTAAAAAAATTAGATCTTTATAAATTGATCTTTTATTTTATTATTTTATATAATTACATAAATATATATAGAATATGTTTATTTTTATAGACCTATGAATAATTTCTTTTTCTTCTGTTGATTATGTTAATGATAATGATTTACTATATTTTTTATATTTTAATTAGTCATATATATATATATATATATATATATAGTTGAATCTAGTTGAACTAGTTGGACTTTTAAACTTTTGAACCAGTACCTTGATCGGTTCAATGTCCGTCTGGTTTTCTCTTCTTTGGATTTTAAGCCCACAGAATATGTATCTGCAGTTGCTATGAATCATCCTGAAATCCATACTTCTTAGTACCATAAAGTTGAAGTTCTAAATTCATATCTTTCGTTATAATATTCTTAGATACTTGATAACTCTAATATCATAGTTCAAAACACGGGTTCTAAATCATGAAACTCTAAAAATGAATAACATATCTATTTTGTATCCATTCATAATAATTAAACTTGATATTGTAAAATCTTTCTGAAATCTCCTTAAATGTAGCAATAATTTAAAACCATAAAATGCATTTGATAATTTTAGTAAACTTGCTAAATCATATATTTTCCAATAAATCTCAAACTTGAGCACATAAAACATATCCATAACATACAATGTATCAATCATGGTCCCATAGTTTTCTAAAACACATTTTCATGCTATATTCAAAATCATACTCTTTGCTATAACTTACAAAATTATATTCATATATATATATATATATATATATATATATATATATATATTCATCTCTAATTTCATACTTGATAATCATCATGCATCAAACAAAATCATAATGGCAAGAAATAATGTCATGAGTTTGAACCTACTCACCTGGAGGGTAGGGAAGGATGGTGTCAACGCCAACTGTATTCCGTGGAGCAGGGATGACACCAATGTTTGCCATTCAACCATAAAAACTCTAGATCAACCTCTAACAATCTCTAGATAGCTTTAATATAGTTCTAATAATATTGGGGGAGCACCCTCATTTGACAATAATGAGAAATAAAGACACCCATAACTTAGGGAAGGAAGAAGATGTATAATCTAACATGAATCAACACCAATTACATAACTTAAAGCTTTAGGGTAGCTAGATAGGAGTGGGATTTGAAAATGGTTGGAAAGGATTGGGGATAAGGGTTTCTCAGAAATGGTGGTGAAAACCCAATCTTGGGGTATATATATAGGTGGGGACGTCACTTAACGAAACTACATCATTTTACACTATTCACAACTCGAGGGGCACTGCTATAACGGTCTATAGACAAATATAGCGGTTGACAAGAGTCCTTGAAAACCTCTTTTTGCACTGAACACTAGCAGTCACCAACAACACCAACGAGGCAAGGATCATGTGCTTACTATTTTCCACTGCTATAATGGTCCTAGACCGCTATAGTAGTGTCAGAAACACCTGCTCTATGTGTTAACGGTTCTATGCATATCCGAGTTCTTCCCGGTCAACAAGGGTGGGTCCTAGGAGACCCTAAGGCCATAACGAGCTTGTGTAGGGCTGCGTGTACTCAAGATATTACATACTTCCCCCTTTAAAAGATTTGGTCCCCAAATCGAACATACGCATCTTGAAGATCAAGGAGATAGGGTACTTAACCCATATGGGGTTTCAAGGATGGGCCCGAATACTCAAAACACTCCGATATGATACTTTGGCTGTATTAGCCTATACTTTGGGAGACAGTGCCACCCTGAGGCCACTGCTCCACTACTCTTGGCTAAGGATGCCAATTGTCACCCTTGGGCGGCTTCGCCTCTAAGGGCAGCCCTTCCCAGGAGGCAACAATGACTCTTATAATGACACTTACACTGGGTGACTCCGCCACTAAGGGCATCCCTTTTCGTAGTAGAAGTCCTAGGAGGGTAACTATGCTTCGCTACATCGTGCCTGCGGAGCTCTCAAGGATGGGGCTAAATGTCACTTCTTTTCTTACTTTATTTTTCTTTTTCTTGTATCTGACATAGACTTATATTGTAACTCCCGGGATTGACAAGGGCGGGGAGTGATCGTGCAAGAAGGTGCGGATAAGGAGGGGCTCCTAGTAGGCTTCTAAGCGAGGGGTACATGAATGAGTTGAATATACACTAAAATGAGAAGGATCTTGAGACTGTGTAGGTATAAGACTATACAGTTGAGGATGGCTTATATGAATTTATTGGTACTACCTATACTAAAAAGATGCATCTTCTTTTTGGTAGCCCATCACTAAAAAACTCCACGGTTAAATGTGCTTGACTTGGAGAAATTTTGGGATGGGTGACCTCTTGCGAAGTTTTCCAGAAAGCGTGTGAGTGAGGACAAATCATGCTGAGAAGACTTGTATTGGTTCGTGGGACAATCGCAATCCATAAAGCAGCATAGGGTGTTACAAATATCAGGAACTTCAGTCCTCGTTTCTAAACTTTCTCACTCTTTATGCGCGCGTCATGCATGGAAACCAAAACTACTCTATCTATGCACATAGAAAAATGCAAGAAGCAAACATGGCATTCATAAGTATAATTCTTCACTATCATAATTCAACCATCCATATCGCACTAAGCAGCCCTATGCCTATACTTCTATCGTGCATAATCGCAATACATCACATAGATCAATCATGTACATAACTTACTCTAGGATTTCTAAAATAACTTGTCATGATAATATGCATTTCGATTTTTTTTCTTCCATAAACTAACTGCTTTTGTCCTTAACTTCCTAATTCTACTCAAGTTGTATTCACATATCACACAATTATATGCAATTAAGACAAACAACATGCTTCAAGACACCAAATCATATTTGTACATTAGACTACTATATGAAATCAAGGCAAGCAACATGCCTCTTACTAGCTTATTAATTCCATTAAGCACTTTACCTTCCTGTTATCAAGTTCAATGTTAAACATGATGGATTTCAATTCTAAGTCTCTTACCCGATTGATATGCATGGGTCGAAAGAATAGCATCTAATCATGAGTTCCTCAACTTCATTTTACAAACATCAACATTTAAGATCCAAACTATCCTCTTCAAGCTAATCTAATGATGTTTGTAAGACAACTACTTAAGCATACAGTGCGATGATTCATGTTGCATAACTTTGAATAACATCATTACACATTTCAACAAAAGAGAAAGCATTGCATAATGAAATCACAACTTGTGAAAACATTTGATCTCAAACAAAACCACTTGCTATGAGCACAAAACTTCTAAAGGTAAAACACATTTCTATCTCTTCCTTTTCCATTTTAAAAACAAATCACTGTAATGAAATGTTAATAAAACTTCCTAAAACATTTCCATCTAGAATCTTGCAAAACATTTACTAGACAAGTCTCCGATCACTCAACTATTGCAATTCCAATTTCATTCGTGTAGCAGCCTTATTGTTCTTTGGATTAACTTGGAGATGACATGGGAACACAAATACATAGGGGTGAGAATTATAAAATTCTCAATATGGTATCCCCAAATACATAATTATAAATGTCATCATCATTATCCCAACCACTTCATTTATAAGAAAAATATGATCATACATTACATAACAAATATTCATTTTTAACTTTCCAAAATCATCCTTCCAAAGTTGGTTTCTTTTAGCATTCAATCAATTAATGTACATATATAATAATGCTCAAACACATAGTAAATCATCCTAGGCAGACAATCTAGAATAACATGAGTATGCGTATGATAGATGCAGTGAAATTATCTCAAAGTGCCCTAGCTTCATTTGTGGCTATCGAACTCAAGTTAGTGCATTTTCTTTTTATCAACAAAGGAAAAACTTAGTTCATGCCAAATGGTATCTAAAGTGGATCATACCACATATGGGAAGTAGACTACTTACTAAGACTTAGCTCATTCCTATACATGATTATTGGACTTCATTTTTTTCTTCTTCCAAATCACGCATAGATCTATTCATAGCCAATACGTCTATTGACTAATAATATCTCTAGGGAGAAGTTCCTCTTTTTGTCTTCCCTCATTCAACATGAGTCTTGTTTCTATTTTGTCCATATGTCAAAACATGCATGATTGAAGTTCATGCATTCTTATTTATGCATATATGCATCATTTACTTTTCTTTTTTCAAATGCATGCATAAAGCACATATAGATAATCAATCACCATGTAATTTCAATGATGCCTCAAAACCAATCTTTAAAGTTCATAGCATGCATTCATACATATCATACTTGAATCAAAAGGGATTATATCATCAATTCAAGACTTTGGTTCATTTCTAGCACATTGGCAGATTTTACCCTTATGTAGCCACATTTAATTTTCATCTCAAACAACCAATTCCAAGGCTACAAAATTATCCATGACACTTCAATGTGTCCCCAAGGTCCTGTAAAAATTTCAAAGCAAAACGAGTTCTCTAACTATGTTAACAAAATTGTACAATTTGGAGGTTAGAAACCCCTTATTCCAGCCAAGCCAGATTTCCTAATTTTATTACCATATCAAATGAACACTTAAATTCTTACAAAAATTCAAGTTTGGACTTCAAGATGACTTCAATACCTTGTAAAAATTTTGGAGGAAAATTCAATTATTTGGAACAAATTTAGTGCTCCAGAATTTACTTTTCATAAAGAAACACCATCCTCTAGTTTCTGAATTTTTAAACCTAGAAAAAGTGCTTTTACAAGCTCATAAAAATTACTGGAGACACCTTCATATGTTAGCTTCATCATATAAAAATTTTAGAGGAAAAATCTATCTACAAACACTTCAGAAAAATCGTGACAAATCCTTGCCTGATAAAACCAAAAATCTAGCAACCTAGTTCAAAATATATTTAGAAAAAGAGTTTTCTAACATCATCCAAACACTCCACTAAAATAAACACATCAATATCTATATATTATCAACCAATTCAACTAAAAATATCAAGTTAAATCAGTAACCAAAATATAGAAATAGATTTGAAGCAAAAAGAGGTTTAAAAGCCCTACTTGTGAGGCTCTAGGGCTTCTAACTCCAAAGGTTCTTTCAAAAATGGTTTTTCCTCACTTCAAGCCCTCCAAACAGCCCTAAGCCCTTCCTTAAACAGTGAAGTTTGATGGAGAAGCCTTGATGTTTTTATCAAGTTTAGGCTAGGTTTTTGGAGCTCAAAGATTGTTAATTGAGGTTTGGAAGAAAGAAAATGAAGGTTGTATGTTTAATGTTCTTGGCCGAAATGTATAGGTAATGGTGATAAGGTTCGGTGCTTTGAATATGTTGTAGTATAAAGGTAGCATTTAAGTAGTTAGAGTATAGTTTATTTCTACAAAAAAGGAGATGAATGACTAGGATGTAATCTTGTTAGTCAAGATTAAACTTGGCCATCCACTTGGCTTTAAATGGATAGACATTATCCAAATCTTAAAGATGAAGCTTTTGTTAAATGTAAAACTCGCACACCAAAATTTTACCGAACAAGTAAAACACGTACCAGGTTAATAAGATATTGTCCGAAATTAAATTCCAGGTATAAAATCTTCATTTCTAACTTTAACCCTATCTTTCTCAGTTCTGTGTCTCCTGGTCCTGAATCTAGGTTTCAGCTTTATTGGTGGACCTACAGGAAAGCGAGCTTACTATTCACTTTTTTATTTAACACATCCATTGGATAGTCCTCATTATTGCTAAAACTGTTAGATTTTTGAAATTCTCCCTAATAAAGCTCAAATGAATTTTTCGGGTGTTATATTACCACCCACCTTAAAAGAATTTTGTCCTTAAAATTCATTTGAAATCAATTTCAAAAGACAATTTTCATAAATCAAACAAGTAATCCACAGAGTCAAACAAAAGGTAACAATAGAATCTTAAAACATCCTACCTCGAATTAGATGGTAAGGTGGTCCCTTAGCTCTTAGTACTCTTGTGTGGTGGCTTCCCTCCAGGTTTTGGATATCTTTTTGGATACTACCAAATTTTTCGCCTTGGTTCTCAGCGATAGCATACGTCCTGCCTAGCCAAGCAAGGTCTACCACGATGGTTCTTCCCACATTTTGGGAAACCTTGTCTTGTGGTTGACTGTTGTTGATGTTTATCCTTATACCGATTGGTTTGAACCTTCTTTAAGGGTGGGGCATCCTCATAATCTTAGTCTTTAGGTGCCAATCTCTTCTTAGAATTGTCTTTAGTGGATTTAGCAATTGCTAGCTTCCTATTATATCCTCGACCAATCTCCAGATTGAGAAGCTTCTTTAGCACTCAGAGTAAAAGCACACCCTCTGTTGTTCCTGAGAATGGCTGCTGATTCTTCTTGTTAGGGCACCTACGCACCTTATGTCTTGGTTTTCCACATGCACATCAAACATTTTTTATTGTCCAGCAAGGCTTGTTCCTATGATTTTTCCACATTGGGGCACTCTTTTCCTACCATTGGTCTTGATCCTTGCTTGAGTGCCACGAACTCCAAGCTAATTTGCATTCCAATTTAATCTTTCCATCATCTAGTTGGCCACTATGGCTTGTTCCCTCATAATGCAACCATCTCAGAAAGTATCCATCATGTCGTCTGGCCCAGCATGCCTATTCCTAGTACGTTACAGTCTGCCATTAGTTCTTGAACATGTAACGTTCGATTTTTGTTTGAGTGCAAATGGCCAAAATGCCCCTAAGGTCATTTTTACGGAATTTGAAAAAGTCGACGGCAGTCCTTGAATGGGTTAACTCAATGTTGAAGGGGATTATAACTGTTATGTTTGATGTCCGAGGTGAAAATCTTGTTTTTCAAACTTTTGGCTCAAAATGACCAAAATACCCCCTGTGTTCTACACGGGTAAAAGGTGCCGTTTGAGCCCGGAACTTCTCCAGGGAGTTTGGAATGATGTTTATGAGTAATATTTGTTATTTAGGCGGCAGGAGGTCCCGGGCTTTAGTGCAAAATTATCATTTTGCCCCTAGAACAGTGTACAGTGAGCCTAATGACGCAATTAAGCAAACCTAAGCAATATTAGGCCATAATAGAAGATTAATTTATTTTGATAATTAATCTAGAGTCAAAATAATTTATTAAGGTTAATTAGAACCTAAGATTGCTTAGTTAAACTCTAATTGCATTCTTTAATTCAAGATTCCTAGTCATGGAATCTTGAATAGTATTTTCTCTCTCCAATTCCTTAAGTTAAGGAATTGTGCCATACCTCATTTGACCAAAAGAATGATTTTAAATTGTTAATCTAGCAAGATTACCCTCCTAATCAAGTCTTGACAACCTTAATTAGGCCATTACCTCACCTAAACACTTTCTTACAACTCCTAACCAAAACCTTAATCAAAGAAACACCTAAACACATCACTAAACCACAATTACATGAACAAATTAACCTCCCCCTTGGCTGTAAAATTCTGCTGAATGCATGGTTTCCAAGGAATGTCACATGTTGAATTTTCTTCACTCAAAGACCATACCTCAAGCCATACCTTGAGCCATACCTAGCCATGCTTTCAACTATGCTTTGCCCATGCCTTTGCCCATACCAATCAAGAGATATTTTCCTCCCAAATGGCCAAGAGGCCATCGGCCTCTCTCCCTTGGCAGCCACCATTGTGCAAAATTTTCTATAAATACCAAGCTTGGAAGAACTTGGTTACACTTTAGAAGCTTTGCCAAGTTCAAGCTTTCTTGCATTTGCTTCCTTTTGCTCTCAATTTCTCTTCATCTTGCTCTTCTATTTCCTTTCCTCAAAGAACCTTTCCACCACCACAAACCACCACAAGCAACCACAAACCACCACTCCCTCACCTTAAACCATCTCTCAAACACTTAAACTTTCCATTCCCAAGCTTAGAAACTCAAGGAAAAATCATCCCTTGAGTTCCCTTCTTGGCCGAAACATACCCACATCCAAGAGGAGATTTTGTCTTCTCAACTCTTCAAGAACTCAAGCTTTCTTTCATTTCTTCAAAGACTTCCTTAGGTAGGGGTTTTGTTTTAAAGTTTTGCTTGTTTTCTTCAAGAAAAGTTCTAGTTTTCTCTTGGTTTCAAACTCTTTTCTCCTCTTTTCCTTTTCGGCCTTGGAGCCTTTTACTGAAAGAACTTTAGCTTGATGATGAGGTTTCAAGATAATGACTTGTTGTTGTCATGTGAGAAACCTCTAAAGCTTGAAATAACTTGGTCTTGGACCATACATGCTTGTGTTTTCTTTCTTTTTCTTGATCTCATTTTTTATTTCTCTTCCTTTCTTTCTTGAATGGCTTCCTTCTTTCCCTTTTCCTTTGAAAGATTTTGGTTTCCTTTGTTTTCACTTGAACAAAGTTTGCTAAAAATGTTAAGTAGATCACAAAAGTTTTGTTAAGAAAATTAATCACATGTTTTCAAAGAGCTCTAAGCTTACCCTTGCCAACCTTAAAGTTGGTCGGTTGTCTAAGAGTTTTACTCTAGATTGAAGCCCATGAGCAATAAAATAAAGAATATGACTTAGTTCTTTGTATTTTGTTTAGACAAAGTGTTGAGCTTTGTGTCTATTTTCTTGAGCTTGATGATGAAGTTCAAAACCAAAGACTTCCTTGAAGTCTAGGTGCTAAGAACTCTAAAGCTCACTTTATGTTGTTAAGATGCATAATGGGTTAAGGTTATGATGTTCCTTTAAAGTCTTGTAAGAGCTCTAGTTAAGATAAAATGAGTTGCACACATGTTTACATTTATGCCTTGCATAGCATGTTTATTTTGATGTTATCACTAAACTCTCAAGAATAACTAAATGGACTTGCATTATCATGTTTAAATTCCAAGCTTGCATTTCATATTTATATTTCAAGCCATCACTTAATCTTTAAAGATAATAATGAGGTTGCATCTCATATTTAATTTATGCTCTCACTTTACTTTCTAATGAAGAATAAAATGAGTGCATATCATGTTTAAGTTTATGCCATCACTTAAATGTCCTAGAGCTTAAAGACTTGCCCAAGTATCTTGCATAAAGTTTTAGAAAATGGAGACATTTCAAGGGATGCCATTTCGGCCTTGTGGTGATGATGATGGACTTGGATGAGTTCCCTAATCATAAGTGCCCATAGTCTAAGTCTTGGAATTTTTCTAAGCTTAGATGTACTCAAGGAACTTTATGAACAAAGTTTTACGTTTTAAGTCCATTCCTTGAGCTAAATAATTTAGCTACTGACCTAGCATACATTTTTATGATTGCAATAAGATTAATTGGTTTCTAAAAGAGTTTTGAGATTCTAAAATGATTCCAAGAGAAACTAGCAACCTATATGCATTTAAATCAAGTGATTATGTGATTCTATGGAGCTTATGATTTCGGTTCTGCCCTTGATGTTTGGCCACTGTATGAATTCTGTTTTATGGTGTTAAAATGTGTAAAATTATGTTTGAGTGAAGCAAGGATCGATTTAGGGAAGTTAGAAAAGAATAAGTAACTTGAAAGGATTAAAAATGAGAATTCTAGAACACTTAAATGCACAAGATATGCATTCTGCTCCAGCATGTTTAAAACTAAGGAAATTGGTTTATAATTAGTAAACATGTGTAGGAATCCCTCATAATTGGTTTAGGAGTTAATTATAGAGCCGTAGGCAAAGACGGATCTTAAAAAGGTCTAAAATGGAAATTCTAGAACCTGGTAATCATGAGGTAAATTTTCTGCCCAAAATGCATAATGCTATGGAATTTTAGTAAGCCTAAATCTTAGTGAGAATAATAGGTAATGATCCCTTAGGTGTTATAAAAATTCATGATGAAGGTTAGGATAATTGGGACACAAATTTAAGACCCATAAGGCCAGAGCATAAGATACCATGAGATAGGAGGTGTGATGTGAGCATGAGGTCGAGTGAGCATATTCTTAATGATGTGATTATGTTAACATCTTGAGCATGAAACTTTATGTGTATAATTGGCATGTTAATGTGATGAAGTGTTGTGCCATGTTTTGAGATGCATGGGATTTCGAAATATGAATGAGTTAGAAGAATATGTTCATGCGAACTAGAAAGTTTATTAATTGAGGAAGTTCCATGAGAATGACATGTGTGATTGAGTTATATGGCATGACTCAAATTTGAGGAAATTCGGAGTGTAGTTGTTATGTTGCCAAACCTGTCAAATTTGAGGGACTTGAGAAAGTTTTGAAAAGAAAGATTTTATATGTGACATGCCGAGACGCATTTCTCCTGCTATGGTGAGGAGAAAGGAAACCGTGAAGGGTATGATCATGGGGATCATACCGAAGTGGACAATGTCACTGGTCTTAACAGATGTTATGTTTCGCAGAATGAGACGTACTTCTCCTACTTTAGTGAGGAGAAGGTAAAGCCGTGAGGGCATTGACATTAGCCTCCAAAGCGGACAAAGTCACTGGTCTTAACCAGTTGATACGTTTTAGAGAAGGAAGAAAGTCCCATGATGGGTGATTCCTTAGGTCCCCTGCCGTACTTTGGAGTCAGGGTTGTTATTATTATGATTATGATTATGATTCGCTTATCAAGAGGATAAGTAAGAACTAGTGACGACTAGTTAAGGTATGAGCTCATAGCCTAGTATCAGGGGTCGGTTACTATTGTTTTGAAAATCATGATGTCACAAGTTGAGAAATAAAGAAAGATGAGAACTACCATGCTCATGAGAGTGAAAGGTTGATCATGGAAAGTTACATGCCACTTATGTGTGATTTTAATTGTTGATGATATGTTTTATTAATGCTAAGTATTGCCATGCATACATGTTCTACTATGATGCATTCATGCATTAAAGATTCATTATAAAAGACATGGACCTTGGATAATTATCTTTTATGGAAACCTCATAATGAACCTTTCCATGTGTAACCTTTTTATGATAAACCCAAGGTTCCTGGGACGTAAACGATGACATTATGATAGGAGGTTTCCCTAAGATTCTTTAGTAAGATTCTCATCCCTCTCTTTGTTTCTTTTCCATTACGTCTCCAGGCTGCGATGGCATCGTTCGTGATCTTCATTGACACCCAGTGTTGGAGGTGCATTTCAACCTGATCATCAGTCCTACCATTTTGAGGGTCGCTGCGTACACATTTTTGCATTCATGGGATGCCCATTTGCTTTTCCAGTTCCAGTTTCCGCTTCACCCGACCTCTCCCTATGGAGATGATATAATTTTTGAGAGGACACGACCCTGTGATGAGTAGAACCACTTGCCGACCATCATCTTCAGCTGTGCGTGACTATCAGAATACGTCCCTCATACATCGTACGGGAGGAACCTGTCTGAGGACTCACTATCCCTATTGGGAGGATTCTCCCCTTCGATGCTTTTGGCCGTGATAGGGTAGCGAGGACATGGTCTCTAAGCGAGGCCTATGAGGCGTGTACTTCAGCCAGAGGCGCCCTCCCGAGGTGGCCACTCTTCATTGGGCCACATCCAAGGAGCTTTGGCAGTTCACGGGCTACATCTCCTCATCCGAGGAGTAGCGTTGTCTGTAGGCTTATAGAGGGAGGATTGTTTATAGCTGGTAGTACCTTTTGCGGGTTGGGTCCATGTATTAGCCTTTTATGCTTTCCTGTATTTTATATTTCCTCCTCCAAGCTCTGCCCACTCGTATGGGTAAGACTTTATATTATATTTCCATTGTTGTACTAAACTATGAGATTTAATATTATGATGTTTGTCTCCATGATTGAGGTGTCCTTTAATGCTTTTGTTTTGAATGATTTATTTGTTCTTCCGCTTTACGCTTTGTTTATGTTGTACGCGATGGCTCGCACTTTGTTTTATGCACCTCATTTCAAAAAAAAAATTTACCTATATTTTTCGCTAAGTTATTTCTAAAAGAGTTTTTTTTTAAAGAAAGTAATGACTAATAATTAATCTTAATACGTCCTAGACGTGTTGGGTTAAATATTAGGGTGTTACAGAACACGCCAAACAAAAGATATTGAGTTGATCAGGCTCAACACTATGCTAAGTGTGATAGAAACCAACTACAACACCACTAGAATGTCATGCATATCTAAACCTTATATCCCATCATATAGACAAGGTTCAAGGCAAGACTTATCTGACTTTGGAAGCATAGTCAGTCCATTCTCAAGGTCCTACAGATGACTCTGATACCACAATGTAACATTTTCCCGAGGACAACATCATCCTTAAGTCATAACATTATACTTAAGAGTTCTTACTTATAAATTAGAGGACCTTTTCCTAATTATCTATGGTAAGATCAATCGAATCGAGTAGTAACTAGTTCGTGATTTTATTAAAATATATAACAAAGAAACAAAACATTTATTGATTACAAAGTCAAGTACAAAAGGAAGCTCTGCTATGAGCTTTAATACACATATGTTATCTCTTATATTTAGACATATACATATGACTAAGTACATGTGTAGGTGATAATGATAAGGTTTGGTGCTTTGAATATATCTTAGTATAAAGGTAGCATTTATGTAGTTAAAGTATAGTTTCTTTCTAAAAAAAAAGAGAAGGATAGTTAGGATTTAATCTTGTTAGTTAAGATTAAATCTTGGCCATCCACTTGGCTTTAAATAAATAGACATTATCCAAATCTTAAGGGCTAAGCCTTTTTTCGTGTAAAAATTGCACACCAAAATTTTATCAAACGGGTGAAACACCATACTCAATTAATTAGATATTGTCCGAAATTAAATTCCAAGTATAAAATCTTCATTTCTAATCATTTCTAACCTTAAACCTATCTTTTCTAATCTCGGGCATCTCTTGGTCCACAATCTAGGGTTAAACTGTTGGGCAGATAGGATACGCAAGATCACTATTCACCTTTTTTTTAACATATCCATTAGACCGTCCTCATTATTGCAAAAATTCTTAGATTTTTGAAATTCTCCCTAATAAAGCTCAAATTAATTTTCTGTGTTATATTACCACCCACCTTAAAAGAATTTTGCCCTCAAAGTTCATTTGAAATTGATTTTCAAAAGACAATTTTCATAAATCAAACAAGTAATCTACACACAGTCAAACAAAATGTAATAATCGAATCCTAAAATGTCCCTACCTCAAAATGGATGGTAAGTGGTGATGTCCTCTCAGCTCTTATTACTCTTGTGTGGTGGCTTTCTTAGGTTTTGGATATCTTTCTAGACACTCCCAAATTTTATGCATCGGTTTTCACAGTGGTAGCATATGTATTGCCTAGCCAAGCAAGGTCTACCCCCATGGTTCTTCCCACATTTCGGTAAATCTCATCTCATGGTTGACTATTGTTATTATTTATCCTTATATCGATTAGGTTGAAACTGCTTCTTTGTGGCGGGGCATCCTCATAATCTTGGTCTTTAGGTGCCAGTTTCTTCTTGGAATTGTCCTTAGTAGATTTGGCAATTGCTAGCTTCCAAATGCATCATTGGATTGAATCCCAAATTGAGAAGCTTCCTTAGCACTTCGAATAAAAGCACGCCTTCGTGTTGTGGCTTGTAGACGGGCTGCAAATTCTTCTTGTTTGGGCACTTATGCGCCTTATGTCTTGGTTTTCCACATCCATATCAAACAATTTGTGCTTCCAGCAAAGCTTGTTCCCATGATTTTTTCAAATAATTTTTCGAATGTTACATTACCACCCACCTTAAAAGAATTTTACCCTCAAAATTCATTTGAAATCGATTTCAAAAGACAATTTTCATAAATCAAACAAGTAATCCATACATAGTCAAACAAAAGGTGACAATCAAATCCTAAAATGTCCCTACCTCAAATGGATAGTTTGGTGGTGATGTCCCTCCTCTTAGTACTCTTGTGTGGTGGCTTCCTTACAAGTTTTGGATATCTCTGGATACTCCCAAATTTTATGCAGGTTTCCACAATGGTAGCATACGTATTGCCCAGCCAAGTAAGGTTTACCTCCATGGTTCTTCCCACATTTTGGGAAATCTTGTCTCGTGGTTGACTATTGTTGTTGTTTATCCTTATACCGATTGGGTTAAACCTTCTTTGTGGCGGCATCCTCATAATCTTGGTCTTTAGGTGCCAGTCTCTTCTTGAAATCATCCTTAGCATATTTGGCAATTGCTAGCTTCCAAATGCTTCCTCGGATAGAATCTATAGATTGAGAAGCTTCCTCAGCACTTAGAGTAAAAGCACGCCCTAAGTGTTGTGGCCTGTAGACGGGTTGTAGATTCTTCTTGTTTGGGCACTTATGTGCTTTATGCCCAGGTTTTCCACATCCATATCAAATAATTTGTGCTTCCAGCAAGGCTTGTTCCCATAATTTTTTCCACATTTAGGGCACTCATGTCCTACCATCGGTCTTGATCTTTGCTTGAGTGCCACGAACTCCAACTCATTTGCATTCCAATTTAATCTTTCTTCATCAGTTGGCCACTCCGCTTGTTCCCTCATAATGCAGCCATCTCAGAAGGTATCCATCATGTTGTCTAGCCTAGCACCCCTTTCCTAGCACGTTGAAGGTCTCCATTAGTTCTTGAACAAAAAATGAAAAGATATTGAGTTGATCAGACTCAACACTATACTAAGTGTGATAGAAACCAACTATAGCACCACTAGTCATGCATATCTAAACCTTATATCCCATCATATAGACAAGATTCAAGGACTTCTCTGCACTTTGAAAGCATAGTCATTCTATTCCTCAAGGTCCTACCAAAACGAACTTCTTGATACCAATATGTAATATCCTCCAGAGTAAAACATCATCTTTAAGTCATGACATTATACTTAAGAGTTGTTACTTGTAAATTAGCGGACTTTTCTTAATTATCTATAGCAAGATCGATCGAATCGGGTAGTAACTAGTTCGTGGTTTTATTAAAATATATAACAAGGAAACAAAATATTTATTGATTGCAAAGTCAAGTACAAAAGGAAGCTCTTCTATGAGCTTTAATACACATCTGTTATCTCTTATATTTATAGACAAATATATATGACTAAGTACAATGGATACAAGTCTCTACCACTAAACTCCTGCAATTCTAATTTCATTCGTATAGCGCCTTATTGTTCTCTAGATTAACCTGAGACGACACGGTAACACAAACATATAGGGGTGAGAATTATAAAATTCTCGGTAGGTATCCCAAATAGACAATTGTAAATGTCATCGTCATCGTCTCAAGCTACTTTGGTTTATTAGAATAATGTGATCATACATTGCATAACAAAGATTCATTTTTAACTTTTCAAAATCATCCTTCAAAGTGGGTTTCTTTTAGAATTCAATCAATTAATGCACATATATCATAATGCTCAAACACATAGTAAATCATCCTAGCAGACAATCCAAAATAACATGAGTATGCATATGATAGATGCTATGAAATCATCTCAAGGTGCCCTGGCTTCATTTGTGACCATCGAACTAAAGTCAGTGCATCTTTTTGTTTTCATCGATATAGGAAAAACTTAGTTCATGTCAAATAGTATCTATAGTGGATAACACCACATATGGGAAATAAGCCTTGTCAAGACTGAGCTCATTCCTATACGTGATCATCAAACTTCATTTTTTCTTTTTCAAATCACACACAGATCTATTTCTAGCTAATATGTCTATCGACTCATAATATTGCTAGGGAGAAGTTCCTCATTTTATCTTCCCTTAATTCAATACAAGTCTTATTTCTTTTTGTCAATTATGTCAGAACTTGCACAATTAAAGTTCAAGTATTCTCTTTTACCACATATATGCATCATTCACTTTTCTTTTTCCAAATGCATGAATAAAGCACATATAGATAATAAATCACCATGTAATTTGAATCATGCCTCATAAACCAATCTTTAAAATTCATGGCATGCATCATTCATACATATCATACTTGAATCAAAAGACATTATATCATTAATTCAAGAATTCAGTTCATTTTAGGACATTCAGATTTTAACCTATTTAATTTTCATCTCAAACAACCAATTCCAAGGCTACAAAAATTATCCACCACACTTTAATGTATCCCTAAGGTTTTGTAAAAATTTCAGAATAAAAAGAGTTCTCTAACTATGTTAACAAAATTGCACAAATTCAAAGGTTAGAAACTCCTTAATTTTAGCCAATAGCCAGATTTCCTAATTTTATTATCATATCAAATGCACACCTAAATTCTTACAAAAATTCAGGGTTGAACTTCATTATGTCCTCAACACCTAGTAAAAATTTTAGAGGAAAATTCAATCATTTGTTATAGTAATAAAATTGGACAAATTCAATGCTCCAAAATTTCCTGATCATACAGAAACACCAACCTCTCGATTTCTGAATTTTTAGATAAAGCAAAAGTGCTTTTAAAAGCTCATAAAAATTACTGGAGACGCCTTTGTATGTTAGCTTCATCACATAAAAATTTAAGAGGAAGAATCCATCTTCAAACACTTCAGAAAAATTGTGATAAATCCCTACCTATGACAAGATCGAAAATCCAGCAACTTAGTTCAAAATATATTGAGATAAAGAGTTTTCTAACATGATCCAAACACTTCACTAAATTAAACACATCAATATTTATATATTATCAACTGATACAACCAAAAAATATCAAGTTAAATTAGTAACCAAAATATAGAAACAAATTTGAAGCAAAAAGTGGTTCAAAAGTCCTACTTGTGAGATTTTAGGGCTTCTAACTCCAAAGGTTCTTTCAAAAACATTTTTTCTTCACTTCAAGCCCTCCAAATACTCCTATGCCCTTCCTTAAAGAGTGAAGTATGAGATGTCAAAGTGAGAAATGGTGAGAAATTGAAATTCAAATCAGTTAGTTTTGTAGGTGGTGATGAGTAGAACAAGTTTTATGGAGAGGTCTTAAGGTTTTATCAAGTTTAGGCCAGGGTTTTTGGATCTTGAATCTTGTTAATGGAGGTTTGAAAGAAAGAAAATGTAGGTTGTATTTTTCATGCACTTGGCCGAAATGTGTAGGTGATGGTGATAAGGTTTGGTGCTTTGAATATATCTTAGTATAAAGGAAGCATTTAATTTTTATCTCAAACAACCAATTCCAAGGCTATAAAATTATTCATGACACTTCAATGTGTCCCCAAAGTCCTATGAAAATTTCAGAGCAAAAAGAGTTCTCTAACTATGTTAACAAAATTATACAAATTCGAAGGTTAAAACTACTTCATTCCAATAGCCAGATTTCCTAATTTTATTACCATATCAAATGAACACCAAAATTTTTCAAAAATTCAGGGTTGTACTTCAATATATCCTTACCACCGTATAAAAATTCAAAAGAAAATTCGATCATTTGATATAGTAACAAAATTAGACAAATTCAGTGCTTCGAATTTACTATTCATATAGAAACACCAACCCTCTAAACTGAATTTCTAGACCTAGCAAAGGTGCTTGCAAAAAGCTCATAAAAATTACTGGAGACTCCTTCATTTGTTAGCTTCATCCCATAAAATTTTAGGGAAGAGTCCATCTACAAACACTTCAGAAAAATCATGACAAATTCTTGCCTGTGACAAAATTGAAAATCTAGCAATCTAGTTGAAAACATATTTTGAGAAAAAGAGTTTCTAACATCATCAAAAACTCCACCAAATTAAACACATCAATATGTACATAACATCAATCGGTACACCTAAAAATATCAAGTTAAATCTTAATCAAAATATAGAAACAGATTTAAGCGAACAGGTTCAAAAGCCCTACTTGTGAGGCTTTAGGGCTTCTAACTCCAAACATTCTTCAAAAATGGCTTTTCTTCACTTCAAGCCCTCCAAACAGCTCCTAACCCATTCTTTATACAGTGAAGTATGAGATATCAAAGTCAGAAATGGTGAAGAATTGAAATTCCAATCGGTTAGCTTTGTAGGTAGTGATGAGTAAAACAAGTTTTATGGAGAGGTCTTAAGGTTTTATCAAGCTTAGGCTAGGGTTTTTGGTGCTTGAATCTTGTTAATGGAGGTTTGGAAGAAAGAAAATGAAGGTTGTATTTTTCATGCACTTGGCCGAAATTTGTAGGTGATGGTGATAAGGTTTGGTGCTTTGAATATATCTTAGTATAAAGGTAGCATTTATGTAGTTAAAGTATAGTTTCTTTCTAAAAAAAAAGGGATGGATGGCAAGGATTTAATCTTGTTAGTCAAGATTAAATCTGGCCATGCACTTGGCTTTAAATGGATAGACATTATCCAAATCTTAAAGACTAAGCCTTCTTTCGATGTAAAAATCGCACACGAAATTTTACCGAACGGGTGAAACACCATACCCGTTAATCAAATATTGTTAAAATTAAATTCTAAGTATAAAATCTTCATTTCTAACCATTTCTAACATTAACCCTATCTTTTCTCAGTCCTTGGCATCTCCTGGCCCTAGATTAGGGTTTAGCTTAAGGCGGACCCCAAGGCTCAAGGTCACTGTTCACTTTTTTTTTTAACACATCCATTGGATGTCCTTATTATTGCTAAAACTGTTAGATTTTTGAAATTCTCACTAATAAAGCTCAAATTAATTTTTCAAATAATTTTTTGGGTGTTACACATATAACCTTGCAATTCTACTTCTTTATGCTTCAAGCTACCGTCACCAATGTTCTGATAACTCTAATCATAAGCAAGGGAGTCTTTATGGTTTGCAACATTCTTACATCATGCGTACAATTAGGAAAAGACAACAAGATATGGTTAAGAATATTCTAGTGCGATCCATATGCATAACAACTCACCATGGATGCTCAAACTAGCCTACCAATTTATATCATATTGTTAACATCCTGGGCATGCATACCAAACTTATGTCATGCAAAGGCACAAGTTCCAACACAAATTTTGCAAAAATACATTCATTTTGAAACATGACTTGCAAGATGTTCATGGCATACAAGATTAATTTAAATAATTTAACACATCATAGACAGCATCAATTCTACAATATGCCTATATGCATGATTTATGCTCTCATCAACATTCTACCCATTAACTTTAGGCCACTCTCATGCGAACTCTCTTCATTTGGGGTATTAAGCTTTTCCACTCTTTGACTTGTAACTCTCTAGATAACGGGCAATTATTCTTCTTGCGCTGTCTCTAATTGCATTTGTAGCATGCGAATGTGCCCTATAGGTATTGGCCTCCATGCGGTTCTCCACATGTCTAACAAACTAGGTGTGATTGAGTGATCCTTACTAAACCTTCCTACTCTCAGCACTGCCTAGCCCTTTGGTTGAGAAATGAGAACACATGAGAAAGGGCATTAAAGGGTGGACCTGGCCAATGGTACTCCCTACTAACCCTGTCTAAGGTAGTCGTTCACAAGCTTGTGCCCCCTTTTATGCATTCCATCTTAGATATGTTCATGACTATCTCTAACAAGTTCGAAATGGCCCTTTGGGTCGCTATATGCAACCAATATCTCTAAGTGATGTCCTCGGTCTAATAGTTATTAGGGGGCATAGGTCACTCGAGAAGAAGGACAAGGATAGAAGGCTGGATTAAGAATTCCAAGAAATGACAAAGACTCTTACTAAATAAGAATGACTAACTCTTCCTAAAGGCCTCAAATAACATTACGTAATGCAAATGGATGAGTTCCATTTACATAAAACATCATACTATTTGTGGATACTTGCTAGGTACCATCAGGGAAACATATGGCTCTGATACCATCTTGTCACAACAATATCTGGGAATGTGATTGGCAGGTAATCTCATTCTCCATGTAAGCCTGTTGGGTGACATGTCTCTTAAATGCAAACTTTAGCAAAATTTCATACTTAAAACATGATTTTCTTTTAAATCTCTAGCATGTTCTCTAATTAAAACATAATACTCAAATTCATAAAAATTGAAGTATTTAATATACAAAACCTGAAAGCATCTTAATCATACTCTTAAAACAATTTAACACTTGAAAACCCAATCATAAATACATCTATATTCATTACATAAATCTTTAACCATAGTATACATTTCAAATACACACTTGAAATCCAAAATATATTGGGAAATACATAAGCCTTGAAAATAACTACAATATCTCAAAATACATGTGTGGCTAGACCTAGCAATCTCCTAAGACTCTATCTAACAAGACTATATGTACGCCTTACTACAAAATACTCACCACTAGCAGTTAGGCTCCTGGTCGGTAACTGAACTATATTGTACTCGCAAATGTAAGGAGGAAGGGAGAGGGTGAGTAAATGGACTTAGTGAGTGAATTCTCACCCACCACCCACATGAGACAACCAAGGAATATACATAATGCAATATATATGCAACAAGCATAAACCATTTGATATTTACATCTGTACACTGGGAAAGACTTTCATTCCATAGATCATAAACAAGCATTTATAAATTCATAATCAATTATGAAATCATTTTAATTGGTGGTGTGGTAGAGCTTAAAAACAGTATGAACATGATAAATATATATATAGTAGTTTTGAAGGTGTAAACCAGGATTTATCCTGATCAGTACAAATGGGAAATGCCCTGAGGTCATTTTCTGAAATTAAAGGGGCAGTTGCCAGGCAACCTCGAATGGGTGAACTCGATGTTTGAAGGGGATTATGTTGTTATGAATGATTTCGAGGTGAAAATCTCGTTTCTAAACTTTCGGCTCAAAATGACCAAAATACCCTCCTCTGTGTTACACGGGTAAAAGGTGGTTAAACAGAACTTTCAGGAAGTTTAGAATGATGTTTATGAGCAATGTTTGATGTTTAGTTAAGACAGGAAGGTCAGGAGAGTTTTAGTAAAATTACCATTTTGCCCTAGCGTGTGTAAGTGGCCTAATGACAATTAAGCAAACCTAAGCAATATTAGGCTCTAATGAAGATTAATTTATTTCGATAATTAATCTAGAGTCAAAATAATTTATTAAGGTTAATTAGAACCTAAGATTGCTTAGATAAACTCTAATTGCATTCTTTAATTCAAGATTCCTAGTCATGGAATCTTGAATAGTGTTTCTCTCCAATTCCTTAAATTAAGGAATTGTGCCATACCTCATTTGACCAAAAGAATTATTTTAAATTACTAATCTAATAAGACCCTCCTAATCAAGTCTTGAACCACCTTAATTAACCATTTTCTCACCTAAACACTTGCTTACAAACTCCTAATCAAAACCTTAATCAAAGAAACACTTAAACACATCCTTAAACCACAATTACATGAACAAAAATCCCTTCCCCCTTGGCTGATGTGTTGGCCGAAAATCCCCCTAAAAATGGTGCCACATGTTGATTTTTGATGCACTCCAAGCCCATGCCTAGGCCATGCTTTGCCCATACCTTGCCCATGCTTTCCAACCATGCTTGTCATGCCTAAGCCCATGCTTTTGTAAGAGATTCCTCCTCCCTTGGCCTTGAAAACCATCAGCCATTCCCTCCCAAATCAGCCAACATGTCTCATTCTTCTATAAATACCAAGCCTTGATGAACCTTGTCACACTTTGGTTCACTTGGTAAGTTCACACTTCTTGCAAATCCTCTCATTTCCTTTCAAACTTCCTCACTTAGCTGATTTCTCCCTTCAAGTTTCAAGAGGATTTTCCCTCTCCATTTCATCAGAAACTCAAGCTTTCCTTCCTCTCTTCAAGACTTCTAAGGTAGGGGTTTTGTTTTGAAATGTTTGTTTGTGTTCTTCAAGAAAGTTCTAGTTTTTCTCTTGGTTTCAAACTCTTTTCCCTTCCTCTTTCTTTGGCCAAGAGGCCTTTTTATGAATGTGAGCTTGATGATGAGGTTTCAAGATAATGACTTGTTGTCATGTGAGAAACCTCTAAAGCTTGAAACAACTTGGTCTTGGACCATACATGCTTGGATTTCCTTTCTTTTCTTGGCTTAAGTTTCGGTTTTTCTTCCTCTTTCCCTTAAGGATTTCAGTTTTCTCTTTGGATTTGAACAAAGTTTGTAAAAATGTTAGTAGATCACAAAAGTTTTGTTAAGAAAATTAATCTTATGATTTCAAAGAGCTCTAAGCTTACCCTTGCCAACCTTAAAGTTGGTCGGCCATTCTAAGAGTTTTACTCTAGATTGAAGCCCATGAGCAATAAAATAAAGAATATGACTTAGTTCTTGTAGTTTTGTTTAGACAAAGTGTTGAACTTTGTGTCCATTTTCTAAGCTTGATGATGAAGTTCAAACCTTAAGATTTCTCTTGAAGTCTAGTGCTAAGAACTCTCTTGCCTTATGATACATAATGGGTTAAGGTTTATGTTCCTCTAAAGTCTTGCAAGAGCTCTAGCTAAGATAAAAACAAGTTGCATTCATGTTTAATTTTATGTCTTGCATCTCATGTTTATTTTGATGCTATCACTAATTTCAGAGTAAATGAATGAACTTGCATTACCATATTTAAATTCCCAAGCTTGCATTTCATGTTTATATTTCAAGTCATCACTTAATCCTTAAAGATAATAATGAAGTTGCATCTCATATTTATTTTATGCTCTCACTTTACTTTCTAATGAAGAGTAAAATAAAGTGCATAGCATGTTTAAGATTTTGTCATCACCTAAATACTAGAGCTCAAAGACTTGCCCTAAGTATCTTAAAAGGAAACTTTGGACAAAAGAAATGGATGAGTTTTGGTATGACTCAATAATGGTTTGATTTTGTAAAATGCATGAATAATTTCAAGAAAATGTTGGAAAACTGTTTTATGGTCTCAAGATGTTTAATAGTTTGGAATGTGTCAAAAATCATGTTTCTCAAACTTCTGAGGTTCCTCATCGTAACACATCCATGTAATCGATACAAAGGCTTTGGAACTGGTCTTTAGGTCATCGTTACCAGAGGCAGTGTAATTGAATTACAGTGCTTCTCATGCCCAGGAACTTGTACTGGAAACCTTGTAATCGATTACCTTATAGTGTAATCAATTACCCCTATGTTTTTTATTTCAGAAACGGGTTTAATGTAACGCTTTAATTTTGGTGTAATTTTACTATCATTAGAATTCCAATTCCCGTAGGTAAATATTATATAAAATTTGAACCAAACAATCCTTAATAAAGGAATATAACGTTAGAAGAGAAGTTAGGAGCAATTCGTGCAAGTATTGCAAACCCCAATTTTCTGTACGTGTAAAATGACCAAAATGCCCTGAGGTTATTTTACTAGAAAATGAGGATCGTGGGCCCCACCCATCCTCAAGGGGATGTTTTGATGTTAATAAGGGATTGTTTGTGTTATGTGTGTTAATAGAGGAGAAGAACCTAATTTTGAGCTTCGACGCGAAATGACCAAAACGCCCATGCGTTTTTAACTCCGATTTGCGTGCGACTAACCGAACCTCACTAAAATGTTTTAAAAGGTGTTTTTAAGCCATGATTAACCATTGGTTAAGCTCGGGTGGTCTGGGCAATTTTTAAGTAAAATGACCGTTTTGCCCTGTCTTTTGTAGTTTTACAAATTTTGAGATTTTTGATTCGTCTAACGAAACCTAAGCAATATTAGGCTCAAATTAAAGCTTATTAAATTCTAATTATTAATCTAGAGTCAAAATTATTTATTTAGATTGATTAGAACCTAAAATTGCTTAAAACACCCAAATTGCTTATAATTCACTTAAGCCCTTACCGTAAATTCTCTAAATTGCATGAATACCTTGCCTACACCTAAATAATACATGGAACACACAAAATCCTCTTCCACAAGGCTGTAATGCACGAAATTATTGAGTAATAAGTCAGAAAATTATTACACAAAAATCCAAAAATGAAAACAAAGAATCATGAAAACATGGAAACATGATTCCATGTTTAAGCCACCAAACAAAATGATTTTTCTTCCTTATTTTTTCTCAATTTTTGGTCAGATTTCCTCCTTCCTTTGTCCATTTATGAGCTGCAAAATCTCTATAAATAGGCATGCTTGAAGATAGTTTAGATGCTTGTTCATAACTTACACAAATTCTAGTTTTAGGAGCACCAAAAGCTTTCTTTCCTCCTCCTCTTGGCTGAATTTTTCTTCAAGTTTTCAAGAATATTCTTCATTTCACTCAAGGAAACCAAGTTCTCTTCCTTTCCTTCAAATCAATTAGGTAGGGAGTTGTTTTAAGTTTATTTCTATGCTTTGCTAAGTGTTGTTCTTGGTTCAAAATGATGATTTCATGGATTTTCTCTAGTTTTTCCATTTGGTTTTCTTCTTCCTTTTTCTTTGAACAATTCAGCCATATGGCCTAGGTGGGACTAAGATGATGGCTTGATGATGAGGACCTTGAGGGTGGGTTGTGAATCCATCACAAGTTAGGCCTCTAAAGCTTGAAAGTTCCACTTGATGCAAAACTTTAAAGAATAATATTTTTATGATGTTTTTATGATCTTGAGTTTAGAACTTGAAAGATGTATTTTTCACTTTGTCTTGCTAAGATATATTGGGTTGAATTTATATTTCTCTAAAGTCTTGGAAGCTCTAGTAAAGAAATAAAATGAACTTGCATCCATGTTTAAGTTTATGCCTTGCATAACCATGTTTACTTTCTATGTCATCACTAAATTCTCAAGAATGAATAAATGAACTTGCATATTCATGTTTAAATTTCCAAGCTTGCATTTCATGTTTAAATTTCAAGTTGTCACTTAATCTCTAAAGATAATAAAGAAGTTGCATCTCATATTTATTTTATGCTCTCACTTTATTTTATAATGGCTAAAAGAATCAATGCATGGCATGTTTATTTTATGTCATCACCTAAAAATCCTAGAGCTCAAAGACTTGCCCATGAATCATAAGCAAAGAAATGAGATAATTGGAGTTAAAGAATTATTCTTTAAGAAGTCTTGAAATTGGAGCTTAAAAAAAATGTAATTCTCATCCCTCACAGGTCCTATGCGGACTTAAGGGCTAGGATTCTTGGTCTTCTTCCTCTTTCCTTGGTTCCTATGCGGTACCGCCGCTAGTTTCTTGCATCATGTTTATATTACAAGTTCTTGCATCATGTTTAATTTTAAGTTATCACCTTAAATCTTAAAGATAAAGAAATGGAATTGCATATCATGTTTATAATTCCAAGCTATCACCTTATAAAGATAAGATTAAAATAAGGTTGCATAGCATGGTAATAATTCAAAGATGTCACCTAAATCTCTAAAGCTCAAGACTTGCTCCTTTTATCTTAAGTGAAATATTTAATTATGAACATTCTTTCAAGTTATAAATCGGTCCCATGGTTAAGTTAGGCCTAAAGTCCTATGACTTCTTTCAAGTTTAACAAAAAGAATTAGTTCTAAAAGAGTTTTAAAACTTTGTAAGAATTTTATGGGAAGCTAGTAATTTATGTGTACTTAAAATATGATTTGATGCTTATTAAGAATTTGGTGTCATTGATTGATTCCCTGGTTTATATGTTATAGTTGTATTGCAAACAATGAAAACTTATGCATGAAATAAAGACATATTATACTCCTTGAAGAAAGTATCCTAAGAGTGCAATTTGGAAATTTCTGGCTAAGGAAAGATTTGGTATTTAAGCGTGTCCATTGTGACCCACCTCTCTTTCCTGGGAATCTCCAGGATGATGACAGTTGGTATATATTATTCGGCATAAGACTATAAATGAGAAAATGTTATGATGATTATGAATGAAGAATTGTATTATGATATAACATGCAAAGACTTAAAGGTGACTCAAAATATATGAAAATGATCCTTGACCAATCAAACTATAGGTGGTGAAAAGGTGATTCTTGCCCCCTAGTCTGTTCTCTCAAAAGGGTAGAGTCAGAATTTTACTTATCAAAAGGGATAAGTATATGCTAGTGACGACTAGTAAGGTATGAGCTCATAACCTAGATTACTCCCAAAAGGGTGGAGTAGGGGTGGCCCAGGAAAATGATGATGAAAGTAACTTTAAGTCACCTAAGAAACTAAGTAAATGCATTATGTGAATATGATGTTCTGCTATGCATAGTATTTATGAGATGATGATGAGAAATATGATGTTCTGCTATGCATAGTATTATGAAATGATGATGAGGAATATGATGTGATTTTATGCATAACTATGTTATTATATATGAAAGGAAAAGTTCATTATAAACATGACATGCTAAGTTTATGATGCATTATAAGACGCATGATTAAAAGGACGAACCTCGGTAAAGTATATTTTCGAACTTAATAAATCAATCTTAGCATGCTCACTATTTCATAATAACCCGAGGTTCCTGGGGACGATGATGATGACACAATGCATCATGAGGTGAGTACCCTACTGAGATTCTTTTTATAAGTTTCTCACTCCCTCTATTTTCTTTCCATCTCGTCTTAAAAACGAAGGAAGCGTTCGTGAATCACATTGAGGCTTTCACCGGGTAGCTGAACTTGAATCCTGCTAGTTTCACTCGTATATTTCAGATATCTATCCCTATCCCTGGAGTGTTATTAGGTGCCATTAATGGATGTCCTTCCATCCATATATTATTTATGTTTTATTAGATTGCCTACACTTAGTCTTATTCTCTTGGTAGGCAAAATATCTATATGATATGTAATTATGGATGCTGTATGATGGAGCCAATATATTATGATGTGATGTTTGTAAATTCCTATGTGTCTTTTAAATTTTGCTAAATCATTCACGTTCAAGCGCGCTCACGTTTTCAATTATGTTTAAAAAAAAAATGGCTCGTAATTTCACTAAGTATTTTCAAAGCATGATTAAGGAACTGAAGCAAAGAGTAAAGTCTAGTAATTAATCGAATACTGCCTAGGTGTATTGGGTTAATTATTAGGGTGTTACC
>JAMLFY010000019.1:6230959-6524334 GCA_030441495.1 Dalbergia oliveri | reverse complement strand
CATGGACTACATGAATAAGAACTTTAGACCCTATTTAGACTAGTTTGTGGTTGTTTTCATAGATGACAGACTCATCTATTTAAAGACCGACGAGAAGCTAAAAGAGCTAAAAGGTAATAATCTATTTCTCAATTTCCTTACCCTTGTTGTTTGGACTTTAGAATGTGAAAAGAGCTTCCAAGAGCTAAAAGTAAAGTTAACCACCACCCCAATGTTAGTGTTACCTTCCCAATATGCCTTTTGAGGTGTATTTTGATGCTTCGGGGAAAGGTTTGGGTTGTATTGATGAAATAGGCAAGTGGTGGTCTATACATCCACACAACTCAAGCCTCATGAAGCAAACTACCCCACCCATGACCTTGAGTGAGCAACCAGTGGTGTTTGCCTTGAAGGTGTGAAGACACCATTTGTACGGTGAAGTTTTAGGTGTTTTCTAATCACAAGAGTTCAATATCTTTTGATGAGAATGAGCTGAATATAAGACAAAAGAGATGGATGGAATTCTTGAAGGACTACGACTTTGGGTTGAACTATCATTCCAACAAGGCTAATGCATGGCGATGCCTTGAGTCGAAGTCATTACACCTGCTCAGATGATGGTTAAGGAGGTAAAATTGATTAAGAGGTTTAGAGACCTGAACTTGGGGATGACCTTGACCACTGAGAGCATGAAGGTGTGCTATCTCAATGTAATGAGTGACTTCAAAGAGAGAATCACTCAACCTCAACAAGAAGATGGGAGTTTAAGGAGACCTTAGAGGCAATAGAAATGGGAAGTTAAAGGGTTTCACCGAGGCTCAAGCTGTGGAGGTTTGAGGGCGAATTTGTGTACCGACGAGTGGTGACCTTTAAGAAGATTTTGGAGGAGGCTCATAAGAGTCACTTCACTATTCACCCTGGTACCATCAAGATGCATTAGGACTTGAAGATGTTTTTGTGCGGTTTGGAGAGAGATGTGGCCATAGAGGTAAGTAAGTGCTTGTTCGCCAAAAGGTGAAGATTGAGCAACAAAAATCTTCTGAATGTTGCAACCCTTGTCGATTCCTAAATAGAAATGGGATAGCACCGATGGATTTCGTGATGGGTCTACCTAGAACCAAGCTGGCCATGACGCCATATGGGTGATCATGGATCGACTAACGAGTCGGCTCACTTTTTACCTATAAAGGTAACTTATTCATTGGATAAGTTTGCTCAGCGATATATCCAAGAGATCGTGAAGTTGCATAGAGTGCCATCAATGATAATCTTGGATCATGATCCGAATCTCATCACGTTTTTGGGAGCCTTCCAGAAAGCATTTAAGCTGTGTCTAAGCACAACTTACCACCCTCAAATGGATGGCCAATTGGAAAGGACCATATAAACTTTGGAGGATATGTTGAGGGCATATATATTGGACCAAAGGGAAGTTGGGATAAATACCCGTCGTTTATTGAGTTTGCATATAACAACAGTTATCATGCAAGCATAGGTATGGCACCGTATAAGGCCTTGTATAAAGGAAGTGTCAATCCCCTCTATGTTGGTATGAACCCGGTGAGCAAGTGTGTTAGGACCTGAGGTTGTAAGGGAAACAACGAAACAAATCAAGAGGATTAGGATAGAATTCTTACTATTCAAAGTCGATAGAAAGCTATGCGATAAACCTGAAAGCCATTGGAGTTCCAAGAGGGAGAGCATGTATTCCTTAGGATTGCCCTTACTATAGGCATAGGACGAGCTAAGAGTCAAAAAGTAAAACCCAGATTTCTTGGTCCTTTTGAAATTCTTAATAGAGTTGGGTTAGTAGCATATCAAGATAGCCTACCACCAAATTTGTCTAACCTTCATGATGTCTTCCATGTCTTAATTAGAAATATTAATTCGACCCTAGTCATGTGTTAGAGTCAAGCGGCACAATTAAGGAGGACTACCTTTAACCCTCACCTACGAGAATCATGGACAGAGGAGGAAGCAGTTAAAGACAAACCGTACCTATGGTCAAAGTGGCATGGGGACAAAGAAAGGCGAAGGAATTTATGTGGAAATTGGAGTTAGAGATGAAGTCACAATATCCCAAGCTTTTAGGTAACAAATTTCGAGGACAAAATTCTTTTTAAGGAGGGGAGAAATGTAATACCCAATTTTTCCTATAGTGCAAAATGACCAAAATGTCCTTGAAGTCATTTTCACCTGAAATTTAGGCAATGACTTCCATCCTCAAGGGGTTAGTTTAATGTTTGAAGGGGATTAGATGTGTTGTGAATGATCATAGAGTTAAAATCTCAAACTTTTGGTTTTTCCCAGGTGCCAATTACCAAAATACCTTGGAGTGATTTAGCGCAGGGTTAAGTATCGACTTGAAGGTTAATACCTAGAGGTTAGATATGTCAATTATAAGAAATGTGTGATATCAAAGTAAATTTGGCATGCATCTATCATACATTGAGATATTTGTTTGATCTTTATTAGGCATCTTTAAAGGAGAATGAGAAAATGCAAAGGCAATTCTTTTTCAAGATATATTATAAAATTATTTCGAGCCATTTGGATATATCTTTTTATCTGATTATTTGATTTAATAATGAAAGTTTTTATTAGATGTATTACTTGATTTTTTTTTAAGGAATATTTTAGAATATTTTATTTCAAAACTTTTAGTATTGATTGTTCTCAATATTGAATAAAATAGTTATTCTATTATATTTCATAATTATTAATTATATTTTTATGTGATATTGTTGAGATTTAACATATCATTTACTTTATTGATTTATGTCACATAATAATCATATTTATTATCATAATTAGTATATCATGAAATAATATTGTATGATACTAATTTTTCGAGGTAATTGTGATACATGTATTTATATCACTATCATGTCATGACAAATTTCTTTTTACTTACATGATATGTTAATGCTTTGATGACATATTTTGATATTTTCATCTTGAAATAAGATAATAAAATCTTAACTCAATTATTAAGTTTTTTGAATATGATTGAAGACTCCAGAAGAGCTATTATTTTGTTTCCAAAAGAAACAAAATTAATTAAAAATATTAATATCATTCTTGGTAGCAAGATGAATGAAGGATCTAGAAGAGCTACTACTTTATTTCCTGAAGAAACATAAATAATTCTCTACTAGATACAAAGGTAATAAAGAGAACTTGGTGTGTCTCAAAGATATTCCTGAAAGGATATCATATTGTGATAGTGAGTGAACTAAATAGTGAGTATACCTCCATATCATAACTTGTGCTTTAGGTAAGAAAGTTGCTTTAGAAAATTTTGTCTGGACTTTCTTTTAGTCTATAGTACTAATATGAGTTCAATTGAATCATCATATGCTATTGTAAACTAGATGTTTACTAGCCCAGATGATTTCACCTTTTGACATGACCAATTAGGACATCCTGAAACAATAATGATGTAAGGAATTAATGAAACTCATATGAGCATTTTTTGAAGAACTAGAAGATTCTTCATTGTAATGAGTTTTCTTGTGTTGCGTGTTCTCAAAGTAAATTAATTATATAGCCTTCACTAGCAAAGATTGGATTAAACTCTTAAATTCCCAGAAGGAATTTAAGGTGATATATGTAGATCAATTTATCCACCATATGGACCTTTCAAATATTTTATGATTTTAATAGATGCATCTATGAAATGGTCACATGTGTGCTCATTATGATTTTGCAACCTGAAGCTTGCAATTTTAATTGTGCAAATTATTAAGAGCACAATTTCCTGATAATCCAATCAAAACTTTATCTGATGATTCTGTGAATTTTTTTCTAGCTTTTATTGTTTGTAGGCCAATGTTATAGATGTTGAACATTTAGTTATTTATGTTCATATATAGAAAAAGTTGGCAAGCATAATTAACTTATAAAAGACCTTGTTAATTGCTAGGTTGCTGCTCATGAGAACAAATCTCCCAATTTCTAGTTGGGGCATATTATTTGCAGCACTTATTTATATAAGGCTAATAAATTGCTAATAATTCTCTCACAAATATTTTGGCCTGCCAAATAGTTCCCATTTAAGAACTTTGGAGGTGCAATATAAATCTCAATTGCCTATCTTATCGCTCCAAATTGAATCCCAAAGAAAATTAGGATATATGTTGAATATGATTATCCCTTTATGGTCAAATATATTGAAATGCAAATGGGAGATGCTTTAAGTCTCAGTTTGTGAGAAATAATATTTCTAACATCAGGGGAGAAAGTAGTACTCTGGAAAAGAAAATAAATTGGAATGCATTAATATTCTATTTAGATCCTCACACAAGACAATTGAACTAGAAGTTTAAACGATTATACATTTGCAAAGAATAGCAAATGAATTGTCAAGATGCATTTTTTTATAATACAAAGGATAACTAAATCATATATACTAGCTAAAAATGCCTTAATCTAATTGATGTCCCTGTTGGACAATTGGTTAATGTAAAAATTGCACGCAAGAGCGTGTAAATTTAGCGATTCCAAAAAAAAAACCTCAAAAAAGAAGTAAGGCAAGAGTTCAAATGATGTTATGAAGGCAAAGGATACTTTCCTGAAGAAGAGAATAGAGACATAGTAAGGACATTATTACAGTCCAAAATTTTGATATATTTGACGCCAGAAACGTTTAAGTACCTTAAAATAATCATTGAAAATGATGAGATCTCAATAGACTATGTCTCTATAGGAAAAATGGTGGAATCGACGAGTATTAATTGTTGACAATATATTTAGATATAATATAGCCCTAAATATTATGCATGAAATGAGGTCTTGAGCCAAGAATCATCGAAAATGTCTACGTAGAAGTGATTGGCCAAAATGGAAGAAGCCATCCAAGCTTGAATTGGATCACTTGCAAAACGTGAAGTCTTTGGACTTAGTCCAAACACCAAAAGGAGTGAAACTTGGGATACAAATGGGTATTTGAAAGAAAGAAATGAGGAAAATGAAATTGTATGCTATAAGGCTCTACTTGTAGCACAAGGTTTCTCACAAAGACCTGGTATAGATTATGGTGAAATGTATTCCCCAGTGTGGATGCAACAATTTCGATATTTGATTGGCTTATCTAAGGTTAATATGCATCTAATAGGTGTTGTCATAGCCTATCTATACAGTCATTAGATAATGATATTTACATGAAAAGTCCTTGAAGGATTAAAGATATCAACATCATCTAATGAATATCTAAGGTAGTACACAATCAAGTTGCAAAGATCTATATATGGCCTAAAGCAATCTGGACGGATATGGTATAGCCATCTTAATGAGTATTTGATTAAGAAGGGGTTTACAAATGATGTCATTTACCCCTATGTTTATATCTGGATTTATTATAAAGCTGCTTGATAATTTGAATATCATTGGAACTCCTAAAGAAGTTCTCATAGTCATAAAAGATCTAACAAAAGAGTTTGAGATGAAAGATCTTGGAAGACAAATCTTACTCGGCCTTCAGATTCAGCATTTAACAAACAAACTATTTGTTTGTTAATCAATTTACATAGATAACTCTTATGAAATTTTATATGGATAAAATTGCATGTATTTTTCTTCAGGTGTATTGTATCAGGATATTTATTAAATCTGCATAAAGGAGATATCAAATAGGTTTTTTTCACTTATGGAGACATAATCTTATCTTGGCGATACACAAGATAAACTATAGCCACTATTTCTTCAAATCACAGAGAAATTAGTGCAATATACAAAGCTCATGAATCTTTCTGCTAAAGGCAATGGATCAACATGTTCAAACTATCATGTAGATTATCTTACAAGAAAGTTGCACAACTTTACATAAAGACAACATGACTTAGATAGTTCATCTAAAGAGAGGAGCTATATCCAATTTGTTCAAATAATAGAGTTATTACCTATTTCTTCTTTGTAGAAGTGGTGCAAAAAATTAATAATACATCGATTATGAGATTTTAAGTGTTACTTTAAAATGGGGGAAATACTGTTTTTTTCCTTGGTCAAGGTTTTTATCCTTTGATTTTTCTTTCATACGGATTTTAATGAGGCAGTTAGCCCACTTTGAGGATATTGTACTCTTTTTTCTTCACTAAGATTTTTTTCCCATTCTGATTTTCTTAGTAAGGTTTGATGAGGCATATTTTAATGGACATCTAAAGGGGAGTGTTATGAAATATTATTCATTTATAAATGTTTATATCTTTAGCTGATTTAGTTAAGATTTAATTAGATTAGATTGAATTTTGTTATGATTTTATATGATATTATATCTCTCTTCTTTTGGATATAAATAACCATTTGTACTGCTCCATATAGAGTACCTTTTAGATTATCCATAAGAGTATTCTTTTTCTTCTTCTTTATTGTTCTCTCTATTCTTATTTTTTACAACACATATAATATCTCAATTATTAACAATAGTTTTGTAAATTAATATAAACATACGTAAGTCCAAAGTATAAAAATAAAATCTATACGATTTCAAAGAAAATAAAAGAATAATTTATAAAGTAACAAAAATGCCATAACAATTAACTATAATGAAAAAAAAACACAAAATTTAAAACGCTTAGCGTGATCGGGTTATGAAAAAAATATAACTAAATAAATATTTATCTGAAAACGTTGTTGAAAGAAACTTTCACGTAAGCCATTAAGAAATAGTAGAAGAATAATAAAAGAAGTATTTGAAAGATTTACTCAAATACACATTTAAAACTAGTAAAAGTAAAATCTTTTAAGTAACGGGAATTATACTAAAAAGAAGGGTAAATTACACTCCTCTCCACTGAGAATTTCTGGAAATACAACTCACACCCTCGTCTTGCTAACCTACACTCACACTCCCTCTACTTGTCAAATTTTTAAGGATTTACATCACAATTACACCCCTTATGCACAGAGCACCATCAATAAACTTAATAGAATGACATTTTTACGATATTAAATTTAATTAATAAAATTACAAAAATAACCTTAAACTTAATAGAGTGGATAAGGGTATTTTTATAATTTTATTAATTAAAATCAATTAATATTATAAAAATATCATTCTGTTAAGTTTACTGTAACAGGACTTTGTGAATTGGTTAACTTGGAACTATAATATAAATATTTAAAATTGAAGTAATGGTACTAAGTATAAGTTATAGTGAAAACCGTGTGAGTTATATTTCACAAACCTTACGAAAAGTAAATGTAATTTACCTTAAAAAGAATAAAATGTAAACATATGTAAGTCCAAAGCATTTATGAAGTTTTCATATATACATTTATTTAGTTATCGTTTTTCATAACCCGATCTTGGTAGCGTTTTAAATTTTATGCTTTTTAATATTTTTTATTATAGCCAATTGTTATGACATTTGTGTTACGTCTAATGTGATTTCTTCTTTTGGGTTGTCTTAACACCAAAGACTGACTTTATAGATTTAAGTGCATTTCAAGAAATGAGCCTGTTTGTTCCTTTTGTTTCTATGGGAATCTTTAGAATATCTTTTCCTCTATCGATTTGATTTACCGAATCATTTTGATTGCTTTTAGGATATTTGGTCTAGTGCACTATTTAGAAACTTTGATAAGAAACTTTGGCTATCTTTCTTGTATTTGGTATGTTGGTCTATTTGGCAACTTAGGAACAGGATGGTTTTTGAAGGCTTCAAGCATAACATTGATTTTACGGCTGTGCCAAATGACCAAAAACTCATTGAGTCATTTTTATATTGAGAATTGAGGACTCCAATCCCCATCCTCAATGAGTATTTTAATACTAGGATAAGGTTATGTGAGGTTAAGATGCCATAGAATTACACCTCTATTTCAAAACTATAGTGGATTTGATGGGACGAAATGCAAAGTTTACAACCAATGTTATGGTGAATTTTAGAATTGTTATATCAAAATCCAATTTGCTCAGTATGGTTTAGTTGAATAAATGGTCTCATTTGCTTGAGCATGCATATTATGATTTAGAACGTAAATAATGAATGATTAGGCCAAATATGGTTGATTTTTTGGTGTTTCAGTTTTTAAAAGGCAACCCCGTTGTTTGTATCATGATTTGCAGATGGTTATGTTTCCCTCCACCAAAAGGAGTTCATGACATGAATATCTACCCATATTGTTTATATAATTTTATTAGTGACTTTATTGTAGTGTCTTAAGATGCATGCCTGGTCATTCCAACTTTAAATATTAATGAAAGTTATCCTATTATTTGATAACATCTCTTTCCCATCCCCTGCACCCCCTCACTCCCAGTAATGATGGACAAGGTTGCACCTACCAAGACCATGAATTAGGAATGATGGGCAAGATTTGGAGCATGGGACAAATTGTTGTTTATCAAAAACAAGTTCAGGGAGATCATTCATTTCCTGTTGCTATCTTCACTTTAAAAAGAGAAATAAGAGCCGCTTGTTTTTCAGAGGGACTCAGAAAAATTGAAGCAAGAATCATAGAGCCTGCTAGATTTGGAAAAAAAAAAAAAAAGAGAATAACACTGTATGGTATCCTTTTCTTATCCTTGTTATCTGAGTTTTACTTTCATCTATTATTAGATCACAAATCATACACATGCACACACAATGAACCATTTCTCAGTGTCAAACATAGCCTCACAGCCAACTCCATCCTCAATAAATAAAAATCAATCTCAAAGTCACAATAAATACATTCAAAAACGCAATCATCACATAAACCAACCACAATTTTCACCCAAGCAGATACAATTTGCACATATCCATAAACCAAAAACAAAAATACAGCCATTGAGAACTAAATCATTTATAGCCAAGAGTCCAAACAGTCCTGCATTATTACAACCAATCATGTCCAGAATAATGTTCAACCCATGTATATACAACTTATAAACCAGGGATCTGAATCTATATATATATATATATAAAGGAAGTAAAGAAGAAGCAAAAACAGAGGGAATGCCCTCTGCCTTACCACCGCCGGATTAGCTGTCACGGTCTCGCCTTTGCGGTGGTGAGTCATCAATCGCCGCCGCATCATCACGGTTTCCTCGCGGTCGTCCTCTCCGCCTTTGCCTCCGCGAACCACCGCTGGCGCCAATCACGGCCATGGGTTAGCCGATCTCCCCCCATGGCCTCATCATCATCAAGCTCCCGTGAAACACCAGCTCCGGCAACCATCATCTACAACCCAACCAAAAATCAAGCCAGAAACAAAGCACCATCAAACAACAGCAATCAAACTCAGAAAAACCAAGGAAAAATTTTTTTTTTGGGGAAAAGGGAAGAGGGCTGCGACCTCGCCGCGGCCTCCCCCTCAAAGTCGTGGCTCCTGCTTTCCATCCCGGAGCCCCCTTACGCCACGACGACCCCTGCCTCCCCATCTGCCGCCGCCGACGCACCGCGGTCCCCGTCTTCTTCTTCCTTCCCTCTTCCTCGCTCTGCCTCCCTCTCTTAATCCGTGATCGTATGTGTGTAGCCCCCAACCCCAAATGGCGAATGAATTCCTTTTCCCTCACAAATGCATGTCCCTTACTCTTTGTCTCATACCCTATCCCTTGTTCTACTCTCCTTCTTTGCGTGAGTAAGTGGGTTGGTAGGTGTTAGTGTTTTGTGTGTATTGTGTGAGAGTATTGTGTGTGTGTGTGTGAGAGAGAATCCCAGGCCTATCCCCTGTTGCTGCCCTCATTTTCAATCTAGTTTCTTTTGTTTTATTTTATGTAGGCGTGTGTGTAGTTCATGTGGCTGGAAAGGAAGAGAGTTTGGCTATTTTAACAAAAATAAACTAGTGGGAATATTTGGGCCTTTTCTAGTTAAAATTCTTTTTTTTTTGAGTGAACAATAATCTTTTAATGTAGATTTTGGTTTGAGGCTTAAATAAAGGGAATAATCTTGTGTCATCATTACTGGGCTTTGTTTTGGGTTTTATTACTGCATTTGGGTTTTTTTTTTTTCTTTGAAAAATAAGATTCAAGAATAAATAAATAAATAAAATAAGATAAATAAAATAAAATAAGAAAAGATAAAAATATTTGAATGTTTGTTTAATTTTTAATTTAGCTTTTAACAATTTTCAATTGTTCTTTATTTGTCTCGTACTTATTTGACCTCTTGATTTATCTTGCATTATTGATATATTTAGTTGAATTAAAATTTTTCCTTTACATTAAACTTCTTATATGTCTATGGGGTTCATGTGATGGCTAGTAACTTTCCTTGAGTAGTGAACGACCTTAAAGGTTGTTTAGACCATAAGAATTCATTAAATAGCTAAGTGTCAGTTAAATCCTGGACAAGAGGAATAATATTATAAAATGTTTTATCAAATAATTAAAATCATTAAAGAGACAAATATTTTTTTTTTTAGAATGATGTGGCTTTTAGTTCCTCATTTGACTAGGTTTATACGTTGGCATAGCAACACTTATCAAGCCAAAATTTATTTTTTCCTAAAATTTGATTTCTTTTCTTGTTTCAATTTTATTTTTGTACATAAAATGTTGAACTATGAGTTATGATGGTGGCTATGACGACTTGGATGCTGATGTTTGCATATCTAAATAACATGCTAATACCAAAGGATACATAAAATACATGGAAATGATCCTTGAGACTCTAGGAATTAATGGCTATGAAAGGTATCAATAAGGAATCTTTCAGACTTCAAGAATTAATAGTTATAGGAGGTGACCAAGAAGGTGATCTTTTAGACTCTAGAAATTAATGGTAATGAAAGCTTGATCATGTGCCCTTATCCCATATACTAATATGAGTATTAGTAGTGAGGGATTAAAGCTATAATGAGACTTTAGAAGAGAAGAGGTGGCCCTTAGAAGAGCAAGAAAGTTAAGTCACCTAAGATTATTAAAAAGGAAAGATCAAGTTATCATAGCTTGTGTTCTTTATGTCATATCCGATTTATTGTGACTCTGTGATATGTTTCATATGGTATTGACGTCATTTATTACGAGGTATGATGCACTCATAGCATTAAGAAACATGCTAAAGACATTTACCTCTGAATAATGACTTTTAAACTTAATAAATAAATCTATTATGTCCATTGTTTTCATAATGAAACTTGAGGTTCCTAAGGTTAAATGATGACACATGTTTGGAGGCAAGAGTCCTTCTACGATTTATGTTCATGTTTCTCATTTCCTCTATTTTCTTTCCATTTCATCTTCAGTAGTGCGATGCTACATTCGTGATTTACATTGATGCTCCCACCTGGAAATACATTTCAATCCTACCAACCAGCTTATCATTTCATAGGTCGATGTACTGCCCGCCTTTTATTCTCTGCTAGACCGTCCTTTGCACCCCACTTACCAGCTTTTGGCTTTCCATTCTACCCCTTTCACTCATGATTTTGTTTTCAGCGTGCCCATTTGTGTATAGAGAGCTCCCCGTGGCCATACTACCGTATCTAGTATCCGTGACTTCCTGGTTCACTTACCCTGACCACCCTCCAACCTACTGAGCCATGGTCAGATCCATCAGAAGAGTCTCATTCCCAGGATTTCAGCCTTGGCCTCATGCTCCGACCATTCCCAGGGATGTGGGGAGCGGGAGGGATTGAGAGGCCACAGTGACACACCTATAAGGGAGTCACCCATCCACATCGGTAGCTCATATTCATCCCCTGGGTCGTCTTGTAAGAACCCTTTTAGTATTATTGTGATAAAATTAATTGTGAATAATCTATAGGAATTTTGAAAATTCTGATCCTAAGACAGGTTATGATTAGAATAATATGAGGAGTTTGTAAAAAAAATAAAAATTAATTTAATATTATTAAAAATTAATAGAATAATATTTTATTCCTAAGATATAGAATAGACATATAATCGATATAAGGACATTGAAAAATAATGATAAAGTTAAATAAATATTTTTAACCTAGTAAAATTGTTTAGGTATCGATTTGGGTAATACCAAATATAATAATTGGTATACCAAAGTGGTAATAATTGGTATACCAAAACACTTAGTTGGTAAAAATTGATATGAATCAGACTCTTAAATAATTTTTACTTAGGACAATTGAATAAATATAGACATTTCTAATACCAATACAGGTAAATTGATCCTGAAATATTTTACTCTTTACTTTCTCTCCAAGCATGTCTATTTATAAAAAGAAGGAAATGAATAACATTTCCTCTTGGTTCTCATAGAACCTCACGTCCCCTTCTCCTTTCTTCATTCTTTTTCTTTTTTTCCTTTTCAAACTCCATGAAAGTCTCATATTCTTAAGGTTATGCCTAGATAAATACTTAAACTTATTCAAGAACACTTCCTCTACATCAAACTCAAGTCAAAGCCTTGTTTTTCCATTTCAAAAATGTCCAAAACCTACACCTCGAACTCGGCTAGTGCTCCTTCCCTATAACTTGTTCCAAGAGTTCATGGGGAAGCTCCTTCTCAATTGAGATTTGGTCAAGGTCCAAGCATACCACCCTATCAACACATTGAGTGACAAATTGACTCAATTTGCAATTTGAAACCAACCATGAGGATTGGGATGATATCCTTCCACAAGAGCTTCCTTTCAAAGTTAAGAAGACGTCACCGCCAAAATTCAAGTATTAATTAGTTCCTTGATCCTTAAGCATATAAGACACAATACTGCTAGTAATTTGGATGCTTTGGAAAAATTTCCCTATGCATTACAAAAACAGGAAAATCCAGTATTCAATACTTCAAAAACCCTATTATGGAGCTAAGGGTAATAATTAGTGCCTATGCACAAGATGCCAGGTACAAGGCATGTGCTTAAACAAAGTTATACGAAAATGACAAAGCCTCTGAGTTTGTCAAATAACATGTTGAAGTTTAACAAGCCTCTGATTTTGTCAAAATACATGTTGAAACCCAAGGAAACCCATTTGTGACAGCTCATACTGAAGTTGACAAGCCAACATTACGAAAGCTCTTACATATTCAACATTTGACAAGTCAAAGTTAGAGTTTTTCATTTCGGACTTAGAAAAATTCTCTAAGATTTTGAGGGACTTCAGTGACTTTAAGAAGTTTTCATCATTTGATGGTTATTGAGAATACTTCGACATGACAAAGTTGTAACTTCTCAATGACAAGAGCAAATGACAAACTAAGAAACTTTAAGCCACGTGACAACATTAAAGGTAACTCAAAGGACAAGTGTTAAAATCCTAGAACTTAGGTTGTCTATAAATACTAGTGCTTACAAATTGTAAAGGGTTGGAATTTTTACTCACACACTCTACTCAACATCTCCTATGACTACATAGAGCCTCTAGTTCATTAAGTATTATTCTTATCCATTTCCTTGCTTTCCTAGGGTTAGATTTCTTTTAATTTCTTTACATTTCTTGTACTTTATCTTCAATTTGTCAATTAAGCATTCTACTTTTTGCAAGTTCTTATTCTTCTTTAATTTGTCAAACATAACATTTACATAATCACAAAACAAATCACTCAATTTCCATTCATTCCATCCTCATTTCATAAAAAACAATTTGACACTCGATTCTTTTGGTGGAAAACCCAAGAGGAGTATCCTTTGCTTCTCCAATTGAGATCTTGAAAAACAAAGGCCTGTCATCCAAACTTTATGTTTGTCAATACATGCTTGGTTTAGAGCAATTTGACCTCTTACATAAGGAGATTGTCAATTATTTATTGGTGACAATATAAGTGTCAAAGTTTTATACACACGAAATAATATTATTTCAATAATCAATTGTATGTATAACCAATTTTCTTTATAGTCAATTATAGTAAAAAGAGTTTGACATTTATGTTAGCTGAAAAGCAATTTTAAGATACCACAACATCAAAATTAAATTGAAATATTATTACAATAGTCAAATGATATGCAAAATATGTGAAGTACTCTTATGCCATCATCATACATAAATATGTACCTAGAAAAAGCTAATATTACTCGGTATTTGAAAAATGGAAGACACATTAACTCCATGCAAAGTTAATTGCACATCTACAAGACTTCAGCACAAACATTATCAACACATGTAGACACCTCCATTGGAGAGGCTTGAGTTTACTAGTATATATATATAACCAAGGAAAATTTGGAAGGCCTCATATCCATATCTATAAGGCAACAAATCAGTCATGGAGTACTTCAATTTCCCTTCTTCTCTAAGGGCCCTTCTCCTCTTGACAATTCATGGAAGAACTTGCTCTTAGAGGCCATAATACATCGATGAACACTAACCGGAGTTCCCTCCACAAGGATGTTAGCATCACTATAAACACAATTAGAATCAATCAACAAAAGCGCAACACCTAATCTTTAGCCTAATACGGAGGACACATTTAAGTTAATTATTAGATATTACTCTTTTGTTTTAGTTCTTAACTTTAAACTTTTGGAAATACTCTAATAAAAATATGGGTAAATTTCTTTGTTTGAACTTTAAAAACAAAATGTGAGCGCATGTACTAATAAAACCCATCTTTCACCTCATACAATAGGAACAATAAGACACTTCATGGCCATACATGAAATGCATAACATAACAACATCATGAACATAAACACATAATATATATATATATATATATATATAGGTAATCATAAGTACTGAAATTCCAACGCCATGCACCAAACAACTACTAAATAGTATCATGCCCACCAAAGAGAGTTTGGGCTAAGAACATCATCCAACAAACATAAATAGTATAGAGATAGAAGCTATAAATAGTCTACTAAAACCTCCCCTCCCATTACTCCTATTGGATGTGCCTAGGCTAACCCTTAACACACTAACAAAGAAGTGTTATCCTCTACAAGATATGCACATGCGCTCCATGAGATCCACCACTAGCTCCTAAGGATGTTGCTCCTAGGAAGGAAGAAGGTAACGTTACACGAGCAATGTTGTTAGGTGTAGCAAGGACTTCAGGAGGATTGGGTGAGCACTCTTACCAGGACATGTAGCTCCCTTACGAATGTGCTCAACTTTGAGAGGTAGGCTAAGTCATTGAGTCTCCCTACTCACTACTCCCCACCTCCATAGGGACGGGTGTAGAATCGCCAAATTTCTTCTTCTTCAAGCTCATTTTTGTGCAGCTCCATTCCCATCTCAAGAGAGCTCAAACTTTCATTCAAATTCCTAAACTCCTAGCCTAGACTTGATAAAATCACAAACTTCCTTCATCAAAGTTATTCCACACATCAATACCTAAGTCTAATCGATTAAAATCTCAAATCTCCATCAATCCTCACCTCATAACTTGTTTCCTACTGATTTCATAATGGTTTAGGTGTGATTTGGGAGCTTTGAAGTGGAAGGGATCAATCTTGAGCAACTTGGAGCCAAGAATCCTTTGAACACCAAAGCAGGGCATTTTAAACCTCTTTTAAATTTGATTTTCTAATTTTCTTATGGATTTGGCTAAATATTCTTTGTTGTATTGGTTGATGATATATGGATATTGATGTATGAATTTTGGTGGAGTGTTTGGATGATGTTGGAAAACTCATTTTGGCAAAACAAATTTCGAAGCATGTGCTAGAATTCTCAATTTGTACCTGAATGTTGTGAATCATTAATTTTTTGAATATATTTTTGGATGTTTTTATCATGATAAAAATTATATGTGGAAGCTATATCCTAGGCTAGTTCCACAATTTTTGTTGAGCGTTGTTTCTATCCTAGTGCCTTAAAAATCAAGAACCAAAATAGTACCCATGCTTGGATTATTGAATTAAGTTATAAATTGCTAATTTTATTACCATATCAAATGATTGATTTATCACTTGAAATTTTACATGGTGTTGAGGACATATTGAATTCCAACTTGTGAATTTTGTATAATGTGATATGTTCATTTGATTAGGTAATAAAATTGGGAACTATGGTAGTTGGCTGAATAGGGGCTGCGACCTTTGAATTTGTCTAATTTTGTTAACATAGTTAGAGAACTCTTTTTGCTCTAAATTTTTTGGAATCTTGTGAATATATTGAAGGGTCTTGGATTTTATAGCCCCTGAATTGATTGTTTGGTGTACAAATAAATTTGTGCTATAAATTTGTGAAATCTGCCAATATGCTGGAATTGAATCCAAGTATTGATTTGATGATATAATGACATTTGGTTCAAGTATATTGTGTATGAATGCATGCTAGTGACTTAAAGGTTGGTTTATGATGCATGATTGAAATCACATTGTGAATGAATGCCTATATGTATTTTATGCATGCATTTGGAAAAAGAAAAGTGAATGATATATTGAATTAAGTTCTATACCCATAAGAACCATGAGATCTCTTGACTGTCAAGGGCAAATAAAGAAACATGAGATCCTTTTTAACTTGTCAAGGGAAAAAATGCAACATAAGATCCTTTCGACTTGTCGAAGGCAATAGAGAGGATGAGATCCTTTTTCACTTGTCGAGGAAAATAGAGATAGATAAGGTCCTTTATTTATCAAGGGTAGTTAAAGATAATTTCCTGATATTTGGCATCTACATAATTGTATCATATTGAATCATTTTGTTTACCATTATTTACTATGATTATGAGCTCATGATAAATGTGTACTAAGTGATTGATTTTTTAAAAGTAACCCACTTCAAAGATTGATTTTGAACTTTAAAAATGAAACAGTTATTATGTAATGCATGATCACCTTTTTCTTATAAACCAAGTGGCTGGATGATGATGATGATATGAATTTTAGTATATGTTTTGGACACCTACGAGAATTTTAGAATTCTCACCCCTATATATTTGTTTTTCTGTATCGTCTCCAGGTTCATCTAGAAGATGATAAGGGGTGAGAGGAAAGAATAAGTGGAATTTGCAGGAGTTAGTAGCGGAAACTTGTGTCCGTTGTACTTAACTATATGCATATGCCTAAATATAAAAGATAACATATGTACTATGAAGCTCTTAGAAGAGTTTCCTTTTATACTTAACTTGTATTAAATAAATACGTGTTATTTCTTGCTATATATTTTGATAGAACCACGAGTTAGTTAATACGATTCGACCTCTTGCATAGATAATTAAGAAAGGCCCGCAAATTTATAAGTAACAACTCTCGAGTATGATGCCATGACTTAAGGATGAGGTTGTACTTGGGAGGATGTTACACACCACACTCCAAAGTAAGTGTGTCAACATACACAGGATTTAGCTTTGGACTTTCAAAAAGGTTCTACCAAGAAAAGTGTATGTTGGTTCAGTTGTGTTACATTTGCCATTTCCAGGACATAAAAGTCTACAGAAAAATTAAATCATTACCTTAACTAGCACGTCTTTCAGGATCCTTCTGGCCTTTGGATAGTTTTGTTGGCCAGGTGCACATCAATCCCATGGGCTTGAGCTCACCAATGTGAAGTGCCTTGTAAATGAACTTGGGCATCATATTGATGGCTGGACCTAAATCAACTAGGGCATCCTTGAACTATGAGTTCCCAACAACACATGGAATGGTGAATGATCCCGAGTCCTTGAACTTCTTTGGCAAACTGGGTGTGAGGATGAGGAAACATTCACCCCCAAATCCACCCTCTCATTGCCCTTCAACTTGTGCATAAATCCTTTAGAAATTTAGCATATCTTGGAATTTGCTTGATTGTGTAACACCCTAATATTTAACCCACACGCTAGGACGTATTAAGATTAATTATTAGTTATTACTTCCTTTTAAACTCATTTGTAAAATTACTTAGCGGAAAATATAGGTAAAATTTTTTTTTGAAACACATAAACCAAAATGCAAGCCGTCGAATACTATCATGAGCGAAACGTAGTAGGAGGAAATTAAACATACAATTGAAAGTGATAAAGGACATATCCATTCATAGAAGCATATGCCATAATATATTAGATCACATAGTTTCATACATAGTTGGATACATCAAATGAAATATATAAAGACATAAAGTCATACCCATATAAGAATGGAAGAGCTTAGGACATAAAACATAAAGCATAAAGTAAACATAACAACAAGTATAGGGGAACCTCAAAAGATCAAACCAGTTATAGCTACCCCTTCCACAAAACCTACTGGTGATGCTGATCCTCTAGCGATGGGAGATGTGTCCCACGAACGGCGGAGCTCCTCCTGGCCCAATGAACAAGGGGCATGGGCATGTAAAGCGAGGGAACAACATGGCCTCTCTCGGCGGGTGCCTCTCGAGCTAACGGACTCCGCTTGCAAGCCTCAGCTTGGCCACAGCATCCTGACCCCTACCCAAGTCCATGGGTACGAGGAGAAGAACCCTCCAGAGTAGACCTAGGAGGAGAGTCCTCAGCAAGTCAACTTAGTGCGTGGTATGAGCGGATGTACTCGAGTAATCTCTGACCGCGCGAGGATGATGGATGAGCGCTGAGTCCCGTGGGTTGAGTCCCTCGAGATCAGGTCATTGCCATAAGGTGAGGTAGGAATGAAGCGAAAGCTAGAAACTTGATGCGTGAATGGGGCCATGTATGCAAAAATAAAACAACACAATGACCCTCAAAATGATATGACTTGTGCTTTAGGTCATAGTGCACCTCCCAAATCGGCGTATCAATGAAGATCACGAATGACACCATCGAAATTTGAAGACGTAACGGAAAAGAAGAAAGAGGGTGAGAATCTTACTAAGAATCTTAGTAGGGAATCCTCCTATCCTAATGTCATTGTTTACATCCTGAGGAACCTTGGGTTTATTATGAAAGGTGTAACATGCAAAAGTTCATTATGAGGTTTCATAAGCATAAACAATTGAAACATGAATGCATGGCATACTTTATACATGTAAACAATTGAAACATGACATAAATAATTTATCATCACATATTGGCATGTAACTTCTTATGAAAACCTTCTCTTTCATAAGCAAGATACTTCACATCTTTTCTCGCTTCTCAAACTTGTGACATTAAGGTATCAAAAATAGTAACTGGACCCCTAAAACTAGGCTATGAGCTCATACCTCAACTAGTCGTCACTAGCTCTTACTTATCCTCTTGATAAGCGTAACATAATCACAATAATCCCAGTCCTAGAGTATAGGTAGGGGGCTTAGGATCACCCATCATGAGACTTTTTCCTTCTCTGAAACGCATCAACCGGTTAAGACCAATGACTTTGTCCGCTTTGGTAGGCTAATATCGATGCCCTCATGGTTTTACCTTCTCCTCACGTAGCAAGAGAAGTACGTCTTGGTTTGCAAAACGCATCAACTGGTTAAAACTAGCGACATTGTCGCTTTTAGGATAGCTCCAACCATACCCCCATAGGTTCATTTTCTCACCGTAGCAGTGAAATGCGTCTCGGCATGTCACATTCAAAATCTTTCTATTCAAAACTTTCTTCAGTCCCTCAAATTTGACGAAAATTCAACAATACAATATTTAATTTTTTCCTCAAATTTGAGTCACGCTACATAACTCATTCAACTCATGCCATCTTACACATTGTCTCAATCAATCAAATCTTTAAAAGCCATATAAACATATTCATTCATTTCATCATCATCTTATATCCATATGCATCTCAATCATAGCATGCCATACTATCACATCAATTATGTCATAAGTTCACACATTTCTCATGCACAGAACATTAATTCTTTTAGTATAACAATAAATACACTCGTTTATTTAATTACTTATTCATGTCATATCTCCTATCTTAAGGTATCTTATGCTTTGACCCTTACGGGTCTTAAACTTTTGTTTAATTATCCTAACACCCATAATAGATCTTTTATGCACCTAAAGGATCATTACTTGTAATTCTCTAATATTTAAGCCCATTAACTCTTCCAAAACAACATTGTATAGATTAATCACCATGATTATTATTCGATTACTGGTTTAGAATCTACGTCTTTGACCTTTCTAAGTTTTGTCTTTGTAAGGCTCTATATTCAATTCTTAAACCAATTATTAGGGATTCCTACACATATCCACTAACTATAAACCATTTTCCTTAAGTTCAATTATGTTGGAAGAGAATTTACAATTTTCGTATCTAAATGTTCTAGAATTCTCATTTTAAGTCCATTTAGTTACTTGTTCTTTGAACTTCCCTAAATCATTCGTTGCTTCACTCAAACACAATTTTACACATTTCAACTCCATAAAACAGAATTAATATAGTGGCCAAACCATCAAGGCAGAATTGAAAAGATTTAGCTCACGTAATCACATAATTTCATGATTTAAATGCATATAAGTTGCTAGTTTTCTCTTAGAAGAAATTTAGGAACTCAAAACTCTTTTAAAAACCAATTAATTTCATCAAAATCATATAAATATAGGTGAGGTCAGTAGCTAAATTATTTTGTTCATGAAGTAGATTTAAAACACAAAATCTTGTTCACAATGTTCTTTAAGTTCACCTAAGCTTAGAAAAATTCCAAGACATAGGCTATGGGCACTTATGATTAGATGAACTCATCTCAAGTCCATCATCATCATCACAAGGCTGAAATGGCATTCTTGAAATGCTTCCATTTTTTAAAACTTTACTTCTGAATACTTGGGCAAGTCTTTGAGCTCTAGAATATTTAGGTGATGACATAAACATAAACATGTTATGCACTTTAATTTACTCTTCATTATAAAGTAAAGTGAGAGCATAAAATAAATATGAGATGCAACCTCATTATTATCTTTAAAAATTAAGTGATGACTTGAAATATAAACATGAAATGCAAGCTTGGAAATTCAAACATGATAATGCAAGTTCATTTACTTATTCTCTGAGAGCTTAGTGATGGCATCAAAAGTAAACATGATATGCAAGACATAAACTTAAACATGAGTACAAGTTTGTTTTATCGTAACTAGAGCTCTTGCAAGACTTTTAGAGGAACATCATAACCTTAACCCAATATGTATCTTAATACATAAGTGAGTTTTAGAGTTCTTAGCACCAAGTCTTCAAAGAAGTCTTTGGTTTGAACTTCATCATCAAGCTCAAGAAAATGGACTAAGAAATGAACATCAACAATTTATCAAAGCAAACATAAAAGAACTACTCATATTCTTCATTTTATTGCTCATGGGCTTCAATCTAGAGTAAACTCTTAGAACGACCGACAACACCCGAAAATCATTCAAAAATTAATTTGAGCTTTGTTATATGTAATTTCAAAAATATAACTATGTAGCGATGATGAAGGCGGCCAACGGATGTATAAAAAAAAAATTTAAAAAAAAAAAAAAAAAATTTCTGCCTGGGTGAATAGTAACCTTGTGGGCTCCATTGCCCCTAGCTTAAACCTGAATTGGGCCCTTGAGGTGCCCAAAATTAGGAAAACATGGGAACAAGGTTAGAAATAGGTAGGAATGATGATTTTATACCTGAAATTAATTTTCGGGTAGTATCAGTGAATTTGGACGACATTTACCCGTTCGTGAGATTTCGTGTGCCTTCTAACATCTAAAGATATTTCCATCATAACCAATGGATAATATCCACCTCCTTAGAGTATGTGGAAGGCCAAGATTCAATCTTGGAATCCAAGATCAAATCCTAGCCATCCATTGTTGCTTTATTACATAAACAATGATTTCTTTACAAAATATCTTCAAACATTCAATACAAAAGAAACAAGTCATCAACTTCTCCTCCAAGCCACCTAACCTGATCACTTCTTCTTCAAAATTTCGTGCATCCTTCAAGGAGAAAATAACCAGCCACCAATTGTCACCTTCTTGAGCTTGATCTTGAGTTCTATGTCCAAAAACCCTAGCCTAGAATCATCAAAACCCAAATCTTCCTTCACAAAAATTGATCTACACCTCCACCTCTACAATTATAACCGATTGGAATTTTAGAAACCTCATCCTTCTTGCACATCCATCCCTGATCAGAGGAGGGTTTGAAGTGGTGTAGGGAGTTTTGGTGGTGAAGGAATCAAGCTTGAACCATCTTGGAGCCAAGAACACACTAGGCCACTACAAGTAGGGTTCTTTTGTTGTCTATTCTTGCTGATTTTTCTGTTCTGTTTTGGGATGATGTATGTCCGAAATTTTTGATGATTTTGCTTGATATTATGTTGAAATTGATGTATGAATTTTGGTGGTGTGTTTGGATGGTGTTAGAAAATGGTTTTTTTTCAAAACAAGTTGGACTAGGTTGCTGGATTCTCAGTTGCTTGTAGGCAGTCTGGAATCATGAATTTTCTGGACCTGTTGTAGGCCTTTTCACGAGCTGAAAAAAATATATGTTTAAGTTAACATCTTGGACTAGTCCCCTAAATTTTCTTGGGTGTTTATATTGAAGTTTTCTGCCTCAAAAATCAAGAACCGAAATGTGTCTGTTGCTGTCCTGGTTAATGAAACTTGAACTAATAAATGTTTCTGAATTTATTACCATAGCTATGGATTGAATTAGTGCTTGAAATTTTTATATGAAGTTAAGGACATAGTGAAGTGTCACTGTAAATTTTATTGTGCATTTGTTCAATCAATTGCTAGGGTGAAAAATTATGAGAACTCTAGTCTGAGCTGTGAATTGGTAGTCCCTGACCACTGAATTGTATAATTTACTGAAGCAGTTAGAGAGCTCCGTTTATGTTGAAATTTTTAGGGGACCTTGGGGACACATTGAAGTGTCATTGGGAATTTTTATAGCTTCTGAATTACTTGTTTGATGTGCAAATAAATTCGTACTACAATGGTGTAAAATCTGCCATTATGCTGAAAATGAATTGATGCTTTGAATTGATGAAATAATGGCATCTTGTACTAGTATGGCATGAGCACAAGAATATGAATATGTATAATTGAGTACGTGAACTCATTGATGAGGTTAGGCACACGTAGATATGATTGTTTATTACAACTACTCATATGCGAAAAAAAGTATAAGATTATGATTCTTGGCTTGGAGAAAGTAAATCCAGTTGTTGGAAAGTAAACCTTACTTTAAGAAAGGCATAAAGTTTATAATTCTTGGCTTGAGAAAGAATTGTTGTCAGGAAAGTAAACCTGACTAGTCGGGGAAAGTAAACCTGACTACCCTTGAATTAAGTTGGGGAGAAACTTAACCAGGGATAGGCCTGGATGAGATCCTCTTGATTTGTCAAGGGCAATCAAGGGCAAATAGAGAGGCATGAGATCCTTTTGACTTGTAGTAAGAAAATAGAGGGGATGTGATCCTCTTGATTCATCAAGGGAAAATCAAAGATGAATTTCATTGCATTGGGCATATACACACTTATGCATATTGGTTATTTTTGGTTGCCATTATTTACTATGAACTTGAGCTTATGGTAAATATGTACAAAGTGATTGATCCCTAAAAATAACCCACTTCGGAAGTATGATTTGAAACTTTAAAATGAATAGTTATTATTCAATGCCTGATCACCTTTTGTCAAATAAACCGAAGTGGCTTGGGCGATTACGATGACATGAACTTCAGGATTTGTTTTGGGGACGCCCTTAGAATTTTAGGATTCTCACCCCTATGTATTTGTTTTTCCTGTCGTTCCCAGGTTGATCTAGAAGACGATGAGGTTGCTGGAGGAAAAGATCAAGTGGATTTTGCAGGAGTTAGTAGCAGAAATTGTGTTTGTTGTACTTAGGTGTCTGTTATGTCTGAAAACATAAAAAGTAACATATGTACTGGAAAGCTCTTAGAAGAGCTTACTTTTGTACTTGACCTGGATTAAATAAATAAGTCGTTTCTGTTATATATATTTCGATAGAACCACGAGCTAATCAATACGCGATTTTATCGACTTTTATTATAGATAATTAAGAAAGGTCCGCTACTTGGAAGTAACAACTCCCAGGATGATGTCATTACTTAAGGATGATGTTGTACTTGGGAGGATGTTACATTATGGTATCAGAGTTTATCCTAGTAGGACCTTGAGGAATGGACGGCTATGCTTCCTTAGTAAATGTCATGCATTATAATCTTATATATGCATATGACCTTGGTTTAGAATGTTGTGAATTGCTGCCACACTTAGCTTGGTATTGAGCCTGATCAACTCAATAATTCTTGTTTGGTGTGACAGGAATCAATGACGTCTAATCGGCAAACTAGGAGGGGGAGGAAATAATGCCGAAATGATGGACACCTTTCGTGAGATGGAGCGCCATGAGTGAACAAGCTATAGCAGAACAGGATGATGGAAAGGTTGGATCGATATGCCGAAAGAAATCCAGTTGGAACCCTGGAGGAGAGAAGTGGACATAGAATACCAGAAATTCGCAGAGTTCAGAAAGGCAAACCCTCCCCCGTTTCGAGGAGCTTTTAATCCAAACAAGCAGAAGAATGGATCAAAGCCATGGAGAAGATTTTCTCTGCTCTTCCCTACGCGACCCAAAAAGTGGCCTTTGCTACTTACATGCTAGAAGCAGATGTAGAATTCCTGGTGGGTTGGCACTAAGGGGTTATTCGAAGCTTCTCAGAATCTAAGTTACCTGGATGTTTTTAAGGAGGCTTTTTATCACAAGTATTCTCCCGCCTGAGGAATGCAAAGGAGTTGGAGTTCATGGCACTCAAGCAAGGGTCTATGAGTATAGCCTGACACACAAAGTTTGAAGAGCTTTGCAAGTTTTCTACTATCTATCAGCGTAATCCCGATGAAGCTTGGAAGTGCATGAAGTATGAAGGAGGGTTACGTGAGGACATTGAAGCTGCGGAGGACTTAGAGATCCGAGATTATGCAACCTTGGTAAATAAGTGCCGTCGTGAGAGGACTCTAACAAGAAGTTAGCAATTGCCCAATCTAAGGACCCTTCTAACAAAAGACCGGCCCTTGAAGACCATGACTATGAGGATGACTCACTGTGAAGAAGAGGTTTCAACCAAGTCCACATCAGGATAAACACCAACAGTCAAATTCATGCCCAAACTGTGGAAGAGATCATCTGAATAGACCTTGCTTGGCTGGACAAAATGTGTGCTATCGCTTGAAAAGCCAGGACACAAGATTTGGGAGTGCCCAGACATGCATTCAAAACCAAATACAAAGCTACAACAACAGAGTAAGGTCTTCACCATAAGTGTTGAAGTGCGTCATCACCTAAGAATTCGACCTAAGGTAGGAACGTTTAGGATTAAATCATTGTGTTTTGTTTTCCTGCATTAACTCCTTGTTTGACGTATGAATTTGTCTCTTGAAGTTGTTTTCAAATGAATTTTGAGGGCAAAATTCTTTTTAAGGTGGGTGGTAATGTAATACTCGAAATCATTCAAAAATTAATTTGAGCTTTGTTATATGTAATTTCAAAAATATAACTATGTAGCGATGATGAAGGCGGCCCAACGGATGTATAAAAAAAAAATTTAAAAAAAAAAAAAAAAAAATTTCTGGCCTGGGTGAATAGTAACCTTGTGGGCCCCATCTGCTTCCTAGCTTAAACCTAGATTTGGGCCCTGAGGTGCCCAAAATTAGGAAAACATGGGAACAAGGTTAGAAATAGGTAGGAATGATGATTTTATACCTGAAATTAATTTTCTGTAGTATCAGTGAATTTGGTACGACATTTACCCGTTCGAGATTTTTTGTCCTTTAACATTAAGATATTTCCATCATAACCAATGGATAATATCCACCTCCTTAGAGTATGTGGAAGGCCAAGATTCAATCTTGGAATCCAAGATCAAATCCTAGCCATCCATTGTTGCTTTATTACATAAACAATGATTTCTTTACAAAATATCTTCAAACATTCAATACAAAAGAAACAAGTCATCAACTTCTCCTCCAAGCCACCTAACCTGATCACTTTTCTTCAAAATTTCGTGCATCCTTCAAGGAGAAAATAACCAGCCACCATTGTCACCTTCTTGAGCTTGATCTTGAGTTCTATGTCCAAAGACCCTAGCCTAGAATCATCAAAACCCAAATCTTCCTTCACAAAAATTGATCTACACCTCCACCTCTACAATTATAACCAATTGGAATTTTAGAAACCTCATCCTTCTTGCACATCCATCCCTGATCAGAGGAGGGTTTGAAGTGGTGTAGGGAGTTTTGGTGGTGAAGGAATCAAGCTTGAACCATCTTGGAGCCAAGAACACACTAGGCCACTACAAGTAGGGTTCTTTTGTTGTCTATTCTTGCTGATTTTTCTGTTCTGTTTTGGGATGATGTATGTCCGAAATTTTTGATGATTTTGCTTGATATTATGTTGAAATTGATGTATGAATTTTGGTGGTGTGTTTGGATGGTGTTAGAAAATGGTTTTTTTTCAAAACAAGTTGGACTAGGTTGCTGGATTCTCGAGTTGCTTGTAGGCAGTCTGGAATCATGAATTTTCTGGACCTGTTGTAGGCCTTTTCACGAGCTGAAAAAATATATGTTTAAGTTAACATCTTGGACTAGTCCCCTAAATTTTCTTGGGTGTTTATATTGAAGTTTTCTGCCTCAAAAAAAATCAAGAACCGAAATGTGTCTGTTGCTGTCCTGGTTAATGAAACTGAACTAATAAATGTTTCTGAATTTATTACCATAGCTATGGATTGAATTAGTGCTTGAAATTTTTATATGAAGTTAAGGACATAGTGAAGTGTCACTGTAAATTTTATTGTGCATTTGTTCAATCAATTGCTAGGGTGAAAAATTATGAGAACTCTAGTCTGAGCTGTGAATTGGTAGTCCCTGACCACTGAATTTGTATAATTTACTGAAGCAGTTAGAGAGCTCCGTTTATGTTGAAATTTTTAGGGGACCTTGGGGACACATTGAAGTGTCATTGGGAATTTTTATAGCTTCTGAATTACTTGTTTGATGTGCAAATAAATTCGTACTACAATGGTGTAAAATCTGCCATTATGCTGAAAATGAATTGATGCTTTGAATTGATGAAATAATGGCATCTTGTACTAGTATGGCATGAGCACAAGAATATGAATATGTATAATTGAGTACGTGAACTCATTGATGAGGTTAGGCACACGTAGATATGATTGTTTATTACAACTAATCATATGCGAAGAAAAGTATAAGATTATGATTCTTGGGCTTGGAGAAAGTAAATCCAGTTGTCTGGAAAGTAACCTTACTTCCAAGAAAGGCATAAAGTTTATAATTCTTGGGCTGAGAAAGTAAATCGGTTGTCAGGGAAAAGTTGACTAGTCGGGAAAGTAAACCTGACTACCCTTGAATTAAGTCGGGAAAGTAAACCTTACCAGGGATAGGCCTGGATTAGATCCTCTTGATTTGTCAAGGGCAATCAAGGGCAAATAGAGAGGCATGAGATCCTTTTGACTTGTAGTAAGAAATAGAGGGGATGTGATCCTCTTGATTCATCAAGGGAAAATCAAAGATGAATTTCATTGCATTGGGCATATACACACTTATGCATATTGGTTATTTTTGGTTGCCATTATTTACTATGAACTTGAGCTTATGGTAAATATGTACAAAGTGATTGATCCCTAAAAATAACCCACTTCAAAGTATGATTTGAAACTTTAAAAATGAATAGTTATTATTCAATGCCTGATCACCTTTTGTCAAATAAACCGAAGTGGCTTGGGCGATTACGATGACATGAACTTCAGGATTTGTTTTGGGGACGCCCTATGAGAATTTTAGGATTCTCACCCCTATGTATTTGTTTTTCTGTGTCGTTCCCAGGTTGATCTAGAAGACGATGAGGTTGCTGGAGGAAAAGATCAAGTGGATTTTGCAGGAGTTAGTAGCAGAAATTGTGTTTGTTGTACTTAGGTGTCTGTTTATGTCTGTAAAACATAAAAAGTAACATATGTACTGGAAAGCTCTTAGAAGAGCTTACTTTTGTACTTGACCTGGATTAAATAAATAAGTCGTTTCTGTTATATATATTTCGATAGAACCACGAGCTAATCAATACGCGATTAATCGACTTTTATTATAGATAATTAAGAAAGGTCCGCTACTTGGGAAGTAACAACTCCCCTATGATGTCATTACTTAAGGATGATGTTGTACTTGGAGGATGTTACACCGACCAACTTTAAGATTGGCAAGGGTAAGCTTAGAGCTCTTTAAAAACATATGATTAATTTTCTTAACAAAACTTTTAGTGATCTACTTAACATTTTTATCAAACTTTGTACAAAGAAAGGATTGGAACTGAAATCTTGAGGAGGAAAAGGAAAGGAAAACCAAAATCTTTAAGCAAGGAAAAGGAAAGAAACCAAAAGCATATATGGTCCAAGACCAAGTTTTCAAGCTTTAGAGGTTTTCTCATATGGCATCACAAGACCATTATCTTGAAACCTCATCATCAAGCCAAAGTTTTTCTCAACAAAGGGCCCTAAGGCCGAAATGAAAAAGCAAGGAAAAGAGCTTTGAAAACCAAGAGAAAACTAGAACTTTTCTTAAAGAAAGCAAGGAAAACTTTGAAAATAAACCCCTACCAAATGAAGTCTTGGAAGAGATGAAAGAAAGCTTGGTCCTTGATGAAATAAGAAGACAAAATATTCTCTTGGATGGTGATAGGAATTCGGCCAAGGGAAGAACACAAGGAAGATGGATTTTCCTTGAAAGAGTAAGCTTGGAAATAGAGAGGTTTGGTGTTTGAGAGGTGGTTTGAGGTGGGGGAATGGTGGTTCAAGGTTGTTTGTGGTGGTTTGTGGTGGTGGAAAGGTTTCTTTGATGGTGGAGGAAGAAGAACAAGATGAAGAGAATTTGAGAGGAAAGAAAGAAAATTGCAAGAAAGCTTGAACTTGGCAAATGATCTAAAGTGTAACCAAGTTCTCTAAGGCTTGGTATTTATAGAAAATTGAAACAATGGAGCCTCAAGGGGGGAGGATGGCCAGCTTTAGGCCATGGAGGAAAATATCTTCAAAAACTTGTCATTCAAAGGCATGGTTGGAGGTATGGCTAGGTATGGGCAAGGCATGGTTTTTGGAGTGAAATAAAATCAACATGTGACACAATACAAAGGGTATGTATTCACCAGATTTCCAGCCAAGGGAGGAAAATAAATTGTTCATGTAATTGTGGTTTAATGATGTGTTTAGGTGTTTCTTTGATTAAGGTTTTGATTAGGAGTTTGTAAGAAAGTGTTTAGGTGAGGTAATGGTTAATTAAGGTTGTCAAGACTTGATTTAGGCGGTGGTCTTGTTAGATTAACAATTTAAAATTCTTTTCAAGTCAAATTAAGTCATAGACACAATTCCTTGATTTAAGGAATTGGAGAGAGAATTACTATTCAAAATTTCATGACTAGGAATCTTGAATCAAAGAATGAAATTAGATTGTAACTAAGCAATTTTAGGTTCTAATTAACCTGAATAAATTATTTTTCTAGATTAATTATCAAAATAAATTAATCTTTGATTAGAGCCTAATATTGCTAAGATTTGGTTAATTATGTCATTAGGCTCACTGGACACTATTCTAGGGCAAAATGGTAATTTTGCACTAAAACTGCTCTGGACCTCCTAATAACCATCATAAACCACTCATAATCGTCATCCGAACTTCCTGAAAAGTTCCGAACTCAAACGGCACTTTTACCCCGTAAAATGCTATAGGGGTATTTTGGTCATTTTGAGTCGAAAGTTTGGAAAGCAAGATTTTCACCCTGATATCAAACATCACGGTTATAATCCCTTTCAAACATTGAGTTGACCTATTCGAGGTGCTGGTCGAATATCTTTAATTTGAGAAAATGACCTTTAGGGCATTTTGGTCATTTGCACTCAAACAAAAAATCGGGGCGTTACATATTGCATCTAAGAGATGTATGTTCACCTCTACTTTTCTAAACGTTTTTAGCAACTATGGATCAAGTTCTGTTGTGCATGCTTTCTTGGGCTTCATTCTATGTAGAAAGGGCAATGGTGGAGTACGATTTTAGTACTTGGTGGAAAATTAGAAAATTAATTTAATGCTAAGTTACACAAAAAATGTAGTAAAGGGTATAACCTATGTCATATCTCAAGGAAGCTTTATCACTTAGTTGGAAAATTGGGGATTTTGAAGAGTAAAATTGAAGTAATTGAATTAAAGGTTAATAGCAATAGTGAAGAAGACACTAGTGCAAGGTATTCCTCTATTGGAAATTAATTATTATTGACAAAATATTGAATCCATTACTAGCTATTAGTAATTAATTAATTACTAGCAATTTTACTAGTGATCAATTGATCTTTAGAATTTGACCAATGCAAATAACCAATAAGTGAGACTCAACTTATTTAGAAATTATAGTGATTTAAGGTACCAATTGCTATATCCTAACCACCAATCAGAAGGTTAATTTTAATGTTCACCTTCAAACATAAACTAATAGATCTATCAATTTATGTCCAAAGGATTTTGAACGATGATCACCAATTTAGTTATCCCAATAAAGATTATAGGAATCACTACAATAATTATAGGAATCAAAACTGGAGAGCATTAAGAAAACTAATGCATTCAATATAAAAAAAAGGAATCTCAAATATCATCCCAATCTATCCAAGAAATCCTACACTATAAAAGAAATCTACCCCTCCATCTCCTGAGGATTACAATCAATGAATCTAAAATAATACCAGGAAATAATAGCAACAATCCTTGCTATAATTCACAAGGACAAACAATTCACGTATGGAATCCTTAAGAGAGAAGAGAGAGAAGAAGAAGATAGAGAAAGGTGTAGAGAGAGACTAATAGCAATAAAGTGTGCAACCAAAAACTAGGTTACAATTCTGATCTTATATATACTACTCTCTAAAAATGGACCAAAGGGCCCAAACAGATTAGTAAATAGATAAAAAGCCATCGCATCAGTAAAATTTTCAATGAGCGTGAGCGCTCACCAAAATGAGTGGTCCAAAATTTTCATGATTGTCTTTCTGCCAGCGCTTACCAAAATAATGAGCTTCTGTATTTTTCTTTCTTTTAGTTCCCATCTCCTTCCAGAGAGTTACCATCATTTTTCTTAACATTTTGCACTCAATCCAATGCTCATGTATACAAAACCGTACTTAAAGAACAGGTTAAATGCAACAAGCTTCAATTTCCTAAAAACTAGTGTAATAGTTAATGATTCCATAAAACTTCACAATGAGGAATAAGTTAACAATCATTATTATTTTCATCAATAACCAATAAAAAACTCATGCAAAAAGCTAAGGTTTAGAAGTGAAATAAGTGACATAAATGCCCCTTATCAATCATTAGTAAAAGGGTAGCAGGAGAAAACCAAAAGCTAGTAACAGGGTGCACAAATGGACGATCTGGAAACACGATCAAACGAATGACACAACGACCCACAAAATGATATGACCGGTTGCCCGAGTCATAGTGCATCTCCTATGCTGGGCATTAACATAGATCACGAACGTCGCCATGTGACTTTGAAGATGAGACCTGGAAAAGGAAAAGAGGAATGAGATACTTAAATAAGAATCTTAGTAGGGCCTTTGCCTTAAACATATATCATCATTTTCGTCTCTAGGTGTACGTCTTTATTTCCGCCGTTTGAGTACAAATGACCAAAATGCCCCTGAGGTCATTTTACCTAATTCGAGGAATTGACCCTATCCTTGAATGGTTCAACTCAATGTTTGAAGGGGATTATATTTGTTATGTTTGATATCCAAGGTGAAAATCTCGTTTCTTAACTTTTAACTCAAAATGACCAAAATACCCCTGTGTTCTATCTGTAAAAGGTGCCGTTTGAGCCCGAAACTTTTCCAGGAAGTTTGGAATGATGTTTTTGAGTGGTATTTGATATTAGTCTGCTCTGGAGGTTGGTAGTTTTAGTGTGAAATTATCATTTTGCCCCTAGAATAGTGTACAGTGAGCCTAATGACGCAATTAAGCAAACCTAAGCAATATTAGGCTCTAATCGAAGATTAATTTATTTCGATAATTAATTTAGAGTCAAAATAATTTATTAAGGTTAATTAGAACCTAAGATTGCTTAGTTAAACTCTAATTGCATTATTTAATTCAAGATTCCTAGTCATGGAATCTTGAATAGTATTTTCTCTCCAATTCCTTAAATTAAGGAATTGTGCCATACTTTATTTGACCAAAATAATGATTTTAAATTATTAATCTAGCAAGATTACCCTCCTAATCAAGTCTTGACAACCTTAATTAGCCAATTACCTCACCTAAACACTTTCTTACAACTCCTAACCAAAACCTTAATCAAAGAAACACCTAAACACATCACTAAAACACAATTACATGAGCAAATTAATCCTCCCCTTGGCTGCCCAATCTGCCGAATGCATAGCCCAAGAAAAGTGTCACATGTTGAATTTTATCTCACTCAAAGAGCCATGCCTTGCCCATACTTGTGCCCATACTCAACCATGCTTGAACCCATACTCAAAGCCATACCTTTGTAAGAGATATTTCCTCCCTCCTCCTCTCCAAATAGCATCGGTTCCTCCTCCCCCTTTGGAGCCTTAATGTTGAAAATTTCTATAAATACCAAGCCTTGAAGAACCTTGTTACACTTTGGTTCATTTGCTAAGTTCACACTTCTTGCAAAAATTCTCTTTTCCTTTCAAATTCCCTCACATTGGCCGAATTCTTCCTCCAAGTTTCAAGAGGATTTCTTTCTCATTTCATCAAGAAAACAAAGCTTCCTTTCATTTCTTTCAAAGATTTCATTTGGTAGGGGCTTATCTTTAAAGTTTTACTTGCTTTCTTTGAGATAAGTTGTAGATTTCTCTTGGTCTCAAACTCTTTTTCTCCTCTTTATCTTTTCGGCCTTGGAGCCTTGTTGCTCAAAGAACTTTAGCTTGATGATAAGGATTCAAGATAATGGTCTTGTGATGCTATGTGAGAAACCTCTAAAGCTTGGAAACTTTGTCTTGGACCATACATGATTTCGATTTTTCCTTTCCTTCTACCCTCTCAAGATTTCGGTTTTATTCCTTTTATTATGCAAGGTTTGATAAAAATATTGAATAGATCACTAAAAGTTTTGTTAAGAAAATTTATCACATGTTTTCAAAGAGCTCTAAGCTTACCCTTGTCAACCTTAAAGTTAGTCGGCGTTCTAAGAGTTTACTCTAGATTGAAGCCCATGAGCAATAAAATAAAGAATATGAGTAGTTTTATTTATGATGTTTTATTGAGTGTTTGTGTTTTCGTCTTAGTCCACACTCATGAGCTTGACGATGAAGTTCAAACCAAAGACTTCTTTGAAGATTTGGTGCTAAGAACTCTAAAACTCATCCCCCATTTGTTCAAGATACATGTTGTGTTAGGCTAGTAATGTCCCTCTAAAAGTCTTACAAGATCTCTAGTAAAGATAAAACAAGTTGCATTCATGTTTAAGTTTATGCCTTGTATAGCATGTTTATTTTGATGCCATCACTAAACTCTCAAGAATAACTAAATGAACTTGCATTATCATGTTTAATTTCCTAAGCTTGCATTTCATGTTTACATTTCAAGTCATCACTTAAACTCAAAGATAATAATGTGGTTGCATCTCATATTTATTTTATGTACTCACTTTATTTTATAAAAGAGTAAAATAAGTGCATTGCATGTTTAAGTTTATGTTATCACCTAAACACCCTAGAGCTCAAAGACTTGCCCTAAGTATCTTCAAAGGGAAACTTTAAGTATGAAAAGTGGATGTGTTTTAGTATGACACAATGATGGTTTGATTTTGTAAAACGTAAGGATGATTTTAGGAAATGTTGGAAAAATGTTTTATGAGGTCTCAAGGTGTTTAAATAACTTGGAACGTGTCAAAAATCATGTTTTCTGAAATTTGGAGGTTCTGGTAATCGATTACCATCTTATGTAATCGATTACCATAGTGGTATTTTGAGGGTTTTTTGGTTCTCGTAATTGATTACCATACAATGTAATCGATTACCAAGGCTGTTCTTCATGCCCAGAATCGGTCTTTAAAACCTATAATCGATTACCTGCGTGTAATCGATTACTCTATGTTCTTCATTTCCTGGAAAGGTTTTAGCCTAGTAATCGATTGCCATCCTATGTAATCGATTACCCAATTGTTCTATGAACCCAAAACAAAATTTAGTCCCTAGTAATTGATTACCAGGAGCACCCTTTTTGCTCCTGAAATGGTTCTAGAGTAAAACTAGCAACTCATATACACTTATAACATGATTGTATGCGATTATGTGTGATGTACACTCTTGGTTTCTATCTCGTTTGTTGGCCACCATATGAATACTATTTTGAGGTGTTAAAATGTGTAAAATTATGTTTGAGTGAAGCAAGGAATGATTTAGGGAAGTTTAGAAAGAACAAGTAACTAAAAAGGACTTAAAATGCGAATTCTAGAACACTTAGAATGCACAAACTTGTAATTCTATTCCAGCATAATTGGACTTAAGGAAAATGGTTTATAATTAGTGGATATGTGTAGGAATCCCTCATAATTGGTTTAGGAGTTAATTATAGAGCCTTAGGCAAAGACGAAATTTAGAAATAGTCAAAAACGAAGATTTTAGGACCCCGTAGTCATGAGGTAAAATTATGCCGAAAGAGACATAGAGCTGTTTGGTTATGTTATAATTCATAAACATTAGGGAAAATTATAGGTAATGATCCCTTAGGTCTTATAAAAATCTATAATGAAAGTTAGGATAATTGGAACACAAGTTTAAGACCCATAAGGGCCAAAGGATAAGACACCATGAGATAGGAGGTGTGATGTGAGCATGAGGCCGAGTGGGTATACTCATAATGATGTGAATATGTTCATATCATGAACTTGAGGCTATATGTGTATTTGTGGCATGTTGCTATGATGATGTGGTATGCTATGTTTACAATGCACGAGAATATATGATATGTCATATGAGGTTCTATGGTTGCATGCTCATGTTGCATTCATACAAGATATGATAAAGAGGAAATGATCCCATTATGACTTCCCGAGTTAAGGGTTGTACGGGTGATCCAAGAAAGAGATATGTTTCCCTCTTTTACCCCGTATGAATCTAGTTAGGATGAGCTCATTCCTAGGCGATGGGTGATTAGGAGTTTTGGTGACCATGTTAAAATCGGGGCTGGCATATTGGGTGGATTTTGGTGACCATGATGAGGGTGGAAAAAGTTATGAAAGGAACTCACGAAGTTCAAGTATGAAAAAGTAAAAGACGCACATGCATATGTTTCGTTGATGTTTCATTGATGCTTTGATTAAGTGATATGTGTTATCTACGTGTACTGTCATGCTCAAGTATTGTCATACATACATAAAATATCTGCTGCATTCATACCATGAAGACTTATGCAAAAAGGAACCCACTTCGAATAATAGGATTTGAGAAATTAAAATTGAACCTATGCATGTATACCTCTTTCATAGTGAAACCTGAAGTGGCTGGGCGACGGTGATGACACTTGTGTTAAAGTTAGGGAGCCTACTGAGAATCTTGTATGAGTATTCTCACCCTTTTGTTTTCCCTCCCGTGTCGTCTCCAGATGGATTGATGCGGATGTTCATGATTTTCCTTGAAGCGTGAGCGTAGGAGTTACGCACATCAGATTAGAGGGCGCAATGGAAGCTTGAAGACTAGCCTAGCCCGTTTATAGTTATGTTTGTTAGTTAACCTTGCTTGATGTATCTAGTATCTTGAGGTGTCCTTATATTTATAAAGGCATCGTTGTTTTGTTATGATTATAATATTATACCACAAGTTATGTTGTGCTTATTCTATGGTTTATTTATGATTGTTATGGTGATGAATACCTGGTTGTTATGTTTCTTGTTTAGTAGTCGGTCCCTATGCGCATGCGCGGCTCGCATTTTAAGTCTTAAGTTCAAAAAGAAAAATTTAGTCATATTTTTAGTACTCGTATTTTAAAGAAAGTCAAGTCAAGTTCTGAAACAAAGATGTAACCGCTAATAACTAGCCGAATGCGACTTTAGCGTATTAGGTGAAAGCTAAGGTGTTACACTAGGAACCTTGGGTTTCATTATGAAAATAGTGGACATAGCAAGGTTCATTTATTTAAGTTTAAAAGCCATTAGCTGAGGTTCGTGTATTTTAACATGAGTCTTAATGTAATGAATGCATGTCAATGCCTTATGCAACATATCACAAGAATCATAATGAATTAACATAGCATAAAGAACATGAAACATCATAACATAACCTTTCTTTCTTGTTCTCTTAGGTGACTTAACCTTTTTATCCTTTTCTAAGGGGCCACCCTAATGCTCTCTCCTCTTGAGAGTTCTAGGTTATGAGCTCATACCTAATTAGTCGTCACTAGTCTACACTTATCCTCTCGATAAGCTAATTTTCGACTCCCAGAATGCGAGATAGAGGGCATAGGATCAACTTTCATAACCATTAATTCCTAGAGTCTAAAGGATCAGCTCTTTTGATCATCTTCTATAACCATTAATTCTTGGAGCTTGAAGGATCATTTCCATGTGTTTTATGTCATATTTAATCTTAGCATGTCATTTAGATATGCAAACATGAGCATATAATCATGGCCATTATCATAACTTATCATTCAACATTTCATGATCACAATTTCATAATTTTTCTAAGTCCACAAATTTGGCGGAAATCAACAGCATAACGGCTTGGAATGTAGTTTCCCCAAATTTGCTTCCTGTCATAAAACATATCAAGCATGCGCCTCAATTAATCATTCATAATCACAGCATGCCACAAATCATCATATCATTAATCACATAAGTATGCATCTCATTTCATATATATCCATAAGCATGCTATCATCAACATCTCATTGAAAAGCAAACATGTTCTTACCCAGGATGCCAAAAATCAAGGACCAGACTTAGCTAATGCATAGGCTATACTCAACAGGATATATGTACAATGTAGACAATTATCATCACTTGCATTATTCAAGAATCAAACGCATAGTCATCAATTCATAATTTTGAATAATAATTTCAAGTCGCACAATTTCCTAACATCAATTCATATGAACATAGCTCTCATAACATATCATTCACATTAATATCATCAAGTTATTGATAATTATACTTTGGCCCCAAAGGGTCAAAAATGAAATTTCTAAAAGTTTGTGGGTCAAAGTGTAAATTTCCCATTCAATGTATTTCTCAAACTAATAATTCTCAAAATTAATTTACACTTTTAAGAGACTCATACCACTTAGAAATCCTTTAAATCCATCATAAAAACCATTTTGGGACGTTGGCCAAATTTTGTTAGATTTTAGAGGTGAAAGTGGAAAGTTTCACTGTGTGGCATTTAGTAAGTGTCAACACTTCTAAAAATTATTCTTAACATCATAAATGACATTTTGATCACATGAAAATATTCAAAATTATTATTAACTCTAATTAAACTCATTTGGTCAAAATTTCCATTTTGAGAATTTTCAAGGTGCAACTTTCCACAGTTTGCAAATTACCCAAGCTTACACTTGTTGTAACACCCTAGTCTCTTTAGAAATTAATTGAGGAATGGTGGATGGAAATATCGACATTCTGACAGGACAGCTGTGATGAGAATGACTCCATGAGGGAGCACAAAAAAAAAAAAAAAATCAGGAATAGTACTTTGCGGCTCTAGGCCCGCTGGAAAGTCTAAACTAGAGGTTTGGGACCCGAGGTGCCCGAAGTTAAGAAAATATGAGAATAAGAGTAGAAAGGTGTGGGAATGATAATTTTATACCTAGAATTATTTTTCGGGTAATATCGTTAGATCGGTACGACGTTTAACCGCTCGAGATTTCGTGTTCGAATTTTTAACATCGAAGGATATTTCTAACATCATTAATAATTAATTTATAATTTATAAGTGATATTACCTATTTGAGGCAAGTGGAAGGCCAAGATTTGATCTTGGATTTCAAGATCAAATCCTAGCCATCCACTTGGTGTTCTAGTAACATGAGTCATCACAAACACACTTTAACAAGTGATGAGTCACACCAACACTTAGCAATTTCTCCCCAAGACAGCCATTTAACAAGGGAAGAAGAAAGGCAGCAGCTGCCAAACCTCCATGTTCAAGAGCTTCATCTTAGTTACAATTCACATAAACACTAGCCTAGGATCATCAAAACCTAAACCTTTCTTCACTAAAGTTGCTCTACACCTCCATCTCTATAATTCTAACCGATTAGAATTCCAAAAACCTCATCCTTTTCATCTCATCCATCACTGATTATAGGAGGATTTGGGGTGGTTTGAAGAGTTGGAAGTGAAGAACAATCATCTTGAAGCAACCAAACACAAAGACACACAAGCCTTCACAAGTAGGGTTTCTTGTTTGGCTGTTTTTGCTAAATTTTCTGTTCTGATTTGGGATGATGTGTACCCGAAAATTTTGATGATTTTGATTGATATTGTGTTGAAATGGATGTATGAATTTTGGTGGTGGGATTGGATGGTGTTAGAAAAGGGTTTTGAACCAAAACATGTTGGACTGGTGTGCTGGATTTTTGACTACTTGCAGGCAGTCTGAAATCCGGAATTTTCTGGATATATTGTAGGTCTTTATGTGAGCTGAAAAAAATATATGTTCATCCTAACATCTTGGGCTAGTCCCATAAAATTTTTCGGGTGTTTATATTGAAGTTTGCTACCTGAAAAAATTCAAGAACCGAAATGTGACTTGTGCTGTCCTGGTTGCTGAAACTGGAGCAATAAACTTTCCTGATTTTATTATCCTAGTAATTGGTTGATCTAGCCCCTGAAATTTTTATGAGAAGTTAGTAACATATGTAAATGTCACTGTGAATTTTCTTGGGTTTTAAATCCATAAATTTCTAGGGTTAAAAATTATGGAAACCCAAATCTAGTCTGTGAATTAGGGGCACCTGACCACTGGATTTGTATATTTTATTGAAGTAGTTATATAACTCTGATTGCTTTGAAATTTTTACAGGTTATACTAGACACATTGAAGTGTCATCTCGAATTTTTATGGCTGTTGTGATGGCTTTTGGGTATAGCAATTAAATGTTCCACCTAGGACATTAATTCTGCCAGGGTGCTGGAAATTGAAAATGAATGATATTCATGATAATATGATAGATATGCTAAATCTATGGCATGTGAATGCACACTTATTGCTTAAATTTCTGATTTATAAATCTTGAACGCAAGTAACTAGATAATTGTAAAGTTGACATGCTATTGAGACATGGAAGAGAAGTATGTAATGTGAATTGTAAAATAGTGCTGAGATAGCTGGTGTATATGCTGTTGTTGTATACTTGGGCATACAAAACAGAAACAAGGCTTAGAGGGGATAGAGAGGGAAGGCAAAAAGAATGACTTCCCTAGAAAAGTTATGAGTCGGTAGACGTATCGGCTAGGCATAGAACTGAGTGATCCTAAATGGAAAAAATGAAGTTCGGTGACCTTGAATAGGAATGAGCTCATGTCCTAGCAGTTATTGTCCTTTATGAGATTGTTAATTATTAAGATGGCCCTATGTGAACTAAGCCTTCCCTATGTTTGTAAACTAAGAAAAATATGTGGCACGGAAATGTTGGCGTGGCATGAGTTATCATTATATTGTTAGTTTAAATTTTCATGATCTACAGATTGAATATCGACGCCTATGACTTATATATATGAACATGGTATATGCATGAATTCATTTCTGGACTATGTATAGCACATGGGGAAAACTACCCTACTGAGAATTTTACATTATTCTCACCCTAGTTGTATATATTGTATTGTTCAGATTTTAAGATGCCGTCCCTGACTTTTTCCTTGACTCGCCACAATGGGTGTGGCAGGTATACCCCCTGGATGCTATGTATGCGGTTGGGTACTCGACATTCGTATTTATATGTTCTTTGATCGGTCGTTTAGTACCTCTGTATTTGCTGCCGATTTGACCCTACTTTCCCTTACGAGGGTGTGCCTCTCCATATGGCCCATCCAGACGTGTTCAGGTTCCCCTGCCCACCCTGTGTACCGCCAGGAGATGCACCAGCACCTTCATCCTCCTCTTCCGATTCGGACCCCTTCGGAGGGCCCAGACACTCCTGGAGGTGAGGCCATTGCACCTATGGCCAATGGCTTTCTGGAGCAGGGCGAGGTCATGAGTAGTGGTCGACATGTATAGGGCAGTGGTGTAGTGTTAGGGTTTACCTACCTGAGATTGATGTACTTCCATTTCCTTTTGCTCTGTTGTATATGTATATATGTTTATGCTATTTTGTCAGGGTATTTGAGCAGGTTAGGTATTAGATAGGGGGATTAGCCTCAGCCATTTTAGTTTTGGACTTTTTGGAGTCGTTTCATCAGGTTGTTTTCTTTATGATGTACAACTGTGCCACGATGTCACTATATGTAAATTTTGGCTATGAAAATATATGTATTATGACTTCCTCATTATTGATTATCCCGACTAGTATAGATATGAGACTTCAGGAACACTCTTAATTACTATGTCTATACTCGAGAAATGTGGTAATTAGGAGGGTGTTACACTTGTAATTATTCTTTTAGGCAGCTAGGATGCTAAAAATAATATTTATAACAATTATTTATATTTTTTAATCACGTTAACAATGATAAATAGTACCAAACATTGGTAAAAATTGAAATTATGAAAACCTTTGGAAATTATATTTTTATCCCATTCTAGTTACTAGTTTTTCCTAGGATGCTAGAAATAATTTTCACAACAATTATTAATATTTTTAATCACGTGAACAATGCCAAATAGTACCAAACAGTGACAAATAGTGGCAAAATTGAAATTATGAAAAGCTTTGGAAATTACATATTTATCCCTTACTAGTTACTAGTTTTTCCTAAAAGCTATTCTAAAATATTTAAAATACATGAAATCATTTTATCCTTTTGAGAAATTAAATATTACCGTTAAATTAGTGGCAAAACTTAAAATGTCATTGATAAGGTTTTATTTACTTAAAAATAACATTTTTTCTCTTTTTGAGTTTCCAACTCTTTCAAAATTTCTTTGTATACTCTAGACACAAGATTCAAGTTTTAAAATAAAATAAAACCAACTTCAAATCTAAAGTCCTTGCTTGTCTGAAATATAAATGTTTATATTTGTCCATAATCAAAATTTCCATTTAAGACAAAAAGGTGCAAGTCTTAAGCTTTAGAGACATGGGTGATAACTAGAATCATAAATATGCCATGGAAGCTTATTTTAAGTCTTTAACAATATAAGGCGACAACTTGTAAATATAAACATGATATGCAAGGTTTGAAATATAAATATGAGAATTTTTAACTCTTTATGATTATAAGGTGACAACTTGAAATATAAACATGAAATACAAAACATGAAATATAAACATGAAAATGTAAGTCCATTTTTAAGCCTTTAAGAACATAAGGTGACAACTTGGAATATAAACATGATATGCAGGGATTGAAATATAAACATGAAATGCAAAACTTGAAACACAAATATGAATGCAAGTCCATTTTTATATATTATTAGGTCTCAAGAACCCAAGACATCAAAGAGTGAAACTCTCAACCTCGTTAATCTTAACAAAATAAAAATAAGCTTTAGAGTCCCTGAACTCCATGGCTCTAAGAACCTCATTCTCTTGGACTCACCATCAAGCTCAAAATCCCTAAACCCTAAAAGAAAATAGTAGAAAATAAAGGAAAATACAAGAATAAAATCCCTACCAAATGTGCTTCTTAGTTGAAAATGAAAATGCTTGATCTTTTATAAAGAAAGAGAAGAAAAATCTTCTCTTAGAGCAAGGGTATGTTTCGACCAAGTGAAGAGGAAATAGGGGGAGGGATTTTTGTTAAGTTCTTGTGTATGGGGATGAAAGCTTGAGTGTTTTGAGGAAGATCTATGGTGGTGGTGTGTTTGTTTGGGGTTTGAAGCTTGGATGGAGAACAAAATGGAGGTTCTTGAAGGTGAAGAAGAAGAGGAAAAAAGAGCTCAAGATGGAGAAAGTAAGAGTGTTTTTTGACGCAAGTCTCTTGCTAAAAAAGTTGGTGGTAAGAATAAGAGTGTGTGAGTGCGAATGAGTTGGAAAAAATCAAATATGAGAGAGAGAATGTGGGTGCCAACGGCCATGCAAGGGATTTGGGGTGAAATTTTGTGTCTTGTGAGTATGGGGATTAGGGTTTTAGGGTAAGTTTGATTAGGGACTGATTAGGAATTGGTGATTAGGTGTTTAAAGCTTTAAGGACAAGGTTAGAAGGATATCTTGCATGTTTAGTTGGCTAAGCTTAATTAATTCAAAATCAAAACACCAACATGTCCCTAATCCTTAGGAAAAGAAAGAGAGAAAAGGTACCACTATACCCTACATTTGCTTTTTAGTCTCATAAAGCACTTTTTATCTTTTTCTCACTAATTTTGCATTAAGAGTGAGATTAGGTTTCTCCAACCATTTTTTGGCCTTAATTAATTGAAAATAATTATTTGGATCCAAAATTAATTAATAAAAATAATCAATGTTTAATTAAAACCTAATATTGCCTATATATCCTTAAATACTTTGGTTAAGCTTAATTAGCATTAACTAGGGGTAAAATAGTAATTTTACATAGAAACTCCCCAGGACTCATCCGGTCATCATATATCCCCTCTAATTAATATATCCAACTCCCAAGTGAGACTTGTCCAATCGTCACTTAATCCTGCATTAAATTACCTCAGGGCATTTTGGTAATTTTACGCATGGAAAACCAGGAATTGAGATTTTCAAATCTATTGCTATCCAAAACACATCTAGTTCCCTTCAAACATCAAACTAACCCTTTGAGGATAGCTACGATTGGCCGTCCTCAATTTTCGGAAAAAATGACTTTAAGGGCATTTTGGTCATTTTGCAATGGGAAAGATCGGGGATTGCAATTTTTCGCACAAATTGCTATCTAAAATACATATAATCTCATTGTAATATTAAATTACCCTATTGAGGATGACCTGAGCCGTCCTCAATTCTCGTGAAAATGACCTCAGGGCATTTTGGTCATTTTGTACAGGAGGAAATCGGGTTGTTACATTTCTCCCTCCTTACAAAAAATTTCATCCTCAAAATTCATTACCTGAAATAGCTTGGGGTATTGCAATTTCATTTCTGACTTTAACTCCCATGTAAATTCCTCAGCCTTTCCCTCCCCCAAGCCACTTTGACCGAAGGTACGTCTTATTCCTCAGTTGCTTGACTCTTATGTCCATCATCCTCATGGGTGCCAGGTTAAAGGTCAAGTCCTCTCATCATTGCACTTGTTCTGGCTCTAACACATGAGTAAGTTCAGATTGGTATTTTCTTAATTGAGAAATGTGGAAGACATCATGAAGGTTGAACAAAGTGGAAGGTAAGGCTATTCAATACGTGATCTACCTCAACTCTATCAAGGATTTCAAAGGGACCAAGAAATCTGGGCTCAACTTCTTGACTCTCATGGCTTGTCCTATGCCTGTTGTAGGGGTGATCCTAAGGAATACATGCTCTCCCTCTTAGAATTCCAACGTGTAACACCCTAATATTTAACTCAACACGCCTAGGACGTATTAAGATTAATTATTAGTTATTACCTCCTTTTAAATTCATTTGTAAAATTACTTAGCGAAAATACAGGTAAATTTTTTTTTTTTGAAACACATAAATCAAGATGCGAGCCATCATATACTAACATGAGCGAAACGTGAGGAGGAAAGGATTATGAAACATACAACTGAAAGCAATAAAGAACACATCCATTCACAGAAGCAAATGCCATAACATATTAGATCACATATTTTGATACATCATCTGAAATATACAAACATAAAGTCATACCCATATAAGAATGGGTAGAGCTTGTAGTACATAAAACAAGAAAATACATAAACAGAAAGGAAAACATAAATAGCAAGAACAAGGGAGCCCCAAAGATCAAACCCAGCTATAGCTACCCCTCCCTTGAAATCTACTGGTGATGCTGGTCCTATAGCAATAGGGAAAGTGTCTCGCAAACTGCTCGAGCTTCTAGCGTGGCCCAACGAAGAGGGGGCGTAGGCATGCGGAGGGGAACAACATGGCCTCCTGTAGGCGCCTCTGAGCTACCTGGACTCGCCTCGCCAGCCTCGCGGGTGAGAGTGTCCTCACTACCCTTACCCACGTCCATGGGCACCGAGGGAGTAGAACCCTTCGAGTAGACATAGGTAGGAGAATCCTCCAGTCGACCCCAGTGTGAGGTATGAGTAGGACGTATTCTGGAGTCTCGCATCGCCAAAGTTGAAGGGCGGGCTCACCAGTCCGCCGTCATAGGGTCGAGTCCTCTCGAGATCAGGTCGTCGCCATATGGTGGGGTAGGAGTGAAGCGAAGCTGGAAACTGGATGTGCAAACAGGCGTCCCATGTACGAAAATGAGACAGCACATCAACCCTCGAAATGATATGACTGATGCTCGGGTTGTAGTGCACCTCCTAAATCGACGTATCAACGAAGATCACGAATGACGCCATCGAGATCTAAGACGTAATGGGAAAAGAGAGGGGTGAGAATCTTACTAAAGAATCTTAGTAGGGAATCTTCCTACACTAATGTCATCGTTTACGTCCCAGGAACTTTGGGTTTATTATGAAAAGGTTTAACATGCAAAGGTTCATTATGAGGTTTCATAAGAGTAATTATCCAAGGTCCATATCTTTTATGATGAATCTTAATGCATGTATGCAGCATAGCTAAACATGAATGCATGACAATACTTTATGCAAACAAACCAATAAAATATGTTATCAATAATTCATCATCATATAAGTGGCATGTAACTTTTCATGATCAGCCTTTCTTTTTCATAAGCAAGATACTTCACATCTTTTCTCGTTTCTCAAACTTGTGACATCAAGGTATCAAAAATAGTAACCGCACCCCTAAAACTAGACTATGAGCTCATACCTCAACTAGTCATCACTAGTTCTTACTTATCTTCTTGATAAGCATAACATAATCACAATAATCTCGACTCCCAAAGTATGGGTAGGGGGCCTAAGGATCACCCATCATGGGACTTTTTCCTTCTGAAATGCATTAACGGTTAAGACCAGTGACTTTGTCTTTTGGCAGGCAAATGTCGATACCCTCAGCTTTACCTCCTCCCTGTAACACCCTAATAATTAACCCAATACACCTAGGCAGGATTGATTAATTACTAGACTTTACTCTTTGCTTCAGTTCCTTAATCATGCTTTGAAAATACTTAGTGAAATTACGAGCCATTTTTTTTTTAAACATAATTGAAAACGTGAGCCGCGCTTAACGTGAATGATTTAGCAAAATTTAAAAGACACATAGGAATTTACAAACATCACATCATAATATATTGGCTCCATCATTCAGCATCCATAATTACATATCATATAGATATTTTGCCTACCAAGAATAAGACTAAGTGTAGGCAATCTAATAAAACATAAATAATATATGGATGGAAGGACATCCATTAATGGCACCTAGTAATAACACTCCAGGGATAGGGATAGATATCTGAAATATACGAGTGAAACTAGCAGGATTCAAGTTCAGTCCCCTGAGCCTCAATGTGATTCACGAACGCTTCCTTATGTTTCTGAAGACGAGATGGAAAGAAAAATAGAGGGAGTGAGAAACTTATAAAAAGAATCTCAGTAGGGTACTCACCTCATGATGCATTGTGTCATCATCATCGTCCCCAGGAACCTTGGGTTATTATGAAATAGTGAGCATGCTAAGATTGATTTATTAAGTTCGAAAATATACTTTACCGAGGTTCGTCCTTTTAATCATGCGTCTTATAATGCATCATAAACTTAGCATGTCATGTTTATAATGAACTTTTCCTTTCATATATAATAACATAGTTATGCATAAAATCACATCATATTCCTCATCATCATTTCATAATACTATGCATAGCAGAATATCATATTTCTCATCATCATCTCATAAATACTATGCATAGCAGAACATCATATTCACATAATGCATTTACTTAGTTTCTTAGGTGACTTAAAGTTACTTTCATCATCATTTTCCTGGGCCACCCTATACTCCACCCTTTTGGGAGTAATCTAGGTTATGAGCTCATACCTTGCTAGTCGTCACCACATACTTATCCCTTTTGATAAGTAAAAATTCCTCTACCCTTTTGAGAGAACAGACTAGGGGGCAAGAATCACCTTTTCACCGCCTATAGTTTGACGGGTCCAAAGGATCATTTTCTCATATATTTTGAGTCACCTTTAAGTCTTTGCATGTTATATCATAATACAATTCTTCATTCATAATCATCATAACATTTTCTCATTTATAGTCTTATGCCGAAATAATATATACCAACTGGAATCATGCATCTGGAGATTCCCAGGAAAGAGAGGTGGGTCACAATGGACACGCTTAAATACCAAATCTTTCCTTAGCCAGAATCTTTCCAAATTGCACTCTTACAGGAATACACTTTCTTCCAGGAACAGAATATGTCTTTATTTCATGCATAAGTTTTCATTGTTTGCAACAACAACTATAACATACAAACCAGGGAATCAATCAATGACACCAAATTCTTAATAAGCATCAAATCACATTTTAAGTACACATAAATTACTAGCTTCCCATAAAATTCTTACAAAGTTTTAAAACTCTTTTAAAACTAATTCCTTTTGTTAAACTTGAAAGAAGTCATAGGACTTTAGGCCTAAATTAACCATGGGACCGATTTATAACTTGAAAGAATGTTCATAATTAAATATTTCACTTAAGATAAAAGGAGCAAGTCTTGAGCTTTAGAGATTTAGGTGACATCTTTGAATTATTACCATGCTATGCAACCTTATTTTAATCTTATCTTTATAAGGTGATAGCTTGGAATTATAAACATGATATGCAATTCTATTTCTTTATCTTTAAGATTTAAGGTGATAACTTAAAAATTAAACATGATGCAAGAACTTGTAATATAAACATGATGCAAGAAACTGGAGCGCGGTAATCCGCATAGGACCAAGGAGAGGAGAAGAGAATCTTAAGCAACCTGAGCCCGGTAGTCCGCATAGGATGAGGGAGATGAGAATTACATTTTTTTTAAGCTCCAATTCTCAAGACTTCTTAAAGAATAAATTCTTTAACTCCAATTATCTCATTTCTTCGCTTATGATTCATAAGCAAGTCTTTGAGCTCTAGGATTTTTAGGTGATGACATAAAATAAACATGCCATGCATTGACTCTTTTAGCCATTATAAAATAAAGTGAGAGCATAAAATAAACATGAGATGCAACTTCTTTATTATCTTTAGAGATTAAGTGACAACTTGAAATTTAAACATGAAATGCAAGCTTGGAAATTTAAACATGAATATGCAAGTTCATTTATTCATTCTTGAGAATTTAGTGATGACATAGAAAGTAAACATGGTTATGCAAGGCATAAACTTAAACATGGATGCAAGTTCATTTTATTTCTTTACTAGAGCTCCTCCAAGACTTTAGAGAAATATAAATTCAACCCAATATATCTTAGCAAGACAAAGTGAAAAATACATCTTTCAAGTTCTAAACTCAAGATCATAAAAACATCATAAAAATATTATTCTTTAAAGTTTTGCATCAAGTGGAACTTTCAAGCTTTAGAGGCCTAACTTGTGATGGATTCACAACCCACCCTCAAGGTCCTCATCATCAAGCCATCATCTTAGTCCCACCTAGGCCATATGGCTGAATTGTTCAAAGAAAAAGGAAGAAGAAAACCAAATGGAAAAACTAGAGAAAATCCATGAAATCATCATTTTGAACCAAGAACAACACTTAGCAAAGCATAGAAATAAACTTAAAAACAACTCCCTACCTAATCTGATTTGAAGGAAAGGAAGAGAACTTGGTTTCCTTGAGTGAAATGAAGAAATATTCTTGAAAACTTGAAGAAAGAATTCAGCCAAGAGGAGGAGGAAATGAGAGCTTTTGGTGCTCCTAAAACTAGAATTTGTGTAAGTTATGAACTAAGCATCTAAACTATCTTCAAGCATGCCTATTTATAGAGATTTTGCAGCTCATAAATGGACAAAGGAAGGAAAGAAATCTGACCAAAAATTAGAGAAAAAAATAAGGAAGAAAAATCATTTTGTTTGGTGGCTTAAAACATGGAATCATGTTTCCATGTTTTCATGATTCTTTGTTTTCATTCTTTGGATTTTTGTGTAATAATTTTCTGACTTATTACTCAATAATTTCGTGCATTACAGCCTTGTGGAAGAGGATTTTGTGTGTTCCATGTATTTTTTAGGTGTAGGCAAGGTATTCATGCAATTTAGAGAATTTACGGTTAAGGGTTTAAGTGAATTACTAAGCAATTTGGGTGTTTTAAGCAATTTTAGGTTCTAATCAATCTAAATAAATAATTTTGACTCTAGATTAGTAATTAGAATTTAATAAGCTTTAATTTGAGCCTAATATTGCTTAGGTTTCGTTAGACGAATCAAAAATCTCAAAATTTGTAAAACTGCAAAGAAGGGGCAAAACGTCATTTTACTTAAAAATTGCCCGAGACCACTCGAGCTTAACCAATGGTTAATCATGGCTTAAAAACACCTTTTAACACATTTTAGTGAGGTTCGGGCTAGCGGCACGCAAATTGAAGTTAAAATAAGGGCGTTTTGGTCATTTCGCGTCCAAGCTCAAAATTAGGATTTTTCTCCTCTATTAACACACATAACACAAACAATCCTTTATTAACATCAAAACATCCCCTTGAGGATGGGTGGGGCCCACGATCCTCATTTTCTGAGTAAAATAACCTCAGGGCATTTTGGTCATTTTACACATACAGAAATTGGGGTTTGCAATACTTGCACGAATTGCTCCTAACTTCTCTTCTAACGTTATATTCCTTTATTAAGGGTTGTTTGGTCTCAAATTTTATATAATATTTACCTATGGTAATTCGGTAATTCCTAATGATAGTAAAAATTACAGAAAATTGGGCGTTACACTCCCCATCGTAGCAGGAGAAGTACGTCTCCGCGAAACGCATCAACTGGTTAAGGCCAGTGACATTGTTCGCTTCGGTATGGCTCGACCATACCCCCCACGTTTACTTTCTCCTCATAGTAGGAGAAATGTGTTTTGGCATGTCACATTTAAAAATCTTACTTTCAAAAACCTCTTTAAGTCTCAAATTTACGGAAATTCTCAGCACAATGGCCGTATACGAATTTCCTCAAATTTGAGTCATACCACATAACTTATATAACACATGCTTCCTCATTCAATATTTCAACTAAGCAAACCTTAAAAATCATATAGGCATGTTCACCCATCTCATTATAATTTCATATACTTTTGTATTTTAAACATAGCATACCATATTATCATAACAATTACATCATAAGCTCACATATTCTTATATACATGCCATTAATACTTTCACATATACTCTCAGGATATTAGAACTATGTGTTCACTTAGTCACTTACTCTCATCAACTTCCCTATCTTATAGTATCTTATGCTTTGACCTTTAGGGTCTTAAACTTGTTTTAGTTATCCTAACACTGATATAGATCATTTATGCTCCTAAAGGATCATTACTTGCAATTATCTCTAATATTTATGCCCACTAACTCTTCCAAACAACATTGCATAGATTAGTCACCATGATTATTATTCGATTATGGGGTTCTAGAATCTACGTCTTTAACCCTTTCTAAGTTCCTTCGCCCAAGGCTCTATATTCAATTCCTAAACCAATTATTAGGGATTCCTACACATATCCACTAATTATAAACCATTTTTCTTAAGTTCAATTATGCTGAAACAGAATTTACAATTTGTGTATCTAAGTGTTCTAGAATTCTCATTTTAAGTCCTTTCTAGTTACTTGTTCTTTCTAACTTTCCAAATTCGGTCCTTGCCTCACTCAAACATAATTTTACACATTTTAACTCCATAAAACAGAATTCATACAGTGGCTACAGGAACAAGGCAGAAACCAAAGATGTGCATCACACATAATCACATAAATTCATGTTTTAAATGCATATAAGTTGCTAGTTTTCTCTTGGGACAATTTTAGGAACAAAGGATGGCCTGGTAATCGATTACATGGGCTAGGTAATCGATTACCAGAACCTAAATTTTGTCCTAGGTACGAGGAACATCCAGGTAATCGATTACATAGGAAGGTAATCGATTACTTACCCTTAAAACCTTTCCAGAAAATGAAGAACATCATGGTAATCGATTACATAAACACGTAATCGATTATAGGAGTTAAAAACTGGTTCTGGGCATGAGGAATAACCTCGGTAATCGATTACATTGTCTAGTAATCGATTACTAGAACCTAAAAGCCTTCGAATAACCATTCTGGTAATCGATTACATAAGCTGGTAATCAATTACCAGAACCTTCTAAAATTTGAGAAAACATGGTTTTTGACACATTCTAAGCTACCCAAACACCTTGAGATCTCATAAAACATCTTCCTAACATTTCCTTGAAATCATCCTCACATTTTTACAAAGTCAAAACCATCATTGTATTATGACTAAAACACATCCACTTGTCATGGTTAAAATTTCCATTTGAAGATACTAGAGCAAGTCTTTGAGCTCTAGGATATTTAGGTGATGACATAAACATAAACATGCTATGCACTTTATTTTACTCTTCGTTATAAAATAAAGTGAGAGCATAAAATAAATATGAGATGCAACCTCATTATTATCTTTAAAGATTAAGTGATGACTTGAAATATAAACATGAAGTGCAAGCTTGGAAATTTAAACATGAAATGCAAGTTCATTTATTTATTCTTGAGAACTTAGTGATGGCATCAAAAGTAAACATGATATGCAAGGCATAAACTTAAACATGGATACAACTTATTTTATCTTAACTAGAGCTCTTGCAAGACTTTTGAGGAACATTAATAGCCTTAACCCAACATGTATCTTAACAACATACAGTGAGCTTTAGAGTTCTTAGCACCAAGTCTTCAGTTTGAACTTCATCATCAAGCTCAAGAAAATGGACTAAGAGATAAACATCAACACTTTATCAAAACAAACATAAAAGAACTACTCATATTCTTCATTTTATTACTCATGGGCTTCAATCTAGAGTAAACTCTTAGAACGGCCGACCAACTTTAAGGTTGGCAAAGGTAAGCTTAGAGCTCTTTGAAAACATATGATTAATTTTCTTAAGCAAAACTTTTAGTGAGCTACTTAACATTTTTATCAAACTTGGTGCAAAGAAAGGAATAAAAATTGAAATCTTGAGGAGAAAAAGGAACGGAAAAACCGAAATCTTTGAGCAAGAAAAGGAAAGAAACCGAAAGCATATATGGTCCAAGACCAAGTTTTAAAGCTTTAGAGGTTTCTCACATGACATCACAAGACCATTATCTTGAAACCTCATCATCAAGCCAAAGTTTTTCTCAATAAAGGGCTCTAAGGTTGAAATGAAAGAGGAAGAAGAAGAGCTTTGAGAACCAAGAGAAAACTAAAACTTTTCTTAAAGAAAGCAAGGAAAACTTTTAAAATAATCCCCTACCAAATGAAGTCTTGAATGAGATGAAAGAAGGCTTGATCCTTTGAGATAAGAAGGAAAGAAAATCTTCCTTAGAGCTTGAAGAGGAAGTTTTAGGCCAAGAGGGAAAAGAGAAGAAGAGAGGTTGTGTTTAGGAGAATGAAAAGGAAAAGGACTTTTTTGATCTTTGGGAAAGAAAGCTCAAAGTTTGCAATGTGTGTAAAAGATTCAAAGGGCTTTCAAGCTTGTATATTTATAGAGGAATGAAAACTCATGGATGGCCTTGAGGAGGAGGAGTGGCCGGTTCCTTTAGAGGAAAGGAGAGAAGAAATATCTCTTTGATTGGTATGGTTGTGAGTATGGACAAGGTATGGTGAGGTATGGGTTTGGGTATGACTTAAGGCATGGGCTTTAGAGTAAAACAAAATCAACATGTGGCATAATTGGGAGGGCATGATTTCAGCCAACATGTGCAACCAAGGGGAGGAGGAATTGTTCATGTAATTGTGGTTTAATGATGTGTTTAGGTGTTTCTTTGATTAAGGTTTTAATTAGGAGTTTGTAAGAAAGTGTTGAGGTGAGGTAATGGTCAATTAAGGTTATCAAGACTTGATTTAGGGAGTAGTCTTGTTAGCTTAACAAATTAAGAACCATTTTCTAGTTAAATTAAATCATAGACATAATTCCTTGATTTAATGAATTGGAGAGAGAATTTACTATTCAAGATTCCATGACTAGGAATCTTGAATCAAAGAATGAGATTAGATTGTAACTAAGCAATCTTAGGTTCTAATTAACCTTAATAAATTATTTCGACTCTAGATTAATTATCGAAATTAATTAATCTTCGATTAGAGCCTAATATTGCTTAGGTTTGGTTAATTACATCATTAGGCTCACTGGACACGTTCTAGGGCAAAATGATAATTTTTCACTAAAACTTCTGGACCTCTTGGCTTGACTAACCATCACAAACCACTCAAAAACATCATTCCGAACTTTTTGGAAAAGTTCCAGGCTCAAACAGCACCTTTACCCACATAAAACACTCAGGAATATTTTGGTCATTTTGAGCCGTCGAAAAATAAGATTTTCACCTCAGAATATCAAATATTGCAGTTATAATCCCCTTCAAACATTGAGTTGACCCATTCGAGGGCTACCGGGTCAGCTATCCTCTAATTTCGGGCAAAAATGACCTCAGGGCATTTTGGTCATTTGTACTTAAACAGTAAAATTAGGGTGTTACACAACGGCTTTTGCCGTTTATCCGTATAGCTTTTATGTCGACTTTGAGCAGGAATGATCCTATCCTAATCTTCTTGATTTGTTCTGTTGTTTCCTTTACAACTTTGGGTCCTAACATACTTTGCTAACAAGGCTCGTACCAACACAAAGGGAATTGACACTTCCTTCCATACAAGGCCTTATACGATGCCATACCTATGCTCGCATGATAACTATTATTATACGCCAATTCGATTAATGGCAAGCACTCGTCCAAACTTCCCCTTTGGTCTAACACACATGCCCTCAACATACCTTCTAAGGTTTGTATGGTCCTCTCTACTGGCCATTTGTTAGGGTGGTAAAACACAGCTTTGAACTAAATGTCTTCTGAAAGGCTCCCAAAAAACGTGACGTGAACCAAGGATCACAATCTGAGATAATCGTCAATGCCACTTCGTGCAACTTCACGATCTCTTGGATATACAACTGAGCCAACTTATCCAAGGAATAAGTATAACACCCTAATAGACCCGGACTCTATTAGCGTTAGCTATATACTCTTTGACTGATGTTATTTTTAAATTAATGATAAGAAAATAGGGTAAATTTTTTTTATATGAATCTATCATTTTAAAGACTAAGCCTATAGCGTGAATGATGCGTAAGTCGTAGTTATGGTCTCTAATATGAATTCTACAATTGAAATTAATTAAGTGGTAATAACATTGCTGAAATTTAGAATACTTAACCTAGCATAATTATACATAGTTCTCAACATGAGTTTACATAGTAACACCTACATGGGTGAGACAGGACTAGCTTTTGATATGGCTATACAAACAGGACATAGAAAAATACAACATATTGATAGTAGCAGGAGAAAAGCAAAAATTTGTGACATAGATCGCTACGGAGGCTATGGCAATTGTCCTCAACCTATTAGGCATATAATCTAGGCTCTGTGGCATCACTATGTAGCTCATAGTCAGAGACCGTGATCTCCATTGGTTCCTCCACAAGGTCCTTTAGAGGAAACTCCTCCTCGTCCTCCATGAAATCATCCATGAAATAATCAAAGCCAAAAGGTATGAACAACTCAACATTATCATCCTCCATGGACTCCATGTCTTCCTTTGGATCTTCTTCAGGGTCTCTTCTGAATCGTCTTCACGGCCATCCTCTGGATCTTCCTTAGGGTCCTCTTCTTCCTCTGCCATATAACCATTGTTTACTTGCCATAGAAATACTACGTCTAATGGTCCTATGTTGAGTGGCTCTATGATCTCTCCTCCGAGTCAAAGGATAGCTCGAGAACTAGTACTTGTCCCTTAGGTGGTGATCCCTCTGAATTAGATGATATATCAATAACTAGAGGCCGTTGTACTCTGCTTGGTCTTTCCCCATGCTGGGACCATAATTGATGGGGTGTCAAGCTGGAGTGGTCCTTTTCCCTGGCTCCTAAACTTTGCGTGCCTAATTCAAGGAAGTGAGGCTCCTCTTCTTGAATATCTGGGTCCATCAATATCGGTGGTGACAATGGAAATATATGAGGAGTGAGAAATGCTGGATTTCTCAATATGAGTTTCATCCTGGTAGAGACCGTGTCCTTGTTGTCACTCCAGCCACCTCCCTTTATTACAAAGTGGTGGATAGGTAAAGGTTCATTATTAAGATGTTCACAAATGTGATTATTCGACGTAGAGTTACTTTTAGACAATTCTTATTAACAGAGTCATACATATCTATCGTAACTCATCAATTGCAAGTCAATACATCACTTAATAATCTTGTGCATCCCTTTGTAATCACACAAGCATTTCCACTCGTAATGTTCATGCATGACACTTTATTTTCTTTCATTGACATGTCTCTTAATTACTCATGGGATGAATACATCAATGCCTTAGACCACCCTAAAAGGGTAATGAGCTAATACCGTGGCCATTGCCACAACCTTTTGGTTTACTTTTCATTGCCGTGACTCAACACTTCTGGGTTAAGTCTTGAGCTTATCTCAAGTCCACTTTTCCAGACTATCATTGCTACTTTTACAGGCTTTACTTTTATTCTCATGAGTGAAATTACCAATACCTTAATCCCCTTTTTGAGGATTAAGCTGAGTTTGATCATTTATTATTTCATTTGTAACATGAACGTATGCACATCATCATGTAATCATTAATAAATCATGGCACAGTCAATCATTTCATCCTCATCGTTTCATATCTCATCACTATATATTCATATTACTGTATATCACTTTATGCCAAAATAGTAGACATGTCATGTAAATCTCATAGTAATCAGCAAATAATCTCATATAAGATGTCATACAAATTTCTCATAAATGATTTGTATAAAGCAACCCAAGCTATCAAGTCGAGTCCTAGTGTTCCTATGGGATCATGGATGTCTTGATTGGTATGTATACATTATGAATGTCTTTCTCAAAATATTATTAGAGGTTCTTTATATATTTTTAGGCTCTTCTATGTTTGAAGATTATTGCAACTTAAATCCTTAAAATCTCTTTATAAGACTTGAATCTTCTATTTATAGTTCTAATGTCTTTTATAAGAAAATTTGTAACTTTCTGTATACTTATTATCTCAGCCTTTTAAATATAGGTCCAGATTCTTAACACATCAAGCTTTCCATTGAGGGTAATTTCATTAAAAACACATTTATGGTTATGTCATAGTACCCTTGCAAGGTTACCTCTTTTTCAGGTTTTACCATACTATCTTGGGGTAGAAAACTCCTTTTTAGGTGATTCTTTTTGGAGGGTGTTCTTTGTTAAGTTTAGTTTGTAGAAAAAAGGTAGCTTTATTCCCAAAGCTTCATATTCTGTGAGTTTCATGTTTCATAGTAGCTACTGCCAGAAATAGCAAAAAATCTAGCACCTATCATTTTCATGTTTATTGTTACTCCCTCAATACAAGGACTATATACCATGTTTTTAAGCTATATATAAGCATAAAAATATCATAAAAACATTTCTAATAGAGAAGTGCATGTAGTGATTCATGAAAATATATTTCACAAATAACCATTCAAAACTCTTGTCAATAACACACGCTTGAGGCATTCTAACCATGGACAAGGTTAAACACCAATCTTGAACAAATAAAGAAGAAACTCCTACCTCTTATGTAGGATCTAAAAAGAGTCATTCTCTTCTTTCTTGAGCTTGAACAAGAGTCCTTGAAGTGGATGACCCTCCTTGAATCTTGGCTCTAGAACTTGAGTGCACAAGAAAATATTTCTCACTTGAGTTAAAGATTGTAACTCTTGTGAGGGCTAGTGAAGATTTGGGCTTAGGATTTAAGTATTTGGATGAAGTTTAGAGGGTGAAAGAAGTCTTTGAAAAGGGGAATATATGAAGAAATGGTAGAGAGTTTGAAGAGTATTTATAGTGGAAGGATCAAGAAAGGAAACACTTAGAGAAATAATACTTGGAGCATGATTTATGCAAGCATGTTGGCCAAATTTTGGGATGAAAATGCTCCATGTTTTATGCAAACATGTTGCCAAATTTTGGGCATGCATGGTTAGTGGAAATTTTCTAACCTTTAATGCATGTATGCATCATAGATTTACATCATGTAACATTATGCTTTAATAGGTGTTTTTAATTTTTAGCATGGAATTGTCTATGTGAATGTATGTGGTTAAGAATGTGCATGATGCATGTGATTGAATTATTATATTGTCATCTTAATTCAATGACTTAAATTCATTCTTGTTTAAAGACAAGTCTAAGGATTTGTGCAAATGGCATTGTTGTAATTGGCATTGTAGTTATCTCTATAACTAAGACAATGATATTTTTGTAATTAGACACGGCAGTGGTATTCTTATAATTCCAATTATAGAGTAAGGGTATCTTTGTCATTTAATAAGGCAAGGGTAGTTTGGTAATTTCTTTTACATAGCAAGGGTATTTTCATAATTTCTACTAAGTGAGGCATTTTTGTAATTCTTTGCATCTTTCTTTAGACACACTTGAATATTCTAATAATATTTGTTATGTTTCATAACACTTGTCCAGATTCTATTGGTTTTGCTCTCTTTCATCTAATTAACTAATTAGGGTTAGTCAATATTTATCCTAGTTGTGAATTTGGGGATGTTACAATAAGTCACCTTAATGAGTAAAAAGTGAGCCAACTTTGTCAGCGGTCCACAATTACCCATATGGCATCATAGCCAGTTAGGTCTTGGGTAAACCCATCACGAAATCTATCAAGATACTATCTCATTTCCATTTGGGAATCGATAAGGTTTGCAACATTCTAGAACGTTTTTGGTGCCCAATCTTCACCTTTTGACAGACTAAGCACTTACTCACCCATGTGACCACGTCTCGCTTCGAACCGAGCCACCAAATCTTTTTCCAGAGGTCACCACTAGCCAGCATACAAATCCTGCCCTTTAATCTCCATAACTTATCAGTTCGAAGGTGAAACCCTTTAACTTTCCTATTCTTATCACCTCTAAAGCCTCCTTAAAGTCCTCATCCTCCTATTGAGCTCGAGTGATCATCTCCTTGAAGTCACTCGTCATACTGAGTTGACATATTCTCATGCCCTCAGTGGTCACTGTCATCCTTAGATTTAGGTCTCTAAACTTCTCAATTTGCTCTACCTTTTTAACCATCATCTGAGACAAGTTCAGTGACTTCTAACTCAAGGCGTCAGCCAAGTCTTATCGAGATGATAGTTCAACCCAAAGTCATAGTCCTTCAAGAACTCCATCCACCTCATCTGCCTTATATTCAACTTCTTCTAATAAAGAAGTATTTGAGACTCTTGTGATCAGAGAACAACCTCAAATTTTACTCCATACAAATGGTGTCTCCATACCTTCTAAGAAAACACCATGGCCACTAACTCTAGGTCATGGGTGGGGTAGTTGGCTTGAGTTATCTGGATGTGTAGGCTACTGCTTGCCTATTTTGCATCAACACATAGCCCAAACCTTTGCTTGAAGCATCACAATACACCTCAAAAGGGCAATTGGGGTCAAGTAACACTAACATTGGGGTTGTAGTTAACCTCATATTTAGCTCTTGAAAGCTCTTTTCACACTCTAGAGTCCAAACAAAAGGGGCATTCTTCCCAGGAAGCTTGGTCAAGGGTAAGGAAATCTAAGAAAATCCCTTAATAAACCTACAATAATAAACAGCTAATCCTAAAAAGCTTTGTATTCCATCACGAGATAGGTCTCTCCCAAATCATCACAGCCTCATCTTACTAGGATCTACGTGATACCTCCTTTCAATGTTGTATGTAACACCTCGATTTTTTTATTTGAGTACAAATGACCGAAATGCCCTGAGATCATCTTTACCTTAAATTCAGGTTGACCCTATCTTTTAATGAGTCAACTCAATGTTTGAAGGGATCACATCTGTTACATTTGATATCTGAGGTGAAATCTCGTTTTGAACTTTCGCTCAAAATGACCAAAATACCCTTGGCATTTTACGCTGTAAAGTGCCGTTTGAGCCCTTGAACTTTTCCAGGAAGTTTGGAATGATGTTTTTGAGTGTTAATTGATGTTTAGTTGAGCCCGAAGCTCCCTGCAGTTTTAGTACAAAATTACCATTTTGCCCCTAGAACAGTGTACAGTGAGCCTAATGACGTAATTAAGCAAACCTAAGCAATATTAGGCTCTAATCGAAGATTAATTTATTTCGATAATTAATCTAAAGTCAAAATAATTTATTAAGGTTAATTAGAACCTAACATTGCTTAGTTAAACTCTAATTATATTCTTTAAATTCAAGATTCCTAGTCATGGAATCTTGAATAGTATTTCTCTCCAATTCCTTAAATTAAAGAATTGTGCCATACCTTATTTAACCAAAATAATGATTTTAAATTGTTGATCTAGCAAGAGTACTCTCCTAATCAAGTCTTGACAACCTTAATTAGCCAATTACCTCACCTAAACACTTGCTTACAAGCTCTTAACTAAAACCTTAATTAAAGAAACACCTAAACACATCATTAAACCACAATTACATGAGCAAATTATTCTTCCCCTTGGCTTGGAAAATTCCTGCTGAAAACCCCCCAATTTCCATCACATGTTGATTTTTCTTTACTCCAAAGACCATGCTTAGGCCATGCCTTGCCCTTGCTCACCCATGCTTGAACCATACTCAAAGCCATGCCTTGTAAGAGATATTTTCTTTCTTCCTTGCCAAAGAGGCCCGGCCACTCCCCTTGGATGTACCTCCATGTGTTGCAAAATTTCTATATATAGGCATCAAGGAAAACATGTGATGTTTTGCTCATTTGTTCAAAGCTTCAAAGAATTCCTTTCTTAAAGTTCCAAGAGTTCTTTCTCTACTTCTTCTTTTTCCTCTCAAAGAATCCTTCCACCATCACAAACCACCATAAACCACCACTCCCTCACCTCAAACCATCTCTTAAACATTTAAACTTTCCATTTCCAACCTTACAAACTCAAGGAAAAATCATCTTCCTTGGCTTTCCCCTTGGCCGAATCCTCCTCCTCCTTCAAGAGAAGATTTTGTCTTCTCAACTCTTCAAGAATCAAGCTTTCTTTCTTCCTTTTCAAAGACTTCCTTAGGTAGGGGTTTTGTCTTCAAGTTTTTACTTACTTTCTTCAAGAAAAGTTCTAGTTTTCTCTTAGTTCAAAACTCTTTTCCTCTTCCTTTTTCTTTTCGGCCATAAAGCCTTTTCATGGGAAAAACTTTAGCTTGATGATGAGGTTTCAAGATAATAGCTTGTTGTTGTCATGTGAGAAACCTCTAAAGCTTGAAACAACTTGGTCTTAGACCATACATGCTTGTGTTTTCCTTCCTTGTTCTTGTTTATATTTTTTGTTTTTCCTTCCTTTTCCCTTCACAAGTTTTCATTTTCTCTTCCTTTCCCTCTCAAGATTTCCTTTCTCCTTTGTTTGAACAAAGCTTGTTAAAAATGTTAAGTAGATCACAAAAAGTTTGGTTAAGAAAATTAATCACATGTTTTCAAAGAGCTCTAAACTTACCCTTGCCAACCTTAAAGTTGGGCTATTCTAAGAGTTTTACTCTAGATTGAAGCCCATGAGCAATAAAATAAGGAATATGACTTAGTTCTTTGTATGTTTGTTTAGACAAAGTGTTGAGCTTTGTGTCCGTTTCTTGAGCTTGATGACGAAGTTCAAAACCAAAGGCTTCTTTGAAGTCTTGGTGCTAAGAACTCTAAAGCCCACTTTATGTTTGTTAAGGTACATATTTGGGTTGAGGTTGTGATGTTCCTTTAAAGTCTTGTAAGAGCTTTGGCTAAAATAAAATGAGTTGCACACATGTTTATATTTATGCCTTGCATAGCATGTTTATTTTGATGCCATCACTAAACTCTCAAGAATAACTAAATGAACTCGCATTATCATGTTTAAGTTTCCAAGCTTGCATTTCATGTTTATATTTCAAGTCATCACTTAATCTTTAAAGATAATAATAAGGTTGCATCTCATGTTTATTTTATGCACTCACTTTATTTTCTAATGAAGAGTAAAATAAGTGCATAGCATGTTTAAGTTTATGCCATCACTTAAATATCCTAGAGTTCAAAGACTTGCCCAAGTATCTTGCATAAAGTTTTAGAAAATGGAGGCATTTCAAGGTTGCCATTTCGGCCTTGTGATGATGATGATGGACTTGGATGAGTTCATCTAATCATAAGTGCCCATAGTCTAAGTCTTGGAATGTTTCTAAGCTTAGGTGTACTCAAGGAACTTTATGAACAAGGTTTTGTGTTTTAAATCTATTCCTTGAGCTAAATAATTTAGCTACTGACCTAGCACATATTTATGTGATTTCAATGAGATTAATTGGTTTCTAAAGGAGTTTTGAGTTCCTAAAATGATTCTAAGAGAAACTAGCAACTTATATGCTTTTAAATCATGAAATTATGTGATTATTAGATGCTTATGTTTTCGTTCTGCTTGTGCAATTGGCCACTGTATAAATTCTATTTTATGGTGTTAAAATGTGAAAATCATGTTTGAGTGGAGCAAGGAACGATTTAGGGAAGTTTATACAGAACAAGTAACTAGAAAGGAGTTAAATTATGGATTCTAGAACACTTAGATGCACACATTTGTAATTCTGTTCCAGCATAATTGGACTTAAGAAAAATGGTTTATAATTAGTGGATACATATAGGAATCCCTCATAATTGGTTTAGAAGTTGATTATAGAGCCTTAGACGAAGACGGAATTTAGAAAGGGTCAAAGACGGAGGTTTTAGGACCCGTAATCATAAGGCAAAATTCTGCCCAAAATTACTAGAGCTGTTTGGTTATGTTATAAATCATAAACTTTATAGGAAATTATAGGTAATGATCCCTTAGGTGTTATAAAAATCCATATTGAAGGTTAGGATAATTGGAACACAAGTTTAAGACCCGTAAGGGCCAAAGCATAAGACATCATGAGATAGGAGGTGTGATGTGAGCATGAGATCGAGTGGGTGTACTCATAATGATGTAAATATGCTAATATCATGAGCATAAGACTGTATGTGTATTTGTGGCATGTTGTTGTGATGATGTGTTATGCCATGATGTACGGGATTTTGAAATATGAAAGAGATAGAAGAGTATGCTCCTGCAAATTAAAGATTTATTTAATTGAGAAAGTTCTATGAGAATGATATGTGTGATTGAGTTATGTGGCATGACTCAAATTTGAGGAAATTCAGAAGTGTAATCGTTATGCTGCGAATTTTCGTCAAATTTGAGGGACTTGAGAAAGTTTTGAAAAGAAATATTTTATATGTGACATGCCGAGACGCATTTCTCCTGACGATGAGGAGAAAGGAAACCGTGGAGGGTATGGTCGTGGGGGCCATACCAAAGCAGACAATGTCACTGGTCTTAAAGATGATGCGTTTCGCAGACTTAGATGTACTTCTCCTGCTACGGTGAGGAGAAGATAAAATTGTGAGGGCATCGACATCAGCCTCCAAAGCAGACAAAGTCACTTGTCTAACCAGCTTATGCGTTTCAGAGAAGGAAGAAAGTCCCATGATGGGTGATTCTTTAGGTCCCCCCCGTACTCTGGAGTCGGGATTGTTATTTTTATGATTGTGATTCACTTATCAAGAGGATAAGTAAGAACTAGTGACGACTAGTTAAGGTATGAGCTCATAGCCTAGTATCAGGGATCGGTTACTATTGTTTTAAAAATCATGACGTCACAAGTTGAGAAATGAGAAAAGATGAGAAGTATCTTGCTTATGAAAGTGAAAGATTGATCATGGGCTATTATGAGGTTTTATGTTAAATCTTTGCATGTTATTAACACCTAATATTTAACCTAACACGCCTAGGATGTATTAAGATTAATTATTAGTTATTACTTCCCTTTAAAAACTCGTTTGTAAAATTACTTAGTGGAAAATGCAGGTAAATTTATTTTTTTTGAAATATGTAAAACAAAATGCGAGCCATCGTGTACTATCATGAGCGAAATGTGAAGCAGCAAAGGACTAAAACATACAATTAAAAGCAATCAAGAACACATCCATTCATAAAAGCAAATATCATAATATTAGATATCATAGTTGAACACATATTTCTGAATACACCAACTGAAATAAAGACTAAATAAAGTCATACCCATATAGAGGGCAGAACTTACGATACATAGAACAAAAAAAATACATAAATAGAACGTAAACATAAACAACAAGATACAGGGGAGCCCCAAAAGATCAAACCCCAGCTATAGCTACCCCTCCCTCGAAACCTACTGGTGACGCTGGTCCTTATCCCTAGAAGGTATGTACCCAATGAACTGGGCGAGCTCCTCGGGTGCGTGCAAGTAGAAGGGGACGACGTGACCTCCTTGACGTGGGCGCATCTCGGGCGTCGAGCTAGCCTTTACGCGTCACCGTGTCCTCACCGCCTCTCCCAATATCCATGGGGATCGTAGGGCAGATCCTCCGAATAGATGTAGGTGGGGGAATCCTCCGATGGGTCGTCTCTGAACACCTCGAGTGAGGAACATACTCTGATAGCCGTGCACCACCAAAGCTAAAGGGCGGGCATGACGAGTCACTCGTCGTGGGGTTGAGTCCTCTCAAACATCAGGTCATTGCCATACGGTGAGGTAGGAGTGAAGCGAAGCTGGAAACTATATGCGTGAACGGGCATCCCATGTACGCAAAAATACGAATAGCACAACGACCCTCAAAATGATATGACTGATGCTTCGGGTCATAGTGCACCTTCCAAATCGGTGTGTCAATGAAGACCACAAACGACGCCATCGAGATCTGAAGACATAATGGAAGGAAAGAAAAGAGGGGTGAGAATGTTGCTAAAGAATCTCAATAGGGAATCCTCATATCTTAATGTCATCGTATACGTCCCAGGAATCTTGGGTTTATTATGAAAAGGTTTAACATGCAAAGGCCTATTATGAGGTTTTATAAAAGTAATTATCCAAGGTCCGTATCTTTTATCATGAATCTTAATGCATGAATGCAGCATAGCAAAATATGAATGCATGGCAATACCTTATACATGTAAACAATTTAAAACGTGACATCAATAATTTATCATCACATAAGTGACATGTAACTTCTCATGAAAACCTTTCTCTTTCATAAGTATGGAACTTCACATCCTTTTCTCTTTTCTCAAACTTGTGACATAAAGGTATCAAACCTAGAATCATCGCCACCCTAAACTAGGCTATGAGCTTATACCTCAACTAGTCGTCACTAGTTCTTACTTATCCTTTTGATAAGTGTAACATAATCACAATTATAATAATCCGAACTCCCAGAGTACGGGTAGGGGCCTAAGGATCACCCATCATGGGACTTTCTCCTTCTTCGAAACGCATCAACTAGTTAAGACCAGTGACTTTGTCCGCTTTGGCAGGCTAATGTCGATGCCCTCACGTTTCACCTTCTCCTCAGGAGCAGGAGAAGTATGTCTCGTTACGAAACGTATCAACTGGTTAAGACCAGTGACATTGTCCGCTTTGGTATGGCTCCACGACCATACCCCCCACGAGTTTCTTTCTCCTCGTAGTAGGAGAAATGCGTCTCGGCATGTCACCTTTAAAATCTCACTTTCAAAAACTTTCTTAAGTCTCTCAAATTTGATGGAAATTCAACAGCATAACGGCTGTACAACGAATTTCCTCAAATTTGAGTCATGCCACATAACTCACCGAACACATATTTTCTCATGTAATATCTTAGTTAAGAAAATCTTTTAAAGTCATATAAACATATTCCTCCACTTCATCATCATCTTATATTCTTATGCATCTCAATCACAGCATGTCACATTATCATAACAATCACGTCATAAATTCACATATTCTCATACACATAACATGAATACTATTACATCCTCTCAACATAACATAAATATGTTTCGTTATCACTTACTTACGTTATGTCTCCTATCTTATAGTATCTTATGCTTTGGCCCTTAGGTCTTAAGACTTGTGTTCTAGTTACCCTAATGCCCATTATAGATCTTTGATACACCTAGGGATCGCTATTTGTAATTCTCTCTAATATTTATGCTCACTAACTCTTCCAAACAGCATTGCATAAATAAAGCAGGATAGTATAACTCGATTACGGGTTCTAGATTCTTCGTCTTTGACCCTTTCTAAGTTCTGTCTTCGCCTAAAGCTCTATATTCAATTCCTAAATCGATTATTAGGGATTCCTACATATATCCACTAATTATAAACCATCTTCCTTAAGTTCAATTATGCGAAAACAGAATTTACATTTCTTGTGTCTAAGTGTTCTAGAATTCTTATTTTAAGTCCTTTCTAGTTACTTATTCTTTTCTAACTTCCCTAAATCGGTTCTTGCTTCACTCAAACATAATTTTACACATTTTAACTCCATAAAATAGAATTAATACAGTGGCCAAAGGAACAAGGCAGAAATCAAAATGTATATCACACATAATCACATAAATTCATGTTTTAAATACATATAAGTTACTAGTTTTCTCTTGAAACAATTTTAGGAACTCAAAACTCTTTTAGAAACTAATTTAATTCGTTAAAATCATGTAAATATAAGTAAGGGCAGTAGCTAAACCATTTTTCCCATAAGGTAGATTTTAAAACATAAAATCATGTTCATAGTATTCTTTAAATTCACCTATGCTTAGAAAAATTCCAAGACATAGACTATTGACACTTATGATTAGATGCAACTCATACCAAGTCCATCATCATCATCACAAGGCCGAAAGGGCATTCATGAAATGCTTCCATTTTCTAGGACTTTAAAACTATTTCCAGACTCAAAAGGGTGGCCTGGTAATCGATTACCAGAACCTAAATTTTGTCCTGGGTATGAGGAACATCCAAGTAATCGATTACTTTGGGCTAAAAACTATTTTCGAAAAATGAAGAACATCATGGTAATCGATTTAGGAGTTAAAAACCAGTTCTGGGCATGAGGAACAGTCTCGGAATTCATTATACTGCTGGTAATTGATTACCAGAACCTAAAATCCTTCAAATAACCTATAACACCCTCCTAATTACTATATCTTACTTGAATATTAACACAATAATTAGAAGGGCATCACGTACGTTTAGTTATACTAGTCGAAATACAACGCAGTAAGGGAATTTAGACATATATGTTGGAAAGCTCGTATTTACATTTATGAACATCATAGTGTAGCTTACAACACCTATATTATACTAGTATGCAAACTAGTTAGCTTCCGAACTAGTCCTGAACTCATGTACAAAATAAACACCCAATATTTGATCTATCCTTTCAAAGTCGAAGCCCAACAAAATTTCATACAAATAGAAATAGACCCCGACAATATCTAATGGGATCCGTTTATAGGCTGGTGGGCTCTACTACTAAACTGCTACCACGTATAGTGGATCCAAATCGGTCACAATGCCACTGCCACTGGGGTGAATCAAGGAAGAAGATCACCGACGGCATCTGTGGAATCTGAATATAATACAACATATATACACATAGGGATGAGAATATTATAAAATTCTCAGGAGAGTATCCCTTAAGTATGAACAGACATAACTAGCAATTTCATCCATGTAAGTAATATCATTAGATGTCGCATGCAAAAGTAATAATAAGGACAGTGATAACAGTTATACATTTTCCCTTATCAACTAGGAACTCACTTTGGTGCCATTTTCTCTTTTGTTTAATATAGGGAAGGCTTAATGTCACATCAAGAGGTATATATATAGTGGATCATTCCACGAAGGACAATATACTGCTAGGACATGAGCTCATTCCTATCCGTGGTCATCGGACTTCATTTTTTTCCATTTCCGAATCACACACAATTCTACTTCTAGCCAATACATCCATCGACTCATAAAATCCCTAGGGAAGTCCTTACCTTGGCCTTCCCTAATTAACCAGTATAAGCCTTGTTTTTGTTTTCCCTATATGTTAAAAGTATGCACACGTAAAATGTATAAATTCTCTTTTCACATATGAGTAATTCTAGTACTTTTCTCTCTTTCCCCAAAGCAAGCATAAACCATATATATGCATTCATGAACAATGTAATCCTTATTCTTTCCTCATAATAAATCAATCATTAGAGTTCATAGTATGCTTTCATTGTAACACCCTAGTTGAATTACAAGTCATTATAGTGCTAAATCAACATTTGAAATTCAGGTTCAACATGTTGGCAGAATCTATGCTTAAGTAGAAAAATTTAGTTTCCCTACCACTTGGTCGATTCAAAGGCTGAAAATATTCTCCATGACACTTCAATGTGTCTAGGAGTCCCTGTAAAAATTTCAAGACAAATAGATCTCTCTAACTCCTTCAGTAAATTTTACAAATTTAGTGGTCAGGGCCACCAACTCACAATTAGACAGGGTTTTCTTAATTCTTTACCACAGAAAATGATTGAACTAACCCACAATAAAATTTATAGGGACACTTCAATATGTTATCAACTTTTCATAAAAGTTTTGAAGGTTTATTCAATCATTTGCTATGGTAATAAAATCGGATAATCATATTGCTTTAGTTGCAACAATCAAGACAGCATTTAGTCTCATTTCGGGATCTGATTTTTTTTGAAGCAATAAACCTTAAAATCAATAGCCAAGAAAATTCATGTAGTTGGTTTAAGATGTTAAATTCAACATATAATTTTTATAGCTCATGAAACTACCCACAACTACACCAGAAAATTTGTGCATAATTACTGCTTGCAGGAAAACCGAAAATCCAGCAGCTTAGTCCAAAGTTCTTGTGATAAAAACCATTTTCTAACACCATCCAAACACACCACAAAAATTCATACATCAATATCAACATAATAACAATCAATACGACCAGAAATTTCAAACTAAAATTCATCAAAATGTTTCAGAAAAATTTTGAAGGAAAAGGCCCAAGAAAACCCTACCATTGAAGGCTAATGTATCCTTGTCTTTAGTTTTGCTCTAAAATGGAAGTCCTTCACCCCAAAGCTCTTAGAACACACTCAAACCCTTCTCTAATCAGTGATGGATAAGGTAATAAGGTGAGATTTAGAGATTCTAATCAGTTATACTTGTAGAGGTTGAAGTGTAGAACAAGTCTAGTGAAGGAAGATTTTGATTTTGATCAAGTTTGGCTTAGGATTTTTGAGCTTGAAACTCAAGATTGTCAAGGGTTTATAAGAAGAGAAAATGGAGTTCTTGCTAGTTCTCTTCATGGCCAAAGGTTAGGGAGGAATTTATTGAAGTTAGGTGGGTCATATTGATCTTATAAGGTGTGATGTTATTGGTTAATCATAAAGCAAGATCTCTTTTCAATGAAAGGAACAAATATCAATGGCTAAGATTTGATCTTTTATCCAAGATGAAATCTTAGCCATTCATTTGGCATTTAAAAGGATAAACTCCATTATTCTGTAGAGATTAACCAGCCTTCCTGTTAGAAATCGTACACTGAATTTTACCGAACGGGTGAAACACCATACCCAGAAATCAATATCGCCCAAAAATTAATTCTAAGTATAAAATTTTCACTTCTAGCTATTTCTAACCTTATTTCCATATTTTCCTAATTTCGGGCACCTTCAGGTCCAATCTAAGGTTTCAGCTATTGTGGCCTATTGCGCAAACACTATTCACATTTTTTTTTCTAACATAAAGTTGTTCTCATCATTACTACATCTATCAAAATCTTAATATTCTCATTAACAAAGCCTCAATTAATTTCTAAAGAAAAGAACTAGGATGTTACATAACCATTCTGGTAATTGATTACATGAGCTGGTAATCGATTACCAAAACCTTCGAAATATGAGAAAACATGGTTTTTGACACATTCTAAGCTACTTAAACACCTTGAGACCTTGTAAAACATCTTTCTAACATTTCCTTGAAAACATCCTCACATTTTTACAAAATCAAAACCATCATTGTATCATGACTAAAACACATCCACTTGTCATGGTTAAAATTTTCATTTGAAGATACTAGGGCAAGTCTTTGAGCTCTAGAGTATTTAGGTGATGACATAAACATAAACATGTTATGCACTTTATTTTACTCTTCATTACAAAATAAAGTGAGAACATAAAATAGATATGAGATGCAACCTCATTATTATCTTTAAAGATTAAGTGATAACTTGAAATATAAACATGAAGTCCAAGCTTGGAAATTTAAACATGAAATTCATGTTCATTTATTTATTCTTGAGAACTTAGTGATGGCATCAAAAGTAAACATGATATGCAAGGCATAAACTTAAACATGAATGCAAACTTATTTTATCTTAACTAGAGCTCATGCAAGACTTTAGAGGAACATTAATGGCCTTAACCCAACATGTATCTTAACAATATGAAATGAGCTTTAGAGTTCTTAGCACCAAGTTTTCAAAGAAGTCTTTGGTTTGAACTTCATCATCAAGCTCAAGAAAGTGGACTAAGAGATAAACATCAACACTTATCAAGGCAAACATAAAAAGAACTACTCATATTCTTCATTTTATTGCTCATGGGCTTCAATCTAGAGTAAACTCTACGACCGACCAACTTTAAGGTTGGCAAGGGTAAGCTTAGAGCTCTTTGAAAACATATGATTAATTTTCTTAAACAAAACCTTTAGTGAGCTACTTAACATTTTTATCAAACTTTGTACAAATAAAGGAATGGAAACCAAAATCATAGAGGGGAAAAGGAAATGAGAGCCGAAATCCTTGAGCAAGGAAGAAAAAGGAAACCAAAAGCATATATAGTCCAAGACCAAGTTTTCAAGCTTTAGAGGTTTCTCACATGGTAACCACAAGACCATTATCTTGAAACCTCATCATCAAGCTAAAGTTTTTCTCATCACAAGGATCTAAGGCCGAAATGAAAAAAGGAAAAGGAAGAGCTTTGAAAACCAAGAGAAAACTAGAACTTTTCTTAAAGAAAGCAAACAAAACTTGGAAAAGAAACCCCTACCAAATAAAGTCTTGAATGAGATAAAAGAAAGCTTGGTTCTTTGAGGGAGCGAGAAGGCAAAATCTTCTCTTTGAGGGTGGTGAGGAAGAAGAAAGAGAGAATTGCAAGAAAGCTTGAACTTAGCAAAGTTTATAAAGTGTAACCAAGTTCTCTAAGGCTTGATATTTATAGAAAAAATGCAACCATGGGGCTACCAAGGAGGAGGAAGGCCGACGGTTTCAAGGCCTTAGGGGAGGAAAATGTCTTCAATAATTGGTCATTCAAAGGCATAGGTGGAGGCATGGTTAGGTATGGTCCAAAATATGGCTTGAGATATGGTCTTTGAGTGAAACAAAATCAACATGTGACACAATTTGAAGGGTATGAAATCGGCAACATTTCAGCCAAGGGGAGGAGAGATTTTGTTCATCTAATTGTGGTTTAATGATGTGTTTAGGTATTTCTTTGATTAAGGTTTTGATTAGGAGTTTGTAAGAAAGTGTTTAGGTGAGGTAATGGTCAATTAAGGTTGTCAAGACTTGATTTAGGGGTGATCTTGCTAGATTAATAAATTAAAAACCATTTTCTAGTCAAATTAAATCATAGACACAATTCCTTGATTTAAGGAATTGGAGAGAGAATTTACTATTCAAGATTCCATAACTAGGAATCATGAATCAAAGAATGAGATTAGAGTTCAACTAAGCAATCTTAGGTTCTAATTAACCTTAATAAATTATTTTGACTCTAGATTAATTATTGAAATTAATTAATCTTCGATTGGAGCCTAATATTACTTAGGTTTGGTTAATTACATCATTAGGCTCACTGTACACGTTTTAGGGGTAAAATGGTAATTTTACACCAAAATTGCTCAGGACCTCCTCCCAATTAACCATCATAAACCATTCATAAACATCATTCCAAACCTTCTGGAAAAGTTGGGCTCAAACGGCACATTTACGCGTAAAACGCTATAGGAGTATTTTGGTCATTTTGAGCCGAAAGTTCGAAAAAAGAGACTTTCACCTCGAATATCAATCATTACAGTTATAATCCCCTTCAAACATTGAGTTGACCCATTCGAAGATTGTCTGGTCGGCTATCCTCAAATTCCTGGAAAATGACCTCGGGGGCATCTTGGCCATTTGTACTCAAAGAGAAAATTCTGGGCATTACATCTCTTCTGAAATACCTCGGGATAATCTCTCTATAGGTACATCATCAATATTCTACTCAAGGTCCACCTCACTAGTGGCTAGGATAACATATCCCTTACTCTCTTTCCCATAACAGTCAACTTCTATGGCATCTAAGTAAAGACTTAAGGGTTTGCTAGATGTACTAGAAATAGAAGGAAAGATGACAGACTTTGTGTAACAATCCAATTATACATGGTTAGCAAAAAGCCAATCCATGCCAAGAATCATGTCTAGGCCATGCATGGGTAAACAAATCAAATCCATGACAAAAGATCTATCATCAATGGTGAAATGACAATCTAAACAACATTGACATGTCCTAACAGGTTTACCATTGAGTGTAGAAATAGTAAGATCAAAAGGAAGCTTTGACTCATGCAAATACAAGGATACTACACAGTCATGTGATATAAATGAATGAGTTGTGCCAGAGTCATATAGTACAATTAAGGTCCTACCATTTACTTTACACTTACCTTCTATGAGGTCACTAAACTTCGCCGAGTTTTCCAAATTGAGGGTAAAGACGCTCCCTTGACCCTGGCCTGATGAAGGGGTCGTCGGGTTCTTCTGGGCACTCTCTAGCATAATGATCTGGCTTCCCAAACTTGTAGCAGACTCCCTGGCCTATCAAGCAATATCGATCCCTTGCGATTTCCCACACTTGGGGCATCTTGTGGTAGATGCGGGCTTAGGAGGGGCAACTGGGCCCATTAGGGTGCCTTACCTTTGTGACCACTTGATCCCCCATGATGAAAAGTGTAACACCCTAATTTTCTTTAGAAATTAATTGAGGTTTTGTTAATGAGAATATTAAGGTTCTGATAGATGTAGAAATGATGAGAACAATTCAATGGAACAAAAAAAATTGTGAATAGTATTTTGTCCCTTAGCCTCCTGATAGCCGAAACCTTAGATTGGGACCAGAGGTGTCCAAAATTAGGAAAACATGGGAATAAGGTTAAAAATAATTGGAAATAAAATTTTATACTTAAAATTAATTTTCAGGTAATATTGATTACTTGGTATGGTGTTTTATCCGTTCGGTGAAATTTCGGTGTGTGATTTCTAACACTAAGGCTAGTTAATCTCTACAAAATAATGAAGTTTATCCCTTTAAATGTCAAATGAATGGCTAAGATTTCATCTTGGATGAGAGATCAAAACTTAGCCATTGATATTTATTTCTTTCAATGAAAAGAATTTTACTTTATGTTTAACCAATAAGATAACACCTTATAAGATCAAGTTAACTCACCTAACCTCATAAATTCCTCTTCTAATTTCGGCCAACAAGAGAAGAAAACCAGAACCTCCATGTTCTCTTCACTAAACACCTTGAAACCTCGATTTCCAGCATCAAAATCCTAAGCCAAACCTTGTTAAAATCAAAATCTTCCTTCACCAAACTTGTTATACACTTTAACACCTACAAGTATAACAGATTAAAATCTCCAAACCTCATCTTATTGCCTCACACCTCACTGATTAGAGAGTGGTTTTGGGGTGTTCTAAGAGCTTTGGAGTAAAGAACTTCCATCTTGGAGCAAACTAGAGACAAGGATACATTAGCTTTCAAGAGTAGGGTTTTCTTTACCTTTTCTCTTCAAATTTATTCTAATGATTTTTGATTGAGTTAGGTCCGAAATTTTTTATTGTATTGGTTGATAATACATGGATATTGATGTATTAATTTTTTTGGTGTGTTTGGATGATGCTAGAAATCATTTTTGTGAAGAGATATTTAGAATCATGCTGCTGGATTTTCAGCTATTGCATAGGCAACCATTGATCACGAATTTTCTTAGGGAATTATGGTTATTTTTAAAGCTAGAAAAAATATATGTTGAGGTTAACATCCTAGGCTAGTTCAAAAATTTTCTTGGGTTCTGATTTTAACTCCTAATGCCTTGAAAAAATTGAGAACCGAAATGGTACCCATGCTATCTGACTATTAGAACTAGAGCTGTAAATTTTGTCAATTTTATTACCACAGCAAATGATTGAATTACCACTTGCATTTTTTACAAGTTTTGATAACATCTTGAAGTATAACTGTAAATTTTCTTTTGAGTTAATTCAATCATTTTCTAGGGCTAAAAATTATGCATTTCGAGTTTTGAGCTAAGGTTAAATGGTTCATGAGCACCAAAATTGTCTAATTTTGTTAACATAGTTAGGGAACTCTTTTGCCCTAAAATTTTTATGGCATCTTGTGAACACTTTGATGTGTCATGAAGAATTTTTGTAGACAAGAAATCAAGTGTGCAATATAAGAGATAAATCTTACTACTTGATTTAAAATTCTATTAGTGTGCAGGAAATGAATTGAGTTCTTGGAATGGAAATAAAATGACTTTGATACAAGCATGAGTAGTCTCAATACATGCTATGTTATTTATAAATTCATTTATGAGGAATGGATGAGAAATTTATTGTGAATGAACATTTATATGTGACTTGGGTGTGTCTTGAGAAAACTGAATGTGATGATTAAGTATATGTGAAACAGATCAAGTGAGAAATACAGTTGTGCATATTCTAACATGTAAGGAAAATAGAGACAAGACTTATGTTGGTTAATAAAGGAGGAAAACATAAGGATTTCCCTAGAGATATTATAAGTCGGTAGACGTATTGGCTAGGAATAGAACTGTGTAAGATTCGAAAAAGGAAATAAAATGAAGTCTGATGATCACGTATAGGAATTAGCTCATGTCCTGATAAGTAGTCGTTTCCCATTGTGGAGTTGTCCACTAGAAATACCATTTGGTATAAAGATTAAGTCTTCCTTATGTTAATGAAAAGAGAAAAATGCACGGAATTGGATTCTATGGTTACAAAATAACAATGCATGAATTATTACTGTGTTTGCATTCTAATTTTCACATGATGTACATACTTTAGTATTGATGCATATAATTTTGTATGAATATTCTTACATGAATGAACTTATTGTCTATATTCTGCATCGTATTTGAGGGATTACCCTACTGAGAATTTTATAGTATTCTCATCTCTACAGTTGCATGTACTTGTATTACTCAGATTGTAACACCCTAATATTTAACCCAACATGCCAAGGACGCATTGAGAATATATTAGTTATTACTCTTTTGAATTCCTGTTATCCAAATACTTAGCGAAAAATATGGGTAAATTTTTTTCTTTTCAAAACATAAAACAAAACGAGAGCCATGCGCATACTACCATGAGCCAATCATAAAATAGCAGAGAACTTAATCATGCAAGTTAAGAGCAACAAAGAACACATTCATCCATGGAAGCAAATATCATAATATTAAATAACATAGTTGAATACATGATTCTGGATACATCAATTGAAAAACTAAAATAGAGTCATACCCATATGAAATGGAAGAGCTTACAATACATAACAAAGGAAAACATATAAACAAAAAGGAAAACATAAATAGCAAGTAGGGAAGCCCCAAAAGATCAAACCCCAGCTATAGCTACCCCCTTCTAAACCTACTAGTAACGTTGGTCCTCAACGTGTCCCACAAACTGCTTGAGCTCCTCCGTCGTGGCCCAACGAAGTGGGGGCGTAGGCATGAGAGTAGGGGAATAACGTGGCTTCCGGTGTGGGTGCCTCGGGCTGTCGCACTCGCCTCGCAAGCCTCGACTAGGTGACAGCTTCTCCTGCCCTACCCATGTCCATGGGCACCGAGGGAGCATAACCCTCTGAGTAGACATAGGCGGGAAAGTCCTCAGACAAGTCGATCCCAGGACGCCATATGAGTGGAACGTACTCCAGTAGGCTGAGCAACAAAGGGTGATGGACGGGCATAGCGAGTCCGCCCGTCGCTGGGTCGAGTCCTCTCGAAGATCATGTCGTCGCCATATGGTAAGGTAGGAGTGAAGTGAAAGCTAGAAGCCGGATACGCGAATGGGCGTCCCATGTACACAAAAATACAGGACATGACCCTCAAAATGATATGACTGATGGTCTAGGTCAAAGTGCACCTCCTAGATTGGCATGTCAATGAAGACTACGAACGTCGCCATTGAGATCTGAAGACATAATGGAAAGAGAGAAATAGAGGGATGGGAATCTTACTAAAGAATCTCAGGAATCCTCCTACCCTAATGTCATCATTTACATCCCAGGAACCTTGGGTTTATTATGAAAGGATTTAACATGTAATGGTCTATTATGAGGTGTTATAAAAGTAATTATCCAAGGTCCATGTTTTCTTTTATCATGAATCTTAATACATGAATGCAGCATAGCAAAGTATAAATGCATGGCAATACCTTATACAAGTAAACCAATAAAACATGACATCAACAATTTATCATCATATAAGTGGCATGTAACTTCTCATGAAAACCTTTCTTTTTCGTAAGTATGGAGCTTTACATCCTTTTTGTTATCTCAAACTTGTGACATAAAGGTATCAAACCTAGTATCATTGCCACCCTAAACTAGGCTATGAGCTCATACCTCAACTAGTCGTCAGGAGTTCTTACTTATCATCTTGATAAGCATAACATAATCACAAAAATCCCGACTCCAGAGTACGAGTAGGGGGCCTAAGGATCACCTATCATGGGACTTTTTCCTTCTTCGAAACGTATCAATTGGTTAAGACCAGTGACTTTGTTGGCTTTGGCAAACTAACTATCAATGCCCTCACGATTTTACCTTCTCCTCACCGTTGCATGAGAAGTACGTCTCAGTCACGAAACGTATCAACTGATTAAGACCAGTGACTTTGTCCACTTCGGTATGGCTCAGCGTCCATACCCCCACAAGTTTACTTTCTCCTCACCATAGCAGGAGAAATGTGTCTGGATGTCACTTTTAAAATCTTACTTTCAAAAACTTCTTTAAGTCTTTCAAATTTGATGGAATTTTGATAGCATATCATTGTACAACGAATTCCCTCAAATTTGAGTCATGCTACATAACTCATTCAACACATACTTTCTCATTCAATATCTCAACTAAGCAAACCTTAAAAATCATATAAACATATTTACCCATTTCATCATTATCTCATATCCTTCTGCATCTCAATCATAACATACTACATTATTGTAACAATCACGTCATAAGTTCACATATTCTCATACACATGCCATTAATACTTTCACATACTCTTGATATATCATATTGTATGTTCACTCTGTCACTTACTCACGTCATCTTCCATATCTTATAGTATCTTATACTTTGACCCTTATAGGTCTTAAACTCGTGTTCTAGTTATCCTAACACCCATAATAGATCTTCGATGCACCTAAAGGATTATTACTTGTAATTCTCTCTAATTTTTATGCTTACTAACACCTCCAAATAGCCTTGCTCAGAATGGGAATGATGGTTATTATTCGATTATGGGGTTCTAGAATCTACGTCTTTAACCCTTTCTCAGTTCCGTCTTCACCTAAGGCTCTATATTCAATTCCTAAACCAATTATTAGAGATTCCTTCACATATCCACTAATTGTAAACCATTTTCCCTAAGTTCAATTATGCTGAAATAGAATTTATAATTCTTGTGCTTAAGTGTTTTAGAATCCTCATTTTAAGTCCTTTTTAGTTACTTGTTCTTTCCTAACATTCCTAAATCGGTCCTTGCCTCACTCAAACACAATTTTACACATTTTAACTCCATAAAATAGCATAAATGCAGTGGCCAAGAAAACAAGGCAGAAATCAAATTATATATCTCATATAATCACATAAATTCATGATTTTAAATATATATAAGTTGCTAGTTTTCTCTTGGAATAATTTTAGGAACTCAAAACTCTTTTAGAAACTAATTTATCTCATTAAAATCATGTAAATGTGAGTAAGGGCAGTAGCTAAATTATTTTGCCCATAGGGTATATTTAAAACATAAAATCATGTTCATAATATTCTCTAACTTCACCTATGCTTAGAAACATTTCAAGACATAGGCTATTGACACTTATGATTAGATGCAACTCATACCAAGTCCATCATCATCATCACAAGGCCGAGATAGCATTCATGGAAGGCTTCCATTTTATAAGACTTTACTTGTGATACTTGGGCAAGTCTTTGAGCTCTAGAATATTTATATGATGACATAAACATAAACATACTATGCACTTTGTTTTATTCTTCATTATAAAATAAAGTGAGAGCATAAAATAAATATGAGATGCAACCTTATTGTTATCTTTAAAGATTAAGTGATAACTTGGAAATTTAAACATGAAAATGCAAGTTCATTTATTTATTTCGAGAGCTTAGTGATGGCATCAAAAGTAAACATGACATGCAAGGCATAGAGGAACATCAATAGCCTTAACCCAACATGTATCTAACAATACAAAGCGAGCTTTAGAGTTCTTAGCACTAAGTCTTCAAAGAAGTCTTATGGTTTGAACGTCATCATCAAGCTCAAGAAAATGGATTAAGAGATAAATACCAACACTTATGAAAACAAACATAAAGAGAACTACTCATATTCTTTATTTTATTACTCACAAGCTTCTATCTAGAGTAACTCTAGAATGGCCAACCAACTTTAAGGTTGTCAAGGGTATGCTCAGAGCTCTTTGAAAACATGTGATTAAGTTTCTCAAACAAAACCTTTAGTGAGCTAGTTAACATTTTATCAAACTTTGTACAAATAAAGGAAATGAAAACCGAAATCATTGAGAAGGAAAGGAAATGAGAACCGAAATCTTGAGTAAGTAAAAGAAAAAGGAAACCGAAATCATATATGGTCCAAGACCAAGTTTTCAAGCTTTAGTGGTTTCTCACATGGTATCCACAAGACCATTTTCTTGAAACCTCATCATCAAGCCAAAGTTTTTCTCATCAACAAGGCTCTTAGGCCGAAATGAAAAGGAGGATAGAAAGAATTTTGGAAACCAAGAGAAAACTAAAACTTTTCTAAATAAAGTAAACAAAACTTTGAAAATAAACCCCTACCAAAAGTTTGCTTGAATAAATGAAGGAAAGCTTGGTCCTTTGAGGTGAAAAGGAAAGGAAATCTTCTTAGAGTTTGAGGAGGAGGTTTCGGCCAAGAGAGAAAAGAGAAGTAGAGAGGTTGTGTTTAGGAGAATGAAGATGGAAAAAGGGCTTCTTTGATCTTTGAAGAGAGCTCAAAGTTTGCAATGTGTGTAAAGGATTCAAAGAGCTTTCAAGCTTGCATATTTATAGATAAATGAAGCTCATGGATGCCTTTGAGGAGGAGGAAGGCTGGCGGTCTTTAGAGGAAAAGGAAGGAAGAAAATATCTCTTGATTGGTATGGTTGTAAGTATGGGCAAGGCATGGTGAGGTATGGCTCCAAGTATGACCTAAGCATGGTTCCTTGTGTGCAAATTAAACAACATGTGATGAATTGAGGGGGAGGATGTATTCAGCCATGTATATAGCCAAGGGGGAAGAGAAATTGTTCATCTAATTGTGGTTTAATGATGTGTTTAGGTGTATCTTTGATAAAGGTTTTGATTAGGAGTTTGTAAGAAGATGTTTAGGTAACGGTCAATTAAGGTTGTGAAAACTTGATTTAGGGGGTGATCTCGCTAGATAAATGAATTAAAAACTCTTTTCAAGTCAAATTAAATCATAGACACAATTCCTTAATTTAAGGAATTGGAGAGAATTTACTATTCAAGATTCCATGACTAGGAATCTTGAATCTAAGAATGAAATTAGAGTCTAACTAAGCAATCTTAGGTTCTAATTAACCTTAATATATTTTTTTGACTCTAGATTAATTATCAAAATTAATTAATCTTCGATTAGATCCTAATATTGCTTAGATTTGGTTAATTATATAATTAGGCTCACTGGACACGTTCTAGGGCAAAACGATAATTTCACACTAAAACTTCTGACCTCCCGAGCCTAACTAACTATCATGATCCACTCATAAACATCATTCCAAACTCCCTAAAAAATTATGGGTTGAAACGACACCTTTACCCGTGTAAAACGCTACAGGGTATTTTAGTTATTTTGAGTCGAAAGTTTGGAAAACGAGATTTTCACCTTAAATATCAAACACTACAATCATAATCCCCTTCAAACATTGAGTTGACCCATTTGAGGACTATCTGGTCAGCTACCCTTTAATTCCAGGTAAAAATGACCTCAAGGGCATTTTAGTTATTTGTACTCAAAAGAAAAATTAGGACATTACACAGATTCAGGGGATGCCGTCACTAGTATTCTTCCTTGATCGCCACAGGTGGTGGCATTACGACTTAGCACTTGATTCCTATATGCTGGAGGTTACTCAGAGGCTCGTGTGTATGTGCTTTTTGGATGTTCCTTTAGTGCATCAGTCTTTACCTTAAGTTTTCCCGCTTCCCTACGATGGTGTGCCCCTTCATATGGCACACCAAGAGCTATTTGATATCCTGATTGCTCACCAGGATGCCCTCCAGGAGATGCACCCTCGTCTTCATCATTATCCTCAGCTCTGATCCATCTCAGCATCTGAATGTCCTGAGTGGAGACGACGCATCATATCGATGGGCAACGGCTTCCCGTAGGAAAGACGATATTTTCAGGACTCTTGGCTTGTACATAGTAGTAATGTAGTGTTCGGACTTTACCAGCATGTAGATACTATTAGATGTTTTTCAGGTTCGTTTGTATCTATATGTGATTTTGTTGGGCCAGCACCTGAGCAGCTAGGTTTTTAGGCGATGGCTAGGCCTTTTGAGACTTGGTCCTGATTAGTATGGAAAGTGAAATGACTTTACTTGTAGTGAGATGTGTATAGGTACAAGTTGTGTATGAAGTACTTCCATGTATAGACTTTATTTTCTCATAACCTATGAGTTTAATTTACCTCATGCTCTCGTGACTAGTATGCATTGTAGGGAGAAAATGATATCCTTCTAGTTATTATACCACCCGAGTAATACATGATGTACGCCCCAATTTTTACTTAATTTTTACTGTCATTAGGAATTACCGAATTCCGTAGGTAAATATTATATAAAATTTGAGACCAAACAATCCTTAATAAAGGAATATAACGTTAGAGGAAAAGTTATGAGCAATTCGTGCAAGTATTGCAAACCCCGATTTTCTGGACGTGTAAAATGACCAAAATCCCCTGAGGTTATTTTACTAGAAAATGAGGATCGTGGGCCCCACCCGACCTCAAGGGGATGTTTTGATGTTAATAAGGGATTGTTTGTGTTATGAGTGTTAATAGAGGAGAAGAATCCTAATTTTGAGCTCTACGTGCGAAATGACCAGAACGCCCTCCGGCGTTTTAACTCGATTTGCATGCCGACTGAGCCGAACCTCACTAAAATGTGTTAAAAGGTGTTTTTAAGCCATGATTAACCATTGGTTAAGCTCGGGTGGTCTCGGGCAATTTTTAAGTAAAATGACCGTTTTGCCCCCTTTGTGCAGTTTACAAATTTTGATATTTTTGATTCGTCTAACGAAACCTAAGCAATATTAGGCTCAAATTAAAGCTTATTAAATTCTAATTATTAATCTAGAGTCAAAATTATTTATTTAAATTGATTAGAACCTAAAATTGCTTTAAAACACTCAAATTGCTTACTAATTCACTTAAGCCCTTAACCGTAAATTCTCTAAATTGCATGAATACCTTACCTACACCTAAATAATACATGGAACACACAAAACCCTCTTCCATGAGGCTGTAATGCATGAAATAATTCAGCCATAATCATTAGAATTATTGCAAGATAATGCACTAAAACAAAATGCCAAAAAATTCCCTAAAACATGGCATAAAACATGCCTTAAACAAGAAATGATTTTCCTCCCTTTGTTCCCCATGAAAAATCCAAAAATCATGTCTCCTCCTCTTGTCCATACATGAACTTAAATCCTCTATAAATAGGCATGCTTAAGGAGTCTTAGATGCTTGCTCAAAATTGTACACATTTCTAGTTTTTCCAAAGCACCAAAAGCTCTCATTTCCTCCTCCTCTTGGCTGAATTCTTTCTTCAAGTTTTCAAGAATATTTTCTTTCATTTCACTCCAAGAAACCAAGTTCTCTTCCTTTCCTTCAAATCAGATTAGGTAGGGAGTTGTTTTTAAGTTTATTTCTATGCTTTGCTAAGTGTTGTTCTTGGTTCAAAATGATGATTTCATGGATTTTCTCTAGTTTTTCCATTTGGTTTTCTTCTTCCTTTTTCTTTAACAATTCGGCCATATGGCCTAGGTGGGACTAAGATGATGGCTTGATGATGAGGACCTTGAGGGTGGGTTGTGAATCCATCACAAGTTAGGCCTCTAAAGCTTGAAAGTTCCACTTGATGCAAAACTTTAAAGAATAATATTTTTATGATCTTGAGTTTAGAACTTGAAAGATGTATTTCTCACTTTGTCTTGCTAAGATATATATATTGGATTGAATTTGTATTTCTATAAAGTCTTGAAGGAGCTTTAGTAAAGAAATCAAATGAACTTGCATCCATGTTTAAGTTTATGCCTTGCATAATCATGTTTACTTTCTATGTCATCACTAAAATTTCAAGAATGAATAAATGGACTTGCATACTCATGTTTAAATTTCCAAGTTTGCATTTCATGTTGTCACTTAATCTCTAAAGATAATAAAGAAGTTGCATCTCATATTTATTTTATGTTCTCACTTTATTTTATAATGGCTAAAAGAATCAATGCATGACATGTTTATTTTTATGTCATCACCTAAAGATCCTAGAGCTCAAAGACTTGCCCAAGTATCACAAGCAAAGTTGGAACCATGATAATAAAAACTCTAAAGCTTTCTTGAGATTATTGGAGTCAAAGAATTCATTCTTTAAGAAGTCTTGAGTTTGGAGCTTAATAAGAATTCTCTTCTCCCTCTACTGGTCCTGTGCGGATTACCGCCGCTAGTTTCTTAAGATTCTCTTTTCCCTCCACTTGGTCCAGTGCGGACTACCGCCGCTCCAGCTTCTTGCATCATGTTTATATTTCAAGTTCTTGCATCATGTTTAATTTTCAAGTCATCACCTTAAATCTTAAAGATAAAGAAATGGATTTGCATATCATGTTTATAATTCCAAGTTATCACCTTATAATGACAAGATTAAAATGAGGTTGCATAGCATGTTTATGATTCTAAGATACCACATAAATCTCTTAAGCTCAAGACTTGCTCCTTTTATCTTAAGTGAGAATTTTAATTATGAAGATTCTTTCAAGTTTAGCAAAAAGAATTAGTTTCTAAAAGAGTTTTAAAGCTTTGCAAGGATTCTACGGGAAACTAATATTTTATGTTCACTTAAAATGTGATTTTATACAATTATATGAGGTTCATGATTCGGCTTCTATATGAGATTAGTACCAATAAATGATGATGATTTAATATGTTTGGAGTTGTGATAATTATGGTTTATTGTTAAGAGAATGCTTATACATGAAATAATGAAATATTCTTTGTTACTTAAAAATTTACCCTTATTGTTGGAAGAAAGTATATTACTGTAAAAGTGTAATTTGGAAAGGTTCTGCTAGGAAAGACTTGGTATTTAAGCGTGTCCATTTGTGACCCACCTCTCTTTCCTGGAATCTCCCGGATGCATGATTACAGTTGGTATATATATTATTCCAGAATAAGACTATAAACGAGAAAATGTTATAAATGATTATGAATTGAGAATTGTATTATGATATAACATACAAAGACTTAAAGGTGACTCAAAATATATGAGGAAATGACCCTTTGGACCCATCAGACTATAGGTGGTGAAAGGTGATCCTGAGAAAATAATCATTTGGACCCGTCAAACTATAGGCGGTGAAAGGTGATTCTTGCCCCTAGTCCGTTCTCAAAAGGGTAGAGACGAAATTTTTACTTATCAAAAGGGATAAGTATGTGCTGGTGACGACTAGTAAGATATGAGCTCATAACCTAGATTACTCCCAAAAGGGTGGAGTATAGGGTGGCCCAGGAAAATAATGATGGAAGTAACTTTAAGTCACCTAAGGAACTAAGTAATGCATGATGTAAATATGATGTTCTTCTATGCATAGTATTTATGATATGATGATGAGAAATATGATGTTCTTCTATGCATAGTATTTATGATTTGATGATGAGAAATATGATGTTCTTTTATGCCTAGTATTTATGATATGATGATGAAGAATATGATGTGTTGATAAAAGGAAAAGGTCATTATAAACATGACATGCTAAGTTTATGATGCATTATAAGACGCATGATTAAATCTACGAACCTCGGAAGTATATTTTCGAACTTAATAAATCAATCTTAGCATGTTCACTATTTCATAATGAAACAAGAGGTTCCTGGGGACGATGATGATGACACAATGCATCATGAGGTGAATACCCTACTGAGATTCTTTTTATAAGTTTCTACTCCCTCTATTTTTCTTTCCATCTCGTCTTCAAAAAATAAGGAAATGTTCGTGATTCACATTGAGGCTTTCACCTGGTAGCTGAACTTGATCCTAGTTTCACTTGTATATTTTAGATATCTATCCCTATCCCTGGAGTGTTAATACTAGGTGCCATTAATGGATGTCCTTCCATCCATATATTATTTATGTTTTGTTAGATTGCCTACACCTAGTCTTATTTTGTTGGTAGGCAAAATATCTATGTGATATGTAATTATGGATGTCATATGATGAAGCCAATATGATGTGTTTCTTCATGATATGTCTATTCGTTTTCTGCTTTATTTTATTATCGTTCACGTTATGCGCGGCTCACGTTTTCAATTATGTTTTAAAAAAAATGGCTCGTAATTTCACTAAGTATTTTCAAAGCATGATTAAGGAACTAAAGCAAAGAGTAAAGTCTAGTAATTAATCAGATATTGCCTAGGTGTATTGGGTTAATTATTAGGGTGTTACACATGATAATTAGGAGAGTGTTACAAAAATTCTTCTTACGGCCTTGTAGCTTGAATCTTGGGCTTGCACCTCCAACTTCTTAGTAAAATTCTCAGCTTTCAACACATTCAGCTTTGTGGCCCTGCTCAATGATGCGGCATTTGTTGACTAAGGTATGAAAATCCCTAATCTCCAAATGTGCAACAGCAACATTATTTTTCACCTTCAGCCCAGCTTTATACTCAACACTTTTCCAGAACTCATCGAGGTTTCCTTGAAAGATCCTTGAAAACTTAATTAGCTCCTTAAACTTCATAGTGTACTGCGATGCTCATCCCTCCTTGAGTCAACTGGATGAACTAGATCCTTGGCATTCCTCATCGATGTTGGAAATTACTTCTCATAGAAACAGGTCTTGAACATCTCCCAATTAATCATGGTGCCAGCCGCTCCAACAGCCTTTGGGTGCTAACCCACTAGAACTCAGCTTTTGCCTCTAGCATAAAAGCAATAAAAGTCACCTCCAATTCTTTTATGTAGGTGATCACCAAAAAGATCTTCTCCATACTCTTGATCCACTCATCAGTCTGTTTGGATTCAAAGTTCATCTAATGATGGTGGGTTCACTTTACGAACTCCCAAATTGGGCATGCTCTTGGCCATTAGCAGTGTTGGGCCACGACAGCATCACCTCGGTCCATTTGTTCAAACATTAGTTGCGTGGCTCTCGCCATGTCCTTGATAGCCCCAGCAATCTCATTACTTTGCTCGCCTCCTTAGAGTCCTATCCTATGGTGGTCGTGCCATCGATTCCTAAGCACATAAAACAACAAACACTGAGATGATCAGGCTCAATACTTCATGCAAAGTGAGCTAGTCACCGTGACATACACACACATACAGTCATGCATCTCTATCCTATAGCTTATCCTATCAATAGAGCACTATAAATGACATAACTATCACATCATGCTTATGAAGTTAGGTCCAATCATCAGGCTCTATGAGAATCGAATTACTCTGATACCAAAATGTAATACCCTAATCTTTAACCCAACACGCCTAGGACGTATTTAAGTTAATTATTAGATATTACTCTTTTGTTTCAGCTTTAACTTTAAGCTCTTGTAAATACTTTAATAAAAATACGGGTAAATTTTTTTCTAAACTTTAAAAACAAAATGTTAGCCGCGCATACTAATAAAACCATCTTTCACCTCATATAATAGGAATAATAAAACACTTCACCATGGGTATACTACAGGCCTTCACCTACCTCCTCAAATTACAAAATTAATTTCATGCTAAGTTGCACAAAAAATGTAGAAAAGGTTACAACCTAGGTCATCTCTCAAGAAGGCTTTATCACTTAGTTGGAAAATTGGGGTCTTGAAGAGTAAAATTAAAGCAGTTGAAATTAAAGATTAATAGTAACAAGGTAATAGCAACAGTGAAGAAGATACTAGTGCAAGGTATTCCTAGGATTGGAAAGACCAATGCAAATAACCAATAAATGAGATCTCAATTTATTTAGAAATTACAGTGATTTAAAGTACTAATTGCTATAGCCTAACTACCAAATGGAAGGTTAATTCTAATGTTCTCCTTCAAATATAAATCAATAGATCTATCAATTTATACCCAAAGGGTTTCTCTAAACGATGATCACCAATTCAGTTATCTCAATAATGATTATAGCAATCACCACAATAATTATAGGAACACAAACAGAACATTAAAAAAACTAATGCATTCAATATAAACAAAGGGTCTCAAATGTCATCCCAATCCATCCGAAAATCCTTACACTAGTAAGAGAATTCTACCCTTCTATCTCTAGAGGATTACAATCAATGAATCTAAAAGAATACTAAGAAATAATAGCAATAATTCTTGCTATCATCCACAAGGATAAAACAATTAACCTATGCAATCCCTAAGAGAGAAGAGTAGAGAATAAGAAGATAGAGAGAGGTGTAAAGAGATAATAATAGCAACTAAAGTGTGCAGCCAAAACTAAATCTAAAACTAGGGTAAACATTTATGTTAATCCCTTAAATACTACTCTCTAAAAATGGGCCAAAGTAAGCCAAAAAAATATTAATGAGCTGATATTCCATCATCATACTCACCAGAATGATGAGGCCAAAAAATTAATTGTTGTCACTTTACCAAGCATTAATGATAAATGAGCATTATAGAACTTATCCGAGAGCAAGCTTACACATTTTTTCTTCCTTTTGCTCCAGCTTCTTCCCAATAGTTTCTAACCTTGTTCTTGACATTTTGCACTTGATCCAAAGCTCTTGTGCTCAAAACTATATTCAAAGAGACAAGTTAAACACAATAGGGTGTAATTATAAATTATTTCAAAATCAATGCAAAAGCCAATAATTCTATTAAAATTACACAATGATGAATAAATCAGAATCCTTATTAATTGAATCAATGACTCAGTAAAACTCATGCAAAAAGCTATGGTTTGATAGGTAGAAAAGTGGCATAAAAGCCTCTTATCAAACTCACACTTAAGTTTTCACATGTCCTCATGTGAAACAAAGATCAAACCAAGGCATGGATGAGAAACAGTATATAAGGACTAGACTAGACTCCTAATCTAAAAATGCATGATGCATGAAATTAAATGATAATACACCAATCCAATGAACCTAGAGGCAACACAATAGGCTTTCACACTAACAATCAAAGGAATTGAAATAAGCAAGACATGAGCAAGGATATAGCACATAAAGTAGAATCCACATATGATGATACACAGACCAAGTACAAAGGTCCTCCCAAGTTTAGTGTTTACCACTCATTCACTCAAGTGTTTTGGGTTATGATGTACCCTCAATCACCTCAAATGAAAATGCATTACCATAGACTTGCCACGGGTCTCATTCTCCATTTTGTCATATACACATACATACCGAATCGAGAGGACTTACCTTTGGTTATAATGGGACTTAGATGAAGGTGGGTTATTATATAGGCCAGTGAGCTAAATCTCTATTCAAAGGAGAGCAAATGCATACACAAAAAGCACAAGTGCCTAAGGGTATACTTTGTCCAACTTAACACAATTGCAGGCCTTTCTTTTCCAATGTAGCACACCTTCAACCTAAACATTTCTAGAATTTTTTTTTATCAACCTTCCATCCTCATTTCTTTATTTTTTTTCTTCTTGGTGTGCCACTTGTTGAATTTGTTTTTGTACAATATTGTTCCTCCCCCACACTTAAGTTGGAGTATGTCCTCATACTCTCCCCTACACTTATGCTCAAGCACAATAAGAAAAGCACAAATGCTCTCCTAAGCCTAAAAGCTTGGGATAATTCATGGTTTTTCACTTTTGGCTAAGGATGTGCTAAAATAAAAGAGTGGGAAATAAGACTCAAAGGGGCAAAACAATGGTAACATGAAAATGTTGGCTATATGGGCAAGTGGCTAAAAGTAAGAAAAATGCCTCAATCATATTTAAGCATGCACATGAAAAACATATTTTCAAACAAGACCCTAAGGAAGTTCTAGAATACAAATCCTAAAAGGGAAACACACATGAACAAACAAGGATGGCATATGATAATTCAATCAAAGAAGCTCAAAATCTCATAGATAAAAGTGCATGTACTCAATCCAAACAATACAATGAATCCACCAAGCATGTAATACAAAATAAAGTCAATGCCAAGCATGTCAATATACTACATGTGATGTGAACCTATGCATGTAACCTCTAAGGTGCCAAATGTAACACCCTAGGATTATTCATAAATTAATTGAAAAATTATTAATGAGAGTTTCAATATTCTGAGACGTCGTGAGGATAAGGATGACCCAACAGACAAGAAAAACATGAATAGTATTTTGTGGGCTTGTGGGCCGTTGGAATAGTCAAAACCCTAGATTCGGAACCTAGAGATGTCCAAATTTGAGAAAACATAGGGTTAAGGTTAGACATGGTTAGAAATAGATATTTTATACCTAGAATTTAATTTCGGGCAATATTTGATTTCTCATGTATGGTGTTTCATCGTTCGGTAAAATTTTAGTGTGCGATTTCTAACATCGAAAGATAGTTTAATCACTATAATTGAATAATGTATATCCATTCAATACAAGTGAAAGGCTATGATTTAATCTTGAATTACAAGATTAAATCCTAGCGATCCACTTTACTTTCTTTCTTTTAAAAGAAATATGCATTTATATTACATAAATTCTAAAGCTAAGTTAGGATAAATACAAGACATCTAACCTTAGCTCATCATCATCACCACTTCGGCCAGCCAAGGGAGAAGATAGCAGCTCCATTTTTCTTCACAAAAACCATGAAAACTTGAATTCAAACCTCAAAATCCTAAGCCTAGACTTGTTAAAACCATAAACTCTCTTGACTAAACTTGTTCTTCTCATCAATACCTACCAAACTAACCGATTGAAATTTCAATTCCTCATTAATCCTCACCTTGATACCTCATTACCTCACTACCTAAGGAAGGGTTTAGGGCTGATTTGGTGACCTTGAAGTGAAGACAAACCACTTGGAACCTTCTTTGGAGTTATAAGGCTCTGAAGTTTTCAAAGTAGGGTTTTGTGTTCTTGTTTGTTGAGATTCTGTTTTCCTGATTTTTATTTTTTGGAATTTTGAATTTATTGGTTCTAATGTATGATTTCACATTGGTGGAATAGTTTGGTGTTATGGAAAAATTATTTTTGTCAAAAAGAGTTTTGGACTACCTTGATGGAATTTCAGTTTTTGGTATAAACAGGAACTATTCTCAATTTTTCTTATGCATTTATTGGTATTTTTATAAGCTAAAAAAATTATATGTTTAAGCTAACATTCTAAGCTAGTCCCACGAATTTTCTTGAGCTTTATTTTGGACTTTAATGCTTTAAAAAAATTCAAGAACTGAAACTATACCTGCTGCTGAATTGTTAGAATTGAAGCAGCAAATTTTCTAATTTTGTTACCATAGCAAATGATTGAATTATCACTTGAAATTTTTACAGGATGTTAAAGACATCTTAGAGTCCAACCCTGAATTTTTCTAGGATTTGATATATTCATTTGATAAGGTAATAAAATTGGAAACCGTGGCTGTTAATTATAATTAGGGGGTTTCTGATCTCCAAATTTGTCTAATTTTGTTAATATAGTTAGAGAATGATTCTTCCTTTGAAATTTTTACAGGACCTCGTGAACACATTGATATGTCATGGAGAATTTTTATAGCCTTTGAATTGGTCATTTGATGAAAAATAAATATTGCTCCTTAAGGGTAAAATCTGTCCATGTGCTGAAAATAAACTAAATTTTTTATTTGGTAATATAATGACTTTTGATTTAGGTATGATGAATATAAATGCATGCTATGTACTCTAAAGCTTGATTTATGAGAAATGAATGAGAATATCATGTGATGGATGGTTCATATGTGATCAATGCATGCATTGGTAAAAAGAAAGATGAATGATGAATATATATGACTAAAGAGCGTGTAGGAATTTAAATTGTGCATGTTCTAACATATGGTTAAAATAGAGACAAGACTTATGTTGGGTAAAAGGGAAGGCAAAAAAGGGACTTCCCTAAAGATATTATGAGTTAGTAGACATATCAGCTAAGGATAGAACTGTGTGAAATTTGGAAAAAAAAAAAATGAAGTCAAATGATCACGTATAAGAATGAACTCATGTCCTGATAAAATCTATTACCCATTGTGGAGTTGTCCATGGAGATAACATTAAGTATAATTACCCATTGGGAAGTCGTCCACGCAATACCACTTGGTATAGAACTAAGTCTTCCATATGTTGAGGAAAATAGAAAAATGCACTAGATTGAGTTCTACGGCGACATGAGAAAATCAATGAACAATACTTATTTTGCATAGGATTATTATTGTTTCTGCATATCACTTTACATGATATTTCTTATATAAATGAAATTGTTAACTATGTTTCATTATGTTTAAGGGAGTGCCCTATTGAGAATTTTATAATATTCTCATCCCTATGTTTGCATGCATTGTATATTGTATTCAAATCCTTGATGACTTCCTTAGTATTTTTCCTTGATTTACGACAGTGGGTGTGGCACTATGACCCAGGACTAGACTCTCTATATGTAGTAGGCTACTCACAAGTCCGGGCTTATGTTTTCTTTGGTTGCTCTTTTAGTTCCTTTGTATTTACTGCGACGTTATCCTGCCTTTCCTTATGATGATGTGCCATTCCACCTAGCACACTCTGGTAGCACCCTTCCAGAAGATTTTCACTCTTCATTTTCTTCTTCCAACTTTAACCCACCCATAGCCTGATGCCCGTTGGAGGTGATGCCATCATACCGATGGCTAATGGTTTTCTTAGGGGTATATGAGAAGCTCAGGGACTCCTTGTCATGTACATTGTTGTAGCTTAGTGTTAGAAATTCGAGGCCTAGACTGATCTTGTTAGATGTTTTGAGGTCTATTTATGTGTATATATGATTTTTGTTGGGCCCTAGTATTTGAGTAGGTTTGAATAGATACGGGATTTTTTTTAATCGAGTTCTTGAATTGTTTTATAAGTGAGCAAACTTAGCTATCAGTGTGATGTATATATTGACAACTTGTATATGATGTACATACATACATACATATATATGAGTGTTTGCAACATATGAGTTTAATTTACATTATTTTCATTTCTCATGACTAGTATAGATAATATCAAAAAGTGATACTCTTCTAGTTACTGTGTTCACACTCGAGTAATACATGGTAGTTAGGAGGGTGTTACACCAAAGGGATGGTGTAGAATGCAAATTAAAATTAATATGATGCAAGACTCAAAATTAAAATAAATAAAATGTAGAAAATAAAAGAGAAAGGTAAAGAAAAACCTCATAGTGGGTTGTCTCTCATCTAGCACTTTGCTTTAACATCCCTAAGTTGGATAGTCAGGACACTCATGGAAGGTGTGCAGCTTCAACCCATAGATAAGCCATTTAAAGCCCAAAATCCTTGGGGACTTCATAGAGGTGCATCAATCGATGTCCATCAATGCCACACTTGAATCATCCTAGAGTTCTACAACTCAATTTCACCATCGGGTGCACATGGGTGACCAAGAAGTCCCTTCCATCTAGACTTTGGCCTTCTAGCCATCAGTTTTGATAGAGGCTCATCTAGCAAATTTTCTATCCTTCACAAGGCATCCTTCCAAACATGGTCTAGTCTTGAAGCACCTGGCAAAATGATCACTGCCTAGGTAGTGTATCTGATCTGAAAACTTGGGACATTTTAAAGCAACAGGTGCATCATATACCATGGAAGAAGAAAAAGTAGAGAATGGGGTCTGGATCTTACAAAAACAGATTATCACAAGCATTATTGTAACACCCGAAAATTATTTAAAAATTAATTTGAGCTTTGTTATTCATAATTTCAAAAATCTAATAGTATAGCAATGATGAGGGTGGCCCAACGACCAATAAAAAAAAAATTCAGGCTGATGAATAGTAACCTTGCAAGCTCCATCTGCCTCCAGAAGCCGAAACCCTAGATTCGGGACCAGGAAATGCCCAGGATTGTGAAAAGAGAGGGTTAAGGTTAGAAATAATTAGAAATAAGGATTTTATACCTGAATTTAATTTTCGGGTAATATCGGTCTAATGTTGCGTTTTACCCATTTGGTAAAATTTTGGTATGCGTTTTAACATGAAGATATTTCCATCACCACCAAAGGATAATATCCATCTAGTTAGGACATGTGGAAGGCCAAGATTTAATCTTGGAATCTAAGATTAAATCTTAGCCATCCATTTTGCTTTATCACAAAATATCTTTATGCATCCATTATAAGATCAACACGTCCTAATCTTCTTCAAGAAGCAAAATCCTCCTTCATTAAGCTTCATTTTCGTGCAGCCTTCAAGGAGAGAAGAACCAGCCACCCTTTTCATCCTCTTGAGCTTCACTTTGAGTTCTAAGTCCATAAATCCTAAGCTAGGGTTGTTAAAGTCTCAAGATTCCTTTACTAAACTTCTTCTACACCTCAAGCCCTACAAATCTAACCGATTAGAATCCTTGTTCCTCACCAAACCCTACCTTGCTACCTCACTCTCACTATGTTAGAGAAGATTTGGGTTTGATTTGGAGAGCTTTGGAGTGGAAGGAAGCTATCTTAAAGCATCTTGGGGCCAAGGAGCCATTAAGACACTCCAAGTAGGGTTTTTGTTGCCTTTCTTTGTCAAATTTCTCTGATTTGTTTTGGGTTGAGTTAGGTCCAAAATTTCTGGTTTTATTGATTGATATTATGTTGATATTGATGTATTAATTTTGGTGTTGTGTTTGGAGGGTGTTAGAAAATGGTTTTTATCAAAAGAAGTTTGGACTAGGCTGCTAGATTTTTGGTTTTCCTGAGGCAGCAGTGGTGCACGAATTTTCTGGTATAATTTTTGGGTGTTTTCATGAGTTATAAAAATTATATTTGGAGTTAACATCTTAAATTAACTACATGAATTTTCTTGGATGTTGAATTTAAGGTTTACTACCTCAAAAAAATAGAAAAGAAATAAGACTGATGCTGCCTGAAATGTTGAAACTGAAGCAATAAAGTTGTGTGATTTTATTACCATAGAAAATGATTGAATTAGCCCTTTAAATTTTTACATGAAGTTAATAACATGTTGAAGTATAACTGTAAATTTTATTATGCATTGATTCAATCATTTGCTAGGGTTAAAAATGATGAGAAATCTGGTCTTGAGCTATGAATTGGTGGTCCTTGACCACTGAATTTGTACAATTTATTGAGGGAGCTAGAGACCTCCATTTGTGTTAAAATTTTCATGGAACCTTAGGGACACATTGAAGTTTCCTTGAGAATTTTTATAGCCTCTGAATTAATTGTTTGATATGCAAATAAATTGTGCTATGAACATGTGAAATCTGCCATTATGCTGAGAATGCACCAATGCTTTGAATGGATGAAGTAATGACATTTTAGTATGACATGAATACTTAATGCTAGCTTTTTGGCTATATGACTTGTGACATATGAAGACATGCTAGACAATTTAAAAGATTGATTTATGAGATACAAATGAGAATTACACTGTGAATGAGTGCTTGTACATGTTTTATGCATGCATTGGAAAAAGAAAAGTGAATGATATGTTGAACTAAGTTCTATAGCCACGAGAAACATGAGATCCTCTTTGACTTGTCAAGGGCAAATAAAGAAACATGAGATCCTTTCAACTTGTCGAGGGCAAATAGAGAGGGATGAGATCTTGTTCGACTTGTAGAGGGAGAATAGAGATAGATGAGGTACTCTTCAATTTATCAAGGGCAATGAAAGATAATTTCCCTATATTCAATATATTCATATTTGTATCATATCGAATCATTTTAATTTACATTATTTACTATGAATTTGAGCTTATGGTAAATATGTACAAAGTGATTGATTCTTAAAAACAACCCACTTCGGAAGTATGATTTGAAACTTTAAAAATGAACCGTTAATACATATTGCATGATCACATTTTTTTAATAAACTGAAGTGGCTGGGGCAATGATAATGACATTATAAGTGTGTAACTGGAGTTGCCCTCCTAGAATTGTGTAATTCTCATCCCTATGTATTTGTGTTACCGTGTCGCCTTCAAGTTAAGCCAGAGGACTACGATGCTGCTACGCAAAAGAACTCAATGGCGATAGTGTAGTAGTTAATGTTTTTATTATGTTCTACTTAGTAGAGTAGATGCCTATGTAAATGTATTAAAGAAGAGATATGTACTAAAGCTCCTCTGAGCTTCCTTTTGTACGTAAATATGTATTCAATAAATATTGTGTTTTCTTTGTAATTTGTTTTATTAGAATTGCACTTAGTTATTATACACATTAATCGAGCTTCCTATAGATACTTAAGAAAGGTCCTCTAATTAATAAGTAACGACTCTCAAGTACGATGTCATGGCTTAAGGATGAAGTTGTACTAGGGAAGATGTTACAATTATCAACTAAAGAATCAATGATATCAATGCCAAACACGGAGTGTTCCTCATGGGGATGTTTTATAGCATCAGATAACTTAAATTGTACCGTCATGTCCCCATACTCCATGGATAACGTGATAGCATAAACATCAATTATAGTTCTAGCAGTTTCAAAAATGGCCTACCTAAGATAAATGTATGCTAGTTGGCATTAGTATCATTTTCCATTTCAAGCACATAGAAATCAACAGGGAATATTAAATCATTTACCTTACCAGAACATCTTCCAATAATCCATCTGGTCTCATAATGCTGGTTGGCCAATTGAATTTGCAACCTGGTAGGCTTGAGCTCTCCAAAATGCAAGGACTGGGAGAGATTTAGACATAACATTAATCCAACTCCAAGGTTAGCCAAGGTTTTCATGATGTGTAGGCTTCTAATAGTGCAAGGGACAGTGAATGTGCCTGGATCTTTGCACTTGGGTGGTAGATTGCTCGGTAATAATGGAGGAGGCATTTAGCCCCATGGTCACCTTCTCTCCCACTGCCCTTGATCTTCCTCCTATTGGTGCAAAACATTTTCAAGAATTTTGCATATTTAGGAATTTGCTTGATTGCATCCAATAAAGGAATATTCATTGCCCTTTCCGGAAGGTTTCCAGTGATTCGATTCCAAATCTTTGAGTGACTTTCCTAGGTTATATCCTTTGTGGGAATGGAAGTAGGGAATGATAAGGGACATTTATGCCACTTATCTAGCTACCAAACTTTAGCTTTTTGCATGAGTTTTATTGAGTTGTTAATGTGATTAATGAGGATTCTGATTTATTCCTCATTGTGTGATTTTAATCGAATTATTGGCTTTTACACTGATTTTGGAATAATTTGTAATTACATCCTGTTATGTTTAACTTGTCTCTTTGAGTATGGTTTTGAGCACAGGAGCTTTGGATCAAATACAAAATATCAAGAACAAGGTTGGAAACTATTGAGAAGGAGCTGGGAACAAAAAGGAAGAAAAGCATGGAAGCTTGCTCTAAGGTGAGCGTTGCAGTGCTCATGCGATGACGGGATATCAGCTCATTAATATGTTTTTGGGCCTACTTTAGCCCATTTTTAAAGGAGTATTTAAGAGATTGATATAGAATTTTACCCTAGTTCTTTTACTCCATTTTAGATCTACACTTTAGGTTGCTATTATTCTTTCTCTACATCTCTCTCTTCTTCTTTCTTCTCTTTCTAAGGGTTCCTTTGGTGAAAGTTCTTTATCTTGGAAATTGTAGCAAGGATTATTGCTATTATTTTCAGGTTCTCTTTTATCTTCATTGTTGTAATCCTCAGAGATGGAGGAGTAGATTTCTTTACTAGTGTAAAGGTTTCCGGATGGATTAGGATGATGTTTGAAAACTCTTTTGATCTTAAATGCATTGGTTTTCTTAATGTTCTGACTTTTATTCATATAATTATTATGATGATAGCTATAATATTTATTAGGATAACTCAATTGGCCATCGTCGTTTAAAGAAACCCTTTGGGCATAAATTGATACATTTTCATATAACCACCCTTTGCATGATACCATTGTTTGGCCCTTTTGAGCCTTATTGCTCATTCTTTTATATTAGCACATCCTTAGCTAAAAGTGAAAAACCATGAAATATCCTAACCTTTTAAGCTTAAGAGAGCATTTGTGCTTTTCTTATATGTGCTTGGGCATAAGTGTGGGGGAGAGCATGAGGACATGCCCTAATTTAAGTGTGGGGGAGGAATAATGTGTAAACAAATTCAGCAAGTAGCACATTAAGAAGAAAAAAAATAAAGAAATTAGAATGAAAGGTTGATAAAAAAAAATTCTAGAAAAGTTTAGGTTGAAAGAATGCCAAATTACAAAAGAAAGGCATGTAATTATGTTAAGTTGGACAAAGTGTACCCTTAGGTACTTGTGCTCTTTGTGTATGCATTTGTTCTCCTTGACTAGAGGTTTAGCTCACTGGCCTATATAATGACCCACCTTCACCTAACCTCATGTAAGTCCTCTTGATTTGGTATGCATGTGTGTGTGACAAAATGGAGAATGAAACCCATGGCAAGCCTATGGTAATGCATTTTCATTTGAGGTGATTGAGTGTGCATCATAACCCAAAACACTTGAGTGAATGAGTGGTAAACACTAACCTTGGGAGGATTTTTGTACTTAGTCCATGCACCTAATTTTGGAATAATTTGTAATTACATCCTATTGCATTTAACTTATCTCTTTGAGTATAGTTTTGAGCACAAGAGCTTTAGGTCAAGTACAAAATGTCAAGAACAAGGTTAGAAACTATTGGGAAGGAGCTGGAAACGAAAGGAAGAAAAAGTATGGAAGTTTACTCTCAGGTGAGCACCAGCACTCATTTAATGCTAGCGCTTGGTAGAGTGACAACCATTAATTTTTTAGCCTCATCATTTTGGTAAGAGCTGCACGCTCGTGCAATGATGGAATATTAGCTCATTAATATGTTTTTGGGCCCATTTTTAGATAGTAGTATCTAAGGGATTGATACAGAATTTTACCCTAGTTTTTGGACTCACTTTTAGATCTACACTTTAGACTGCTATTATTTCTCTCTACATCTTTCTCTTCTTCTTCTCTCTCTCTAAGGGTTCCATTGGTGAAGGTGCTTTGTCTTGGAAATTGTGGCAAGGATTATTGCTATTATTTTCAGGTTCTCTTTTATCTTTATTGTTGTAATCTTCTAGAGATGGAGGAGTAGATTTCTTTACTAATGTAAGGGTTTTTGGATAAATTGGGATGATGTTTAAGACCTTTTTTGATATTAAATGCATTGGTTTTCTTAATGTTCTACAGTTTCTATTCCTATAATTATTATGGTGATTGCTATAATCTTTATTGGGATAACTAAATTGGCGATCGTTGTTTAAAGAAACCCTTTGGGGATAAATTAATAGATCTATTGGTTTATATTTGTGGGAAAACATTAGAATTAACTTTCCGATTGGAGGTTAGGCTATAGCAATTAGTTCATTAAATCAATGTGATTTCTAAATAAATTGATATCTCATTTATTAGTTATTTTCATTGGTCACATTCTAGAGGTCAATCGATCACTAGTAGAATTGCCAATTTATTACTAATAACCACCAATGGGTTTAATATTTGGTCAATGATAATTAATTCCAATCCTAGGAATACCTTGCACTGGTGTTTTCCTCACTGTTGTTATTATCTCATTGATATTATATTTTAATTTCAATTGCCTTAAATCTTAATTATTAAAACCCCCAATTTTTCCAACTAAGTATTGAAGCATCTTGAGAGACGACCTAAGATGTGGCCTTGACTACATTTTTTGTGCAACTTAGCATAAAAATGATTTTTAATTTGAGGAGGTAGGCGACAACTTCCGCTCAGGGGACTAAAATTTTCATCTCTAGTGCCCTCTGTTAAGCGCTACAGTGCTGTTTGAGGGCTATGGTGCTCTCTAATTCTTCTGAATTGCTTCTTCTGTCTTGCTCAGCTTGCAGTGCTCACCCAAGAGGCGCTCTTATGCCAGTTCTTTACCCATGCTCCTGGAGCTGTAGTATTGTTTGAATAATGCGGTGCTAAACAGAATCACCTCCAGGCCTAATTTTCTCTTGTTTATCTTCCCTGGAGGTCTGGTCATCGCTAGAATTTTTGTTCCAGACCTTAGTGTGATTGTACATACATTTCCTCTTGGATTGGGCATGGTCTAGGAAGGTAACTGAGCAGTAAGGGCTTGTTGGGTCTGATTACTTTTCATCTGGACCATTTCTCTCTAGCTGAGCATTCTCTTTACTTATTTCCTGCATTTGCTCCATCATCATCTTTATCATTTCAGACATAGTAGGATTTGAAGATGGAGGTGCAAGGAAGGCCGATTGCCTCTAATGAGTTGTCAAGTATTTCTGTTATGAAGGTTAGCCCTATTGTTGAGAATTATTTCCCCACTTCTTGGGGTGATCTTAGTTGAAGTTATAAGTTTTCCCAAATAGGAATTGGCCTTAATTCTGAGGTTAACTCTAAAGGGATTTGTTGTTGCTAACCCATGTTTGAGTCATCTTGCAATGCTGGGAACATATAAGTGTGATGATCAATTGAAGTACATATCCCCAGATGTTAGAAACCATTGGAGTTGCCTGGCTAACCATCAATTGCTTCATGAGCCCAAAGAGTGCTTGTAGGGTTTGAGTCAACATGGATTGTCTGTTGGCTTACTTCATGAAGGCCCCTGGTATTTGTGGCTACCTTGGATCCAAATTGCTACAAATTTATAGCCATGTTCTCAATTAAAGCACGAACTTCTTCCAATGTCTTATCCAAGAGTGCCCTCCACTTGCAGCATCAATCATGCACCTATTAGCAAGTACAAGACCTTCATAAAAGTATTGGAGGAGGAGTTGCTCTGGATTTGATGGTTGGGGTAGCTGGCATAGAGGAGCTTCAAACGCTCCTAGTACTCATGGAGAATCTCATCTAACTAGTAGATTCCAGATATTTGCTTTCTGATAGAAACCACTCTAGAAGCGGGAAAATACCTCTCCAAGAAAAGCCTCTTTATTCCTTTAGTTATTTACAACCCCATCAAGAAGGTTGAAGAACCAATTTTCTGTCGTACCCTCTAGGGAGAAGGGGAATTCTCTTAGCTTCACATCATCCATCTCTACCCCATTGGGTCTCATACTAGAGCATACTATGTGCAGCTTCTTCAAGTGCTAATGCGGTCTTCTCCAGGACCCATAGAACTTCGGTAGAGGATAAACCATATATCCCTTAAGCTCAAAATCATTGTCAAGCCTAGGGTATGTAATGGCCAAGGACTGCTAGGTAAAATCAGGAGAGTGAGCTCCTTAAGGGTCTTATTACGATCTCTCATATTTGCTTGTGTCACTTGAAACAATAAATAAAGGGTTAGATCGCAGAAGTGTTCCATTTGTTGACGCATTACATGTCATTCGCCTTACATTTTTCTCAATTTCAGGATCAAGAGGAATTAAATTTTCAGCGGACGGGAATGCTCATACAAGGGTACAATAATAAATCAAAATAATAAATAAAAAATAAATAAATAAATAAATAAAATAAAAGAATAAACTAGTAAAATAAACAACTAAGATCCAATGTTTTCCGGACGGTGCCAAAATTTGACGAAGCTGTCACCTACCTTCTTAAATTAGAAAATTAATTTAATACTAAATTGCACAAAAAATATAGTAAAGGTTACAATCTAGGTCATCTCTCAAGGACGCTTTATCACTTAGTTGGAAAATTGGGGGTCTTGAAGAGTAAAATTAAAGATTAATAGCAACAGTGAAGAAGACACTAGTGCAAGGTATTCTTAGGATTGAAAATTAATTATCATTGACCAAATATTGAATCCATTAGTGGCTATTAATAATTAATTCCTGGCAATTCTACTAGTGATCAATTGATCCCTAGAATTTGACCAATGCAAATAACCAATAAACGAAATCTCAATTTATTTAGAAATTACAGTGATTTAAGGTATCAATTGCTATAGCCTAACTGCCAAATGGAAGGTTAATTCTAATGTTCTCTTCAAACATAAACCAATAGATCTATCAATTTATGCCTAAAGAGTTTCCCTAAACGACAATCGCCAATTTAGTTATCCCAATAAAGATTATAGCAATCACAACAATAATTATAGGAATAGAAACTGTAGAACATTAAGAAAACTAATGCATTCAATATAAACAAAAGGTCTCAAATGTCATCCTAATCCATTTGAAAATCCCTACATTACTAAGAGAAATCTACCCCTCCATCTTTGAAGGATTACAATCAATGAATCTAAAAGAAACGAGGAAATAATAGCAACAATCCTTGCTATCATCCATAGGGACAAAACAATTCACCTATGGAATCCCTAAGAGAGAAGAGTATAGAAGAAGAAAATAAAGAGCGGCGAGAGAATAATAGCAACTAAAGTGTTCAGCCAAAACTAGTCTAAAATTAGGGTAAACATCTGACTTAATCCCTTAAATATTGTTCTCTAAAAATGGGCTAAAGTTGGCCTAAAAACATATTAATGAGTTGATATCCCATCATCGCACGAGCACTGCAGTGCTCAACAGAACGGTAAGGGGATTAAACACAACCAAAAATTAAGCGCTCAGTGCTCACGGAATGATAAGGCCAAAAAACTAATGGTTGTCATTCTAACGAGCTCTTGTAGCCCTTACCCAAGGACAAGCTTCCATGTTTTTTCTTCCTTTTTGTTCCCAACTCCTTCCTAATAGTTTCCAACCTTGTTCTTGACACTTTGCAGTTGATCCAAACCTCCTATGCTTAAAATCATACTCAAAGAGAGAAGTTAAACGCAACATGGTGTAATTATAAATTATTCCAAAATCAGCACAAAAGCCAATAATTCTATTAAAATCACACAATGAGGAATAAATTAGAATCCTTATTAATTGCATCAATGACTTAGTAAAAGTAATGCAAAACGCTAAGGTTTGGTAGCTAGATAAGTGGTATAAAAGCCCTTTTATCACATACATGAAATCCATAACATAACAACATCATGAACAAAAACACATCATATATATATATAGGTAATTATAAGTCCTGGTTGTTTCACATAACGCACCAAAACAACTACTAAAATAGTATGATGCCCACCAATAGAGGTTGGACTAAGTAAGTTATCCAACAAAAACATAAATATTATAGAGATAGAAGCTATAAATAGTCTACTAAAAACGTCCCCTCCCATTACTCCTACTAGGATGTGCCTAGAGTAGATAACCCCACATACTAACAAAATAAGGGCTATCCTCTCCACAAGATATGAACATGTGCTCCATGAGATCCACCACTAGCTCCTAAGGACGTCGCTCCTAGGAGGGAGGAAAGTAACCAATCACGTGAGCAATGTCATCAGGCATAGCAAGGCGGCCAGGAAGGATGTGAGCACCTCGACAAGGACGTGTAGCTCCCTACAAACAAGCTGAACTTCTCTCAAGGCTGAGTCACCATAGCCACCCCATCACTACTACTCCCCACCTCCATGGAGATCGGGGGTGTAGAATCGGGAAGAATGGGAAGATAACTCCCGATGGGTCTGACCCTGGCAAGGTGGGGCAAGATGGCGACTGGGGCATATACACAAGAAAGTCTCTAATGGCTAAAATAGTAGGGCGGGCATAGGGAAACTGCTTCGTGCTCGGACATGCCGCTCGAAGGAAAAATCATCAATGAAAGAGGTAGGTAGAAAACCAAAAGCTGGTAAGGGTACGCAAATGGACGATGTAGAAACATGAACAAACGAATGGCACAATGACCCACAAAATTATATGACTGGTTGCCTAGGTCATAGTGCATCTCCCATGTGGGGGCATGTGACTCTGAAGATGAGACGAGAAAAGGAAAAGAGAGGGAATAAGAAACTTAAACAAGAATCTTAGTAGGGCCTTTGCCTCTAAACATATGTCATCATCTTCGTCCCCGGAACCTTGGGTTTCATTATGAAAATAGTGGACATAGCAAGGTTTATTTATTTAAGTTTGAAAGCCATTAGCCGAGGTCCGTGTCTTTTAATATGAGTTTTAATGTCATGAATATATCATGCCACATTTTGAACACATGTCAATGCATTATGCAATATATCACAAGAATCATAATGAATTAACATAGCATAAAGAACACAAAACATCATAACATAACCTTTCTTTCTTCTTCTCTTAGGTGACTTAACCTTTTTATCCTTTTATAAAGGGCCACCCTAATACTCTATCTTCTTGAGAGTTCTAGGTTATGCGCTCATACCTAACTAGTCGTCACCAAGTCTACACTTATCTTTTCGATAAGCTAATTCCTGACTCATAGAATGCAGGATAGGGGCATAGGATCACCTTTCATAACCATTAATTCCTAGTCTAAAGGATCACTTCCTCGGATCACCTCCCATAACCATTAATTCTTGGAGCATGAAGGATCATTTCCATGTGTTTTATGTCACCTTTAATCTTAGCATGTCATTTAGAGATGCAAACATGAGCATATAATCATGGCCATCATCATAACTTATCATTTAACATTTCATGCTCACAATTTCATAACGTTTTAAGTCCACAAGTTTGGTGGAAACTCTAGCATGACAGCTAGGAATGAAGTTTCCACAAATTTGCTTCCTGTCATATAACATATCAAGCATGCATCTCAATTAATCATTCATAATCACAGCATGCCACAAATCATCAATATCATTAATCACATAAGTATGCATCTCATTTCTCATATAGCCATAAGCATGTTATCATCAACATTTCATCGAAAGGTAAACATGTTCCTATCCAACATGCCTGGAAATAAAGGACCAACTCAGCTAATGCATATGCTATGCTTAATAGAATATATGTACAATATAGACGTAATCATCACTTGCATCATTCAAGAATCAAGCATGCATAGTCATCAATTCATGATTTTGCATAATCACTTAAAGTCATATAATTTCCTAACAATTCATATGAGCATAGCCCTCATAACATATCATTCACATTAATATCATCAAGTTATTGATAATTATACCTTAGCCCCAATAGGGTCAAAATTGAAATTTATAAAAGTTTGTGAGTCAAAGTGTAAATTCCCCATTCAGCACATTTTCTCAAAATTAATTTACACTTTTAAGAGACTCATACCACTTGGAAATCCTTTAAATCCATCATAAAACCGTTTTGGGCCATTGGCCAAATTTTGTTAAATTTTAAGGGTCAAAGTGCAAAGTTTCACTTTGTGAAATGTGTCAATACTTCTAAAAATTATTCTTAACATTATAAATGGCAATTTGATCACATAGACATATTTAAGAATCAATATTCAGATCATTATTAACTCTAATTAAACTCATTTGGCCAAAATTCTCATTTTGAGAATTTCTAGTGTGCAATTCTTTTAGGCACCTAAGATGCCAAAAATAATTTTTATAACAATTATTAATATTTCTTATCACATGAACAGTGCTAAACACTACCAACAGTGGCAAAAATTGAAATTAGAAAAGCTTTGAAAATTACATTTTTATCCATTTCTAATTACTAGTTTTTCCTAGGATGCTAGAACTAATTTTCACAACAATTATTAGTATTTTTTAATCACGTGAACGGTGCTAAACGTACCTAAAAGTGACAAATGGTGGCAAAATTGAAATTACGAAAATCTTTGGAAATACATTTTTATCCTTTTCTAGTTACTAGTTTTTCCCAAAAGCTATTCTAAAACATTTAAAACACATGAAATCATTTTATCCTTTTGAGAAATTAAATATTGCCATTAAATCAGTGGCAAAACTTAAAATTTCATTGATAAAGTTTTATTTACTTAAAAATCACATTTTTGCTCTTTTTGAGTTTCCAATTCTTTCAAAATTTCTTTGTACACTCTAGACACAAGATTAAAGTTTTAAAATAAAGTAAAACCAACTTCAAATCTAAACCTTGGCCAATATATATATATATATATATATATATTTGTGTGTGTGTGTGTGTGTGTGTGTTTATATATGTCCATGATCAAAATTTCCCTTTATGACAAAAAGGGGCAAGTCTTGAGCTTTAAAGACATAGATAATAACTAGAATCATAAATATACCATGCAAGCTTATTTTAAGTCTTTAACAATATAAGGTGACAACTTGGAAATATAAAGATGATATGCAAAGCTTGAAATATAAACATGAGATGCAAGTCCATTTTTAAGCCTTTAAGATTATAAGGTGAAGAATTGAAATATAAATATGATATGCAAGGCTTGAAATATAAACATGAGATGCAAGTCCATTTTTAAGCCTTTAAGATTATAAGGTGACAGCTTTGAATATAAACATGATATGCAAGGCTTGAATTATAAACATGAAATGCAAAACTTAAAACATAAACAAGAACCCAAGATATCATAGAGTGAAACTCTTAACCCTATTAATCTTAACAAGATAAAAATGAGGTTTAGAGGCCCTCAACTCCATGGTTCTAAGAACCTCATTCTCTTGGACTCACCGTCAAGCTCAAAAATAACCAAAGAAAACAAATAAGCATTCTTTCTCTCTCTTTTTTTTTTTTAAACCAAAGATCAAGCCTTGAGCTCTATAGGTCATATACATGATGGTCTCACAACCATCATCAAGAATACTAATCATCAAGTTATGACCTTGATCACAACCAAACCAAAAGAAAAGAGTAGAAAATAAAGGAAAATACAAGAATAAAATCCCTTCCAAGTGTGCTTCTTAGTTGAAAATGAAAATGCTTCATCTTTTGTAAGGAAAATAGAAGAAAAATCTTCTCTTCGAGCAAGGGTATGTTTCAGCCATGTGAAGAGGAAATAAGGGGAAGATTTTTGTTGCGTTCTTGTATATGGGGATGAAAGCTTAAGTGTTTTAAGGAAGATCTTGCAGGTAAGAAGGTGCATGAGATGGGGGTTAAATCGTGCTTTGCTTTTTCTTTTCCTATTTAGCTTCTAAAAAACTTTAACCAGGATACTATCAAGCTATAAGCTTGAAGTGAGTGGAAACAGCATTAGTAACATTAGAAACTGAACTTTCTAAACTAAGAATGTAAAGCAAACGCATTAAGGAAAGCTTTTCAAAGAGACACAATAAATAAACTAAAGGCAGAAATAAAATAAGAGATGAAGAAGAAGAGAATACTGCTAAGAGTTTTATCCTGATTCGGCCAACCTCCTACATCCAATTCTCAACAATAGTTAAGTTTCACTAAACCGTTCTCAAACCAGAGAAAGAACAAGGATAGTCTTTACAATAGCCTTCCCAAGCTCTCACCAGTGACCAGGAGACAACCCTCCTGTCACAACCCAAGTAGTTATTCACCAACCTTCAAGCTGAATCGAGTAGTTTTTACAAGCCTCTCCAAAATAAACTGAGTAGTCTTTGACCAGCTCTCCAAGCAAACCGTAACCAGTAAATCACTTTTATTGTCACGTTGCAAGTAGTCTTTTAACTAGTCTCTCCAAGTTAACTACACGATCACTATTGGATCGAGGTTACAAAGGTTTGTGTTTGGGTTGGCAACTCAAACTAACCTACACTCAAGCTTCCTAAAGATTTACAAAGAAAGATCTAAAAAACACTTAAATGACTTCTTTCTAGTTATTCTTCCTTGGAAGAATGTATGAACAATGAAGAAACGTAGAAAGAAGATTTTTACAACGTAGAAATGATTACAAGATGTAATGAGCTTTATAAGAAGATGAGGAGAAATATTTCCAGAGTTTTTTCTTTGTGCAGCATAGTATTATTTCTTTAAAAGCACAACATCTCTATTTATAGATGGTCTCCCTTGTGACCATTGCCCTTGATCATATCTCTAAGTGACACATGTTGATAATCCATTTGTGTCTTGGAAAGGTCTATAAGAGTAGCCTGACTATTTGTTAGAGCTTTTGTAGAAGCCGTTGTAAGATTGAGGTTCTGATGTCACTTCACAAATTACTATTAATTTCTAACGTAGTTTCTGAACCCTTCTTCTAAAAGCTGAGGTAGCTGACCACGATAGCAAAAGATATGACACAGCTCTGTCACTGGGTTTGGCTTTTCAAATTCAAATTTGAATTTCAAAATTTCCCTCCTTTTCTTGTAGAGCATACTGTCTCATTGTTAGAGAGCTTTCTAAAATGCAGTATCATTTCTTTGATAATTATTGGGTCTTGTCTTTAATCAAAGCTATTGATGAACAAAACATTACGAGTGTAATGATCGAAGATAGTAGAACACTTTGCCTTCAGTAAATGATTGATATTTTCATTCGTGGTGTATTTTCTGAAGTCCTGTGCTACTTTTTGAAGTCCCAAAGCTTGGTTTCTTGTACTCTTTGCTTTTCTTCAATCGTTAGGCAATTTAAGCTCGCATTTGGACATAATTATCACTTTCATTTAGTTCATATATCTTAAAACGAGATAAAGCATATTTGCACATGTAAAGTGAAATTATTTACACTTAAATAAGCCTTGTTATGCTAATAATAGATCCTATTTGCAAACACAAGAAACTCAAGTAGCCATTAGTCATTCTTCAAGAACATTTTCTTTAAATTGTTTTTATTATCACTCAAAACATATTTCATTAAAGCTTTCAAAAAAAGTTCTAGAGCTAATAATCTCCCTCCTTTTATGACAACAAACTAATTTGAAGAAAATATTTAGAAGAGATATTGAAAGAATTACGTTGAAAGTATAGTGTGATAATTAATATTCTTTCAACTTATCATAGAAAGAGATTTTGTAACATCCTCCCAAGTACAACCTCATCCTGAAGTCATGGCGTCGTACTTGATTTGTTACTTCTAAATTTACGGACTTTTCTTAATTATTTATAGCAAGAATCGGTCGAATTATGTAGTAACTAACTCGGGTCCTATCAAAATATATAGCAAGAAAACAAAGTATTTATTTAGTATAAGTCAAGTGCAAAAGAGAGCTCTTCTATGAGCTTTAGTACATATATGTTCTTTACTACATTTATAGACACATATCCATATCTAAGTACAACAGATACGATTCTCCACTACTAAGCTACAGAAATTCCAATTCAGTCTTCTTTGTAGGGCTTTATTCTCTGGGAATAACCTGGAGATGAAACGCAAACAAACACATAGGGGTGAGAATTCTAAAATTCTCAGGGCATCCCTAAAACATATAATGAAACTCATGTCATCGTTATCATCCCAGCCACTTGGTTTATTAATAAAATTGTGAGCATGCAACACACATCAAAGGTTATTTTTAAGTCATTCTTCGAAGTAGGTTTATTTTAATACTCAATCACTCAGCTTGCATAAGTCATTCTACTCAATATCATAATAGTTCATTTTTCAACTTTGCGTGCCCTCGATACATCGAAGGGAACTTTTCGTGCCCTTTCGAACTAAAAGAGACATCTCCTATGCCCTTTACACATTTAGGGTACCTTTCCCGTGCCCTTTATAGACTAAAGGGTACCTTCGCATGCCCTTTTCAGACTAAAGGGGACTTATTCTTCACTTGGTACATACATCAACCTCAAGTTCACCTTACTACATACATTAGCATAGTTTCTGAATTTCATAATGTTTTAGACATATATACTGTCAATCACAAGTAATCCCCATTCACTCCTCATAAACCAATCGTTAATGTCACTAACATGGATTCATATACATCATACTTGAACTAAAGTTCACTTGACTCCTAGATCAAGAGTTTAATTCATTCCAAGTACAAAGACGGCATTTGGCAGAATTGGCTTACGGAGAATGATTTAGTTCACAAATCAAAAAATCAATTTAAAGGCTGTGAAAACTCCCTAAGATACCTCAATATGTCCACAAGACTCCATAAAAACTTCGAGACAAATGGAGCTCTCTAACTCCTTCAATAAATTGTACAAATTCAATGGTCAGGGACCACCAATTCAAGCTTACAGAGTTCTCATAATTTTTAACCCTAGCAAATGATTGAATCAATGCACAATAAAATTTATAGATATACTTCAACACATTACTAACTTCGTGTAAAAATTTTGAGGGCTAGTTCAATCATTTGCTATGGTAATAAAATCGAACAACTTTAGTGCTTCAGTTTCAACAATCAAGAAGCATCAAGTCTCATTTCGATTTCTGATTTTTTTGAGGCAGTAAACCTTAAATTCAACACCCAAAAGCTCCCAAACCAACTTTAAACCCTTCTTATATCAGTGAGGTGTGAGGTAACAAGACAAGGTTTGATGAGGAATAGAGATTTTGTTCGGTTAGATTTGTAGAGATCAAGGTGTAGAACAAGTTTAATGAAGGAACTTTGAGGTTTCCACAACTCTAAGCTAGGGTTTTTAGGCTTAGAACTCAAGATCAAGCTCTTGAAGATGAAAATGGTGGCTGGTTCTTTTCTTCCCCTTGCTGGCCGAAATTGATGCTTAAAGAAGAAGGATTTGGCTTCTTGAAAAAGCTTTGGACATGTGTTGATCTTATAACAAGTGCATGAAGATATTATGTGATAAAGAAAAATGGATGGCTAAGATTTAATCTTAGATTCCAAGATTAAATCTTGGCCTTACACATGTCCTAAATAGGTGGATATCATCCATTGGTGATGATGGAAATATCTTCGGTGTTAAAAATCACACATAAAAATTTCCCGAAAGGGTAAACACCATACGGATAAACCATATTACCCAAAAATTAATTTCAGGTATAGAATTCTTTTTTAACTATTTCTAACCTCAACCCTCTCTTTTCTCAGTTTCGAGCATTTCCTGTTCCTACTTGGGTTTGGCTATACGGGCGGGCAGGGGGCCCGTTAGGTTACTATTCACCTCGGCCCCAAAAATTTCCTTTTTTTTTTTTAGGTCCGTTGGGCCACCCTCATCATTGATATACTATCATGTTTTTGAAATTACGAATAACAAAGCTCAAATTACTTTTTAAATAATTTTCGATGTGTTAGGATTTTAGGAAGTTCTTTTCTTAAGGCATGATTAAAAAATATCTTGTAGCCTTAAGTGACTTAAATCATAGTTGTTGCTATTTTTCATGAAGTTTTGAACCAACATAGAGTCCTTTCTGAAAGATATCAAAAGTATGTTAAAAGGAAGTATCGTTTAAGCTTTGTTTACACAAACACCTTGATTTTTAGTCATAAATAAACTTTTTGAAGATAACATGCTTGAATAACTAACAAATAATATTTTTTATATTTTATCTTGTTTCATCCTTTTATTCAGCACTTCTCTATCCAAACTTATTTTTCAAAAATGGATGCTTATGTTTACATATATATATATATATATATATATATATATATATATATATATAAAAGAGATGTACTAGAGCATTTTAAGCAATAAAAATAAAAGATAGATACTCTTGCAGTTTCTGATGCTCAAAGAAACCTTAAGAAGAAATAATATGTCCGTTCTAGGTTTCTAAAGCTCAATAAGGATTAATCCCTAATATATCAGAGCAAGAGCAATATTGAGAGTTTAAGAAACTCTTCTCATAGGTATCAGAACATGGAATTTTGTAAATCAATGCATATGTCACGTTGTTCAAATAAGTTTGCACATTATATATATATATATATATATATATATATATATATATATATATATATGTGTGTGTGTGTGTGTGTGTGTGTGCATGCATGTATGTATATAGCATAGCATATAATGGAGCATCTATGAAACATGTATCAGAGCATTAAGTGCATTGTGTTTCATAGCATAAGCATAGCACAACATATATCAGATTATTGATGTAAAGAGATATCAGATCAAGCAAGAGGAAAATCACTCATACATCAGCATAGATGCTTGATTAGCTAGGCAATACACACACACACACACACACACACATATACACATACACACACACACACAAAAAGAATGTATCAAAGCATAAATGAAAACTGAAATCTTGAGAAGGAAAAGGAAAGGAAAATCGAAATCTTTGAGCAAGGAAAAGGAAAGAAATCGAAAGCATATATGGTCCAAGACCAAGTTTTCAAGCTTTAGAGGTTTCTCACATGGCATTACAAGACCATTATCTTGAAACCTCATCATCAAGCTAAAGTTTTTCTCAACAAAGGGCCCTAAGGCCAAAATGAAAGGAGGAAAAGGAAGAGCTTTGAAAATCAAGAGAAAACTAGAACTTTTCTTAAAGAAAGCTAGGAAAACTTTGAAAATAAACCCCTACCAAATGAAGTCTTGAAAGAAATGAAAGAAAGCTTGTGTTCTTTATGGAATGAGAAGACAAAATCTTCTCTTGGATGGTGATAAAGATTCGGCCAAGGGAAGAACACAAGGAAGATGGATTTTCCTTGAAAGAGTAAGCTTGGAAATGGAAAGGTTTGGTGTTTGAGAGGTGGTTTGAGGTGGGGGAATGGTGGTTCAAGGTTGTTTGTGGTGGTGGAAAGGTTTCTTTGATGGTGGAGGAAGAAGAACAAGATGAAGAGAATTTGAGAGAAAAAGAGAGGAAAATGCAAGGCTTGAACTTAGCAAATGATCTAAAGTTCAACCAAGTTCTCTAATGCTTGGTATTTATAGAAAAATGAAGCAATGGAGGCTGCCAAGGGGAGGAGGCTGACGGCTTCTCAAGGCCATGGGGAGGAAAATATCTTCAAAAACTTGTCATTCAAAGGCATGGTTGGAGGTATGGCTAGGTATGGGCAAGGCATGGCTTAAGGCATGGTCTTTGGAGTAACATAAAATCAACATGTGACACAATACCAAGGGTATGTATTCGGCTAATTTCCAAGCCAAGGGAGGAGAAGAAATTGTCCATGTAATTATGGTTTAATGATGTGTTTAGGTGTTTCTTTGATTAAAGTTTTGATTAGGAGTTTGTAAGAAAGTGTTTAGGTGAGGTAATGGTCAATTAAGGTTGTTAAGACTTGATTTAGGGAGTGATCTTGCTAGATTAAAGAATTAAAACTCTTTTTAAGTCAAATTAAGTCATAGACACAATTCCTTGATTTAAGGAATTGGAGAGAGAAATTACTATTCAAGATTCTTTGACTAGGAATCTTGAATCAAAGAATGAAATTAGATTGTAACTAAGCAATCTTAGGTTCTAATTAACCTTAATAAATTATTTTGACTCTAGATTAATTATCGAAATAAATTAATCTTCGATTAGAGTCTAATATTGCTTAGGTTTGGTTAATTACGTCATTAGGCTCACTATATCCTGTTCTAGGGGCAAAAGGGTAATTTTGTACTAAAACTGCTAGGGCTACCAGGGCTTAACATGTTGTTAAACTTCACTTAAAAACATCATTTAAAACATTTTGGTAAAGTTAAAGCTAACGGGCACGTAAATCGTGACAAACAAGTCACGGGCGTTTGGTAATTTCGAGCGTCGAAACTCAAAATGAGATTCTTCTCTATTACCACACATAATACATATAATCCCTGTCAACATCAAAACATCCCTTGAGTATGGCCGAGACAGCAATCCTCATTTCTGGGTAAAATGACCTCAGGGGCATTTTGGTCATTTGTACACGGAAAAGAGGCGTTATAATGTGGATTTAGAGATAGATTTGATTAAGGAATGGGTAAGGAGTTGGTAACTGGGTGTTTGGGTTGGTATCCAAGTGTTTAAGGCCTTTCAAGACATGATTAAGAGTGGTCTTGCATGCTTAGTTTGAATTAAACTCCATTAGTTTGAAATTCAAACTCCAACATGCTTCCTTGATTAAGCGAATTGCAAAGAGAAAATACTATTTGGCTTGATATGACATAATGTCCTTGATTTAAGAAAGGAATTTGATTTTCCTTAAGCAATCTAGGTCGTAATTAATCTCAAACAATTATTTAGACTCAATATTATTAATCAAAATTAATTTATCTTTAATTAGAGCCTAATATTGCATGTATTACATTAATCGTTTAGTTAGACTCATATAGCATCTAACCAGGGGCAAAAACGTAAATTCACACAAGGACTCCCAGGACCACCCGGACTTTCAGATATCATGCAACACATATTGTTAACATTTTTCGAACTCCAGAGTGATGGTTGGGTTCATCTATCACTTAATCACGTGTTAAATTACCTTAGGGGTATTTAGTAATTTCACTTATAGGAAAAACTAGGAGATTAAGATTTTTATCTCTAACATGTCCATTACACACTTAATCCCCTTCAATCACTAGACTAACCCCTTGAGGATAGCCTGGATTAGCCGTCCTAGATTTCCGGGTAGAAATGACCTCAAGGGCATTTTGGTCATTTTTGTACTCGAGAAAATGGAGGCGTTACAGTTCCAGAACCGCTGTCAAATAGAGGTTTCTGAGTCCATCTTCAGAAACTACTTTTTACTTTTTGAACAAGGTTTCTAAACTTTTTCTTCTAGAAGATAGAATGGTTGACCAAGTTGAAAAGTGATATGTCATTATCATCTCTTATTAGGTTTGACTTTAATTTGAAATTTGAATTTTCCCTCCCATTCTATAAACTGTGCACTGTTTTAAGAGTAAGCATGCTTTCTAAAGTGCTGATTCAGTTTCTAGACTTGTTTTTTATCTTCAATGCTTCAACAGAGCTTTTGGAGAGAAAAATATTACGATTGAGGATAGTAACCATAACTTGCTTCAGAGGAGGATTGAAATTTTCATTGTGTATTACTTTCTTAAGACGAAGGCTTCTTTCTAAAGATTTGAAACTTGATTTCTTATTCTTGATAACTTTTCTTCATGCATCAATCATACTAACATCTATTTCAAGGATTATTTTTCACATAATTTAAGTTTTGAATCTCTTTAGATGAGATTAAGCATGTTTACACATGATATTGTGAAAATAAACTTGTTTCAGGGACTTTTATATTAATGAGAATGGTCTTGTTAAGCGCTCAAGAAACTTGAGCAAAAGATTAGTCTTTTTTCAAAATATTTTCACCAAATTGGTTTGTTGTCACTTAAAACTTTAAGCGATAAAGCTTTTTGAAGGGTTCTAGAGCTAAGTAGCAACGTCTCAACATCATAACTACACGGTACCTCTACACTCCTATATACAAAAAGTAGCACCTGCTCCTTAAGCACTATGACATATTGGTTCTACTATCAACCGATCAAAACCATTGAGTAATCGCTTCTTAAGTAGCTCTTTCTCCCTTTGGTTACCATTCTACATTCTCAACATTCTCAAAATTACTAAATTAGACCAACTCAAATTAACTTGCATAAAGGGAAGAAAGCCCTTCATTTTAATGAACTTATTCTTGCATTTTCAATACTAAAGAATTAGCTCATGCTCCTTAAGCACTTCTCACTCATATATGCAAATTAACTTACAAGTCTCAAACCCTTTGTTTCTTTTTTCTTGTCTGCATGATAAAGATACTCTCTTTCTATTCTCTTATCTTTTACACTCCTTGGTTTAAAAAGGGAATCAATTGATTTACCAAATTCGAGTACTTGCTATCATAAATTAATTAAGCACTCCATTTTAATGAACTTATTCTTGCATTTCCAAAAGTGCATACTATTAGCTAGGGATGAATAAACTACAAAATTTGTCATTTTTTTTATTATCACTGATGAGATGCAGGTGCGCAATACATGGACAAAGGGAGAAATCAAAAAGTTTTTATTTTCAAAACCATTGTTTAGAACAAATGCTAGTAAAAATCAAGTCATTACAAGAGCAAAACTAGTGTAGTGCATAATGGAATGCTTCTGTTAGGCTTAGGGGAAAAACAATATTAAAGCTAGACCTATCTAATTAAGTACTACTAGCTAGTTAGGTAGAACTGGAGTTTATTAAATTAAATAAAACAATATATTCACACATAAGAATTAAGCAAGAATATGAATCATATGAAGTAAAACTATGAGCCTAAAGTTAAAGAAAGAAATAAAGAGAGGGAATGTCAAATGGGCAGAGTAAGGAATGAAGGTGATGCTATCACAAATAGGGCACGTATTTCTCAAAAGGAAAAGGGGTTGACAAGGCAAAAAGATAGGCATTGTTCCATTGTCCTCACTTCCTCATCATACATGCACACTTACAAAATACACATTCATAGACATCACAGTTACCATTTTTTTTTTAGAGAATAACTCCACGCATACATGCTCACAAAATGCCCTTACTCCTCATGATCACACATATCTGAAAGAAGAATGAAGTTTATAATGAAACCCTAAGATTAATTAAGAAACGTGCTTGGCTGCCAAGAAAACCATGGAATATACAAAGAAAAAGAAGACGAACCTCTGGTGCGCAGTATTTCTATTTGCATGCAATATTTAATGTACAAGCGTCTTAACTGAAATTTGTAGCCTAGTTCCGGCCACAACACCAAAGGCACGTTTTTATTTTGATCATTGAGAAAGTTTCTCAATCCAAGGATCTGATCCAAGGTGAGTGTGAAATTGATGATAACATCTAAAACTGTATAATTTGAGTGCCACTCATTATCTTATATCCCATGATTGCGTATACAAGTTACAACTACCTATATCCATACTACCTTATGATTTGATGGTTTCCACTACTCCTGATAGTCGTTAAGACTAGTGAAGTATGTATAGATATTTCTTTTCAAATAGAAGATAGGAAATTTGTATTTGACTTGATATGCCTTCCCTTGTCTAATTTAGATATAATTTTAGGTATAACTGGTACCAACCGAGTGCTTTAAATTGTGTTGACAAAACTGTTTCCTTTTGCTCGATCTTGTCTGCTAAACTCTAATTCCCATATGTTTTTATTTAAATTCCATAGAGTCAAACTTTAGGAAAGTTGATAGTCAAGGATATATTCTCCTCTTGGCAAGTGAGGTTAAAAGTGAAAAGAAGCTAGATGAAATTCCTGTAGTTAGAGAATACCCTAACGTCTTTCCAGAAGATATTATAGAATTTCCTACAAAAAGGGAAATTGAGTTCTCAATCAAAATGGTGCCAGGAACAGGTCATATCTCTATTTCTCCGTATAGAATGTTTCCCCTTGAATTCGCAGAGTTAAAAGCATAGATTGAAGAACTTTTAAAGAAAGAATTTAGTAGATCAAGTGCTTCACCATGGGGAGCCCCCTCCTTTTAATAAAAAAAAAAAAAAAGGATGGAGACATGAGGTTGTGTGTTGATTATAGGCAACTAAATAAGGTAAAGAATAAGTATCCTTTGTCAAGAATTGATGACCTTATGGATCAACTATGAGGGAAACAGTGTTCTCAAATATTGATTTATGGTCAGAATACCATTAGATTAGGGTCTGAGATGAAGATATTCCCAAGATAGCTTTTAGGACTCATTATGAACATTACGAGTATATAGTAATGTCATTTGGGCTGACTAATGCTCCAACTATTTTCATGGATTATATGAATAAAATCTTTCGATCTTACTTGGATCCATTTGTAGTTGTTTTGATAGGCAATATACTTATCTATTCGAAGACCAAGAAGGAGCATACCAAACACCTTAGAATAGTACTTCAAATTCTAAAGGAACGGAAGCTCTATGCCAACCTGTCCAAGTGTGAATTTTGGATGGAAGAAGTTAAATTCCTAGGACACGTAGTGTCATGAGGGGGAATCAGATGGACCCAAGTAAAGTTGAAGCAGGACTCTATTGGGAAAGGCTAACAACGGTTCCCGACATTCAAAGCTTCCGGGGTTAACTAGGTATTATAGGTGATTTATCAAGAGCTTTTCTCAAATAGTCGTACCTTTAACAAAGCTGACCAAGAAAAATGCCTCATACCAGGTGGACGCCTGAGTGTGAGAAGAGTTTCCAAGAGTTGAAATAGAAGTTATCCACAGCATCGGTGTTGGTACTACCTAATCCTCAGGAACTATTTGAAGTATATTGTGATGCTTCTAGCAAGGGATTAGGATGCGTATAATGTAGAACCAGAATGTGGTTGCTTATGCTTCTCAAGAGTTAAAACCACATGAGGTGAATTACCTAACCCATGACCTAGAACTGGAGCTTTAGTTTTTGCCTTAAAAGTTTGGTGACATTACCTCTATGGAGTAAGATTCAAAGTTTTCTCTGATCATAAGAGTTTGAAATATCTTTTTATTTAGAAAGAATTGAATATTTGACAAAGGAGGTGGATGGAATTCCTTAAGGATTATGACTTTGATTTAAGCTATCACCTTGGCAAAGCTAATATTGTAGCCGATGCGCTAAGTAGGAAGTCTTTAAGCATAGCATGGATGATGATTAAAGAGGAAGAACTTATGGAGAGCTTTAAGACCCTCAATCTAGGAATTTCTATAACTCCCCAAAGTATTTCCTTAAGTCAGATAGAGGTGACAAGTAATTTCCAAAGACTTGATTTCAACGGTGTAATGTAATGACCAAGGATTTCAAGAGAATTTGAACTTGGTTTGCACAAGAAAGTTGACAAGGTTTAGTCAGGATGAACAAGGAACATGGAGACACAAGGGTAGCATATGTGTACCTGCAAATGATCTTAGGAAAAGAATTTTGGAGGAAGCTCATCAAACTAACTTCACTATGCACCCTGGAACAAGTAAGACATATGCAGATCTTAAAAAGATGTTTTGGTGGCCAAAGATGAAGTTAGACATAGTTGATTTTATCAAAAAATGCTTTACTTGCAAAAGTCAAGATAGAACATCAGAAATCTCAGGAATATTCAACCTCTAGATATTCCTGAATAGAAGTAGGAAAGTATCTCGATGGACTTTGTGATGGGATTACCAAGAACATCATCAGGATACGATGTCATATGGGTTATAGTGGACCAATTAACTAAATCGGCACACTTTTTACCCATTAGAGCCAATTATCCCTTAGAGAGGCTAGCCCACCTATCTATTCAAGAGATTGCTACATGGTATCCTTTCCATTATAGTTTATGATCGAGACCCAAGATTTACTTCAAGATTTTAGGAAGCCCTTCAAAAATCATTTGAAATTAAACTTTGCTTAAGTACTTCTTATCCCTAAGCTGATTGGCAGACAATGAACCATCCAGACCTTGGGGGACATGTTGAGAGCATGTGTGCTTGAACAAAGAAATAGTTGGGATAAATTATTACAACTAGCCAAATTTGCCTATAATAACAACTACCATGCTAGTATCGACATGGCTCCATACAAGGCTTTGTACTATAGAAAGTGCCAATCTCCTTTATACTAGTATGACCTAAGAGAAATGAAGTTATTAGGGCCTAATCTGATTAACCAAACCACTAAGCAGATACAAAAGATTCAGAGTTAAATTCTTCCTGCCCAAAGTCAACAAAAGAGTTATGCAGACATCAAGAGGAAACCTCTAGAGTTCCAAGAAGGAGAACATATATTCTTGAAGGCCACCCCTACCATAGGTATAGGTGGAGCTTTAAAAATTAAGAAGTTATCACCCGATTCATAGATCCTTTCCAACTCCTTCAATGAGTCAGCCTAGTTGCATATCGCATAGCTCTACCCTCAATTGTCAAACCTCCATGATGTTTTTCAAGTATCCAAGCTTAGAAAATATCACCCAGATTCAAGTCATGTACTAGAACCCGAATCTATACCTTTAAGGGATGACCTAACATTGCAAGTACCTCTATTAGATTGTTAGAAAAGAAACTAAACAGCTAAGGAGAAAATCAATGCCATTAGTGAAAGTGGCTTAGGGAAAGCCAAGAAATGACAAGGAAGAGAAAACCAGATTGGGGTGACAGGTAAGGCACTGGTTCAAAGGTTAGTTCAACTGGGGTTTAACCAGTTCAACCAAAATATAATAAAACATATATTTACATAAATATATATACATATAAATATATAAAATATGTGCCTATGGCACATCCACCAGATGCAAAGGGAAACTTAAATGCAATTTAATTGTGATGTGTAAAAGACAAGCGTGAACTCTTACCTACTACTTCCCCTCTCTCCCCTCCCCACATTCCACCCCTTCCCTCCTTTCTTCTTGGTTGTTTTCTCTTCTATACACTTGCATGCTCCTCTCACCTCAACACAAAACTCAAAGCCTCATCAGAACACACACAAAGATCACATAGGAGACCAAGCAATGGTGTAGCTCACGCCCCCAACAAAACGGCCAGAGATCTATGGTGTTGTCTTTTCCCTCCTTATGAACAACAGTACGTTCTCCTCCTTAACAACAAAGATAATATAGTGTTGTCTTTTCCCTATCTATGGTGTTAAAGCAATATTAAGCTATAGTTATGGAACCCAAAAGCTTGTTGTGTTTATTAGTGTGGATATGGCTTCTCTCTTCATATTCGCTAGTTTTTGTTTTCTTTTTCCATTTTTCAGCTAACCGCCTTCGGTTTGAACAATCCTGAGTTTTGACCGGTTTTTTGGTTGTTAATCGATTTTTTGTTATAGCAATTTTTATCCTTGACCAGACCACACAAGGGTCTAGGTAACTCGTAAAACGAGTCCCTTAATCAATTTTCTTCCATGAGAAATGAAGAATACACTTGGGAATTAGAATTAGACATAAAGAAGAATTATCAGAACTTTTCCAGGTATAAAATTTTGAGGGTAAAATTTTCTTTTAAGGAGGGTGGTAATGTAACACCCAAGGTTATTTTAAAAATTTTATTTAGACTTTATCAATCCAAATTTTACAATTCTGATAGGGTTAGTCAATATGCAAACGACTTGATAAGGACAAAAAAAATGTGAATAGTATCAATATGACCTCAAGGCCTCCAGAGACCACCAAAGCCTTGAAATTAGGCCTAAAAAAGCCCAAGACTGAGAAAATGTGAGATTTAGGTTAAGAAGGGTTAAAAATGAAAAGTTTAGACCAAAATAAAATTTCAGGTATTATAAGTTTTATGGGTACTATATTTTACCCATTTAGTTAAATTATGATGTGTAGTTTCTTACACCATATGGAAATTATAGTATGAGATGGACACCTAGTAAGACAAGTGTGTGGCTTAGAGGAAGCCATACCATTGTCTTTTCTAGGGACCAACGAGATGCTTCCAAAATTGCATGCAATTATCTTGTAGAAAAACCATTTCATCAATTTCATTTATTACCCAAAAATATCACAACATTACAAGATTAATTCCTTGACATTTCTCCCCTAAGTTTTGCCCAAGCAACACTCATTTCCAGCCTTCTACATCTTCTTCTTCTAACCCTCATATGAACTCTAACCAAGAACATCAAGCTTCACCCAAATCCTATAGCCAAAATCACAACCTATGTACTACCTCTCATAAACTTAAGATCCACTCCTTATCACAAACTCTTACCTTACTATATCATCAAGCCAGCTGATAGTAGCAGTGTCATAGAAGGATTTAAGAGAGTTAGATCAAGGATTTCATGGAGAACTTTTGAAGAAACTTAAGAACAAGAGCTTGAGCTTATAAAGAACCAAGTAAGGCTTTGTTTTTCCTCTTTTCTTTTAAAATTCACTTTGAAATTTCCTGATTGATTTTGTCTAGAACTTTTTATTTTTTTGGCTGATAATACATAGATATTGATTTGTTTAAATTGATGGAGTGTTTGAATGATGTTAGAGAATCAATTTTCTCAAAATAGGTTATGACCTATGTTGCTGGAAATCCCATTTTTTAGTAAGCAGATGAAAAATTTTGATTTTTTTTTACCGATTTAAAGACTTGATCTTGAGTTGAAATTTTTATATGATGGAGTCAACATATGGAAGTGTTTCTAGAAATTTTCTTGTCTCATGTTAAGCACTTTTGCTATTTTATAAAAATTGAAAACCAAAGGTTAGGGTTTTTGCTAGCCAATCCCGTTTATAGCACTAAATTTGTCTAATTTTTTTACCCTAGGAAATAATCGAATTTTGAGCTGCAATTTTTACAGGATATTAAGAACATCTTGAAGTTTAACCCTAAATTTTTGTACGATTTTGGGTGTTCTTTGATAGGGTAGAAAAATTGAAACTTCTGGCCGTTGATTGAAGTTGAAATTGTGGATTTTATTAATATAGATAGAGACCTTATTATGCTTTGAAATTTTTACAGGGCATCCTTGATACACTAAATCATCTATGAAAAATAGTTTTGCTCTATTTTAGTCATGTTTAATAATTTAACCATATTTTTCTTAAGAATTGAAATCCTAGGCATGCTGAATTAGCTAAAGAAATTATGAAAGATTCATGGTTTGATTTCATTCATGATATGTGTACTTATTGATGATACTAGGTACATGTAAATGTGAGTACTTATTACAATTTCTTATATATGTGAGAAAAGCATGAGATTAGGTCTTGTTGGCTAGAGAGTAAATCTGGTTCATGGGGACTAAACCTAACTACCCTTGAATTGAGTCGGAAGTAAACCTGGCTACAAATAGATCTATGTGTGAATTGGAGAGAAAATCCAAGGATCATATATAGGAATGAGCTCAGTCCTAAAATAGTATATTATCCTAGAATGGTCCAAGCCACCATAGTCAAGGGCCAAGAGCATCAAAGTAGCAATTTGTTCTAAGTTACTTCTACTTTATGTGCTATATGAATGATACTTTAATGTTTCGATTAAGATCAAGATGTTTATCTTTAAGTTACTATTTTAAGTCCAAAGATGATAGTCAAATAAAATGGATCTACTTCAGGTAAAGATTTTCTTCAAAGTTAAGCCAATTAATATTGTTAATTCTATTTGCATGCAATATTTCATAAATAAACTGAAGTAGCTAGGTAGACAATGATGACAATTATGTATGTATAGGAATACCTCCAGAATTTTAGAATTCTCATCCCTATTTGCATTCCATGTCTACCACAAATCCAAAGAATGACGTCGATGTTGTTCTTCATTGAGTCACTACACCTAGAGTGGCACTATGACCTTCTTCTCCGATTCTTTTCCGATTTGTGTATATATCTTTTTTTGTCATTTGTTTTTCAGTTCCGTTATTGGCCTCTTTGACCTGGATTTCCCTTTGAGGAAGTGCCTCTGTACATGGCATATCTAGTTATCATTCAGCTACCACTTGCACCAGTTGCACCACAGGCTCAGATGTAAATATGGCATCTCCTTCTCCTAACCCTACTCCGTGCCAGCACCAACATCCACCCTTGATGATAGTTTAGCCTCTGACCCTGACTCCCCTCCAGGAGGCAATGCCATCGCCCGATAGTGAATGGATTTCTGTAGAGTGTTCCTGTGTTTAAGATTCGCCAGATGTTTGTATTATGTTTTAGTAGTATGATACATGCATGCTGACTATTAAGCTTGATTGATAGGATTACCTTTTATACACAATTTCTTTCAATGGGTTTTCCTTAGAGTAGTAGCATGTTTTAATGTTTTGATGTACTTTGGCAATTCCTACATGGACTTCAAACTGGTATATGTTGTATATTATAAATATGTCCTGGAATGGCATATGTGCCCCTATATTCATAAATAAAAGTACTCTGATGTTTTAGTATTTGTTATAAAATCATATGATACCCCACTTTACACAACCTTTTTGTCTATAATGCTACATATTACTACGTACTAAAGCTTTGTACTATTAAGAGGTGAATAACGGATAATTAATTTGAATACATTACACATTATATGAATATGGCATATAGAATCACACTCCTAGTTCCAGTATACTAGTATAGGTGAAGACACCATAATTAAGGGATGTTACATGCGTGCACGAAGTTTCCAGCGATCGTGTGCCCAATGAGTTTTGAAGAGATATAGATGCACTTTTGAAGAGAAATAAATTAGGTGGATATGTTTAGAATTACAAAAATGCCACTATGTTTTCACTCCATTTTCATTTTCAACATTTTCAAAGAAAACAGTGGAAATAAGGATTTGCCATTTCCAAATTTTCACACTTTTCAAAAATGCGAACCTAACATATTTTCACTCCCATTTTCTATTTTCAATGAAAATGAAAGCATAAAATGATCAAACCAAATGAGCTCTAAGTGTTCTATCAATAAATGAACAAGAAAATAAAATAAACTTGTAACAAAGTAAAGAGTTAAGGGAAGATAGATGCAAACATGGGATTTATACAGTTTGGTCACCGCATGTGACCTACGTCTAGCCCTAAAGCAATTACTTAGGATTTTCCATTATTCTTCAAATCTTATAAGTGTTTGGAAATCTTTCCAGCACTTGAGTATTCTTATTCTTTTGGGATCTCTCACCCTTCTGTTTGAGTCACTCAACAAAATCTGGGATGCCTAACCCTTTCACTTAGGGATATCTCACTCTCTTATAATTTTGAAGTAAATGAAAGAAGAATAAACTTTCACAAAGAGCAAATGATACAAGTTGAACTAGATATTGTATTAACATTAATTTGTTATCTTATTTGGGAACATTATATGAACTCTTCAGGAACCTTATATTTGTAGAACTAGATATTGTATTGGCATTAATTTTGACTAATGTGTATTGTAAACAAAAAAAATTCTATCATGAAGAATTTTGTAATTTGTACCATTGTCCACTAAGCATATGTCATCTCCATGATATCAAGTTTATTTTACAATCTCAAGTTTGAGTAAAACAAGACAAGAAAAGGAGAAAGATGTACAAAGAGATATGTGGACTCAAGAAGCATTGATAGATACAGGAAATATATATAGGTAATGGAGGCAAAAATAATATATAGGAGTAATAAAAAATTTTATATAGTTTTTATCTTAATTTAGTATCAAACTCAAAAATATAATGGGGCTAAATATATATTTTTCTATACACCTCTAAAAGATCTCTAAAAATTTGGTGGGGTCTAGTTCTTCAAGACGCTATATAATCACCATCATCTTCTTGTGTAACTCTTTATGAGGAACATGTCCATTATATGGGACTCTAAACATCAATGAGGGAGGGATGCTACACATTCTAAGATAATGACCATTAATGAAAAATGGCTACAATCCTAACCATCAACCTTCACTCTGAATGCCTTAATATAGTCATACATCACATGCTAAATATGTTTTACTAATATATAAATTGTTTTCGATTTTTTGTTTTTAAAACACATAATTTTTTTTTACTAATTTTAAAATGTAACATCCCCTCCTGCTTTATAAATTGATGTCCCACAAACCAATCCGAGTCTTTTTCAGTGTGCTTTGTCCTCACTTACATGCTTTCTGAGAATCTTCCAAAAGGTCACCCATCCCAAAATTGCTCCAAGTTAAGCACGCTCACTGAGAGTTTGTTGGCATAAGTAGTATCAATCAATTTATATAAGTCATCCTCAACTATATAGTCTCATACCTATACAGCCTTAATATCTCATTCTGGTGTGTAATTGGTTCATTCATGTACCCCTCCACTTAGAGGCCTTGCTAGAAGCCGCTCCTGTCTGTACCTTATTACACCAACAATCACTCTTGCCCTCGTCCAGGCGTTACATGAAAAGAGAAAGAGCTTCAAAATAAAACTCCTACCAAGAGTGTTTTTCTTGTGTTCTTGAGCTTGGGGATGGAAATGTTATGTGTCTTAGAGATGATCTATGGTGGAGGTGTGGTGATTTGAGGTTAAGAAGAGGCTGAGGGTGGAGGTTTATTGAAGGTGGAGGAGGAAGAAGAGAAAGCTTGAGTTGGAAGGATGCAAGAGTTCTTTTTTTTTTTAACACAAAAGTCTTGATAAAAAAGTGAATAGGGAAAAATGAGAGTGTTTGTGAGTGTTAGTATGTAAAAATTAAGATATAAGGGTGAGGTTTTTTTTTTTGGGGAGGGGAGGGGGTAGGCCAGCCTCTGGGCTACCTTTAGGGGAAATTTTCTAACTCTTCATGTGTGTTAGAACATGAATTAGAGATAAATTTAATTAAGCAAAGGGTTAGGGATTGGTAATTAAGGGTTAGGAGTTGTAATCATGTGTTTAAGGCTTATCAAGACATGATTAAAGAGTAGTCTTACACTCTTAGTTTAAATTAACTTCAATTAGTTTGAAATTCAAACTCCAACACATTCCTAAATTTAGGGGAATGAAGAGAGAAATCACTATTTGGCCATGACATGACATAATGTCTTTGATTAAGAAAGGAATTTGAACTTCATTAAACAAACTTAGGCTTTAATTACCTCAAATAAATAATTTAACTCAAAATTACTAGATAAAATTAATTTATCTTTAATTAGAGTCTAATATTGTCTATATTTCCTTAATCGCTTAATTAAGCTCATTTAGCCCCTATTAGGGGCAAAAACGTAAATTCACACAAGAACTCCCGGATCACCTGGACTTTCCAGATATCATGCAACACTTATAATTAACATTTCAAATTCTCGGTGATGGCAGGTTCATCGTCAAATTACTTCAAGGGTACTTTGGTAATTTTAACACAGAAAAGACTAGGAAATTGAGATTTTCATCTCTAACACATTCATAACACATTTAATCCTCTTCAACGTTAAACTAACCCCTTGATGATAGCCGAATCCTATGTTTCCAGGAAATGACCTCGGGGTATTTTGGTCATTTCTACACACGGAAAAAATCGGATGTTACATAAAACCAACGTACGAAAAATTACAATCCAATCAAATTGTTTTTTTTTTCCATTTTTAGAAACTAGAAATTGTTTTCAACAAATATTTTCAAATATGCCCTTTAAGATTTCTAAACGGGCCTATTAGCAATATTTTGGACAAAAAATTCCTTCTTTTTTGTTTATCCATTTATAACTATGGGAAATTCTGGAATTTTCTTTAGTCATATTAATTGATACTTTAATTTTTCTCTTATTTAATTAATGTTCTCCCTATTATTTCTCTCACCTCAATAATGTTTATTCTATTTTTCTTATTTTCAATTAATATATCATTGATAATAAAAGTTTAATTAAAATTATTATTTGTTAGATAAATATATTTAAAACTAATTCAAAAAAATTTTTCTTTAACAAAATCCTTTGCCATAGATTCCTACTCATATAACCAATGCATCATACATGATGATCAATCCAACTATAATATTTCAGTGTTAGAAGAAAAAAATTAGTTTAAGTTTTTGAAATGATGTGCATTATTTAATTAATAAAACTCATTAATCAATAAAATCCTCGAATACTTGTTTGAAATTCAAAGAAAACTTCGAATAACAACCTTTAATAGCAATATCATTCTACTATAATATATAGCGTAAGCTCAATACCGTTGCACCCCCGTCATCTCATTTTTTATTTGCCATTTTGTATTTATATTTTTATATTTTTATATATGCCATTTTGTATTATTAATTATTATTATTATCTATAGAAGAAAAAATAGATAAAATATTATTTAAGTTAGAGAAATAATAAAAAAGAACATTAATTAAATTAGACAAAAAGTTAAAATATAAATCAATGTGGTTGAAATAAAATTATAAAAGTGTTCATGTTTATTATATGCATAAAAAAGGTACAAAAACTTTTCCAAAATTCTAGTGCGGATTGTAGCATTTTTAAAAAAGTAGAGTTCAATCTTTATGTCGATGTAAAATAGTTTTATCCTGATATCAAATCAATACTACCATATTAATAAAAGTGGTTGACTTTCATACATACTATATAAAAAAATCCTTTTTATTTATGTGATAGTATCTGATTAGTTAACGTAAAATCATTTTCCATTTATAGTATATAGAAATTAAATTCTTTAAATTATACTCTTTCGTTACATCTCCATCATCTTTTTCTTTTAAATTTTTGTTTCACTTTATCTGTCCCATTTTCAAATTAAGAAAACATTTATTTTTATTTATCATTCATACCCTTAGTGTAATTAAGTGTACCTTATCTATTTTTATTTTTTCAATAGCATAATCATATTAAATGCAATTTTGTCAATTAACACACTTTTATACTATTATCAATATTCATTCATTACTTTTTTTAATATGTGTTTTTTCTTTTTTGGACAGTTGAGATGCTCCAGAGGGAGTAATCATAAATATAATCAGATTTTGCAAGAAAGAAAATGGACGATTGTCATTCAATGTAACGCATGAATTTTAGTTGTGCAAAATTACCAAAATGCCCCTAGATAATTTTCACGAGATTTGAGGTCAAACAATCCTTAATTAGGAATTTTAACATTAGGGGTAATATTATATTAGGCTTGAATAGCAATTTGTGCAAAAATCGCAAATCCCAATCTCCATGTGCAAAATGACCAAAATGCCCTGAAGTCATTTTTCGAAATGAAGATAGCCAATCCTATTCTCAAAGGGTTAGTTTTATGTTTGAAGGGAATTATTTGTGATATGTTGATGTTGAGGTAAAAATCCCAACTCCAGTTTTTACGTAAAATTACCAAATTACCCCTGTAGTAATTTAACACAAGATTGAGTAACCTTCAAACCAATCATCACGGGAAGTTTAAAATGTTTATTACAAGTACTAATGTAATATCTGGAAATGTTCGGGTAATTTAGGAGTTTTTATGTGAAATGATTTCTTTACCCCTAGTTAATGCTTAATAAGTTTACTTAAGTAATTAAGGCAATATTAGGCTCTAATTCTTTCGAATTGATTTCATTCATTAATCTTGGGTTAAAAATAATTACTTGAGGTAATTAGAGCCTAGGAATTATTTAGGGAAATTTAATTTCCTTTCTTAATTAAAAGGACTCATAAAATCAATAATGTTAAGATTAAGGTAAATCTAATACATTTTCTTTCTTTGTCTTAAGATTAAGGCTATGTTACTAATTGATTTTCAACTCAATTGAGATTAACTACATTACTAGTATAAGATTACTCTTTTACCTTGTCTTGGTAAATCCTAAACACTTGATTTTTACCATTTACACTAAATTACCAATTCATAATTCACTACCTAATTAAATAAGTTATCCTACATGTCCTACCATTTATCAAGAATCCACATTGTCCCCATTATCGCCAAACCAGTCGCGGACTCCATGCCTCCATCATCCTCATGATTTATTTATTTTTTCAATAAATAATGCATTTGCAAACATCATTGCCTTACCTTTTTTGGAGTTGTCTTGCTCAAAGAATCATAAAAAAAAATTATGCATTCTCTCTAGACTTCAAGCTTCCTTCTTCTTCCTCCTCCATATCTAAGAAGCTTCATTCTTATCCTTCATCCAAACTATCAACCTCAAACTAACACATTTACACCATAAATTAACTCCTAAACACCTAAACTTTCCAATTCCAAACACAAGAACACAAGAAAAATCCTTCATCCATTGCTTCCTTCTTTGGCCAAACCATCATCATCATCTAGAGATTTTTCTTCTCTTAATTCATAAAACATCAAGCTTTCACTTTTGTAACAAGAAACAATTTGGTAGGAATTTTATTTCATGTTTTTTCTCTTGTTCTTTCCTTTAAATTTCGATTTTTATGGCTTGATGATGAGGAATCATGGTGGTTGTTGTGAATCCATCATATAATAGACCTTTAAAGCTCAAGGTTTAGTTTTTGTTGTCTAAAGATTAATGAAATAATTGTTAATTTTCTTTAAATTGATTCTTTTTTAGCTTGATGATGAGTTCAAGAAATAAAGTTCTTGGAACCATAGTAATAAGAACTCTAAATCTCACTTCCTTATTGTTAAGATTAATTGGAGTCAAAGAGTTCATTTTTTAAAAGTCTTGAGTTTTGAGCTTAACAAGATATAAAAAGAACTTGCATCCATGTTTATGTTTCAAGCTCTTGCATATCATGTTTAAATTTCAAGCTTTGCATAATCATGTTTATATTTCAAGTAATCACCTTAATTCTTGAAGATAATATTATGGACTTGCATATCATGTAATTTTCCAAGTCTTGCATATCATGTTTAAATTTCAAGTCATCACCTTAAATCTTAAAGATAAGAAAATGGATTTTTCAAACCTTGCATATCATATTTATATTCCTAAGTTATTATCTTATAATAACTAAGATTAAAAATGAGATTGCATGGCATGTTTATGATTCTAGTTATCACCTAAATCTCTAAAGCTCAAGACTTGCTCCTTTTATCTTAAATGGAAATTTTGCCCATGTACATATTTTCACCTTATGTTTTTGGCCTTATGATGATAATAGACCTAGAGTTTATTTTTATTTTAAGGTTCAAATTTGTATCTTGAAATTTTTGCAAGCATTAGAAACTCCAAAAGTTGTAAAAATGTGATTGTTATGTATGAAGCCTCATTGGTAAAAATTTTAGTGTTGTTACTGACTTGAGGAGTATTATGTATGTTCTCAAAGGATAAAAAGGTTTCATGTGTTTTTAATGTCTTGAAATAATTTTAAGAAAAACTAGTAACTGGAAATAATTTATGATGCAATTTTTCAAGCTCTTAGAAAATTAAAACAATGGTTTCTAATTTGTTTTTATAAATTCTGTAACATGCTATTTGGAATGGCTTAGAGGGGTGAAAATTACTATTAGTTGTTGTAAAAATCATTCTTGACACATTAGGCAAGACTAGTAATTAGAAATGTGCAAAATTGCAATTTTTGAAACCTTTTAGAGATGTGAATTTTAGCTCCTGATTGGGATTATTTGTTTATGTATGATGTTGTTTGGGATTGTCTAATTGTGTAAGAATTGCTAGTAATTAGTGTGGAATTAATTTTAGCATATTAGGAAAAACTAGTAATTAGAAAGGGTCAAAAACACAATTTCTAGAACTCTTAAGATTTAATTTTCTAACATTGCCCAATATTGTTTAGTACTATTCATAAGGTTAAAAGTTAGTGAAAATTATTGTCATAGTCATTGTTAGTCTCTTAGATGCATAAAAGAATTATTACAAGTGTTAGATTACCTGAATTATAGTTTCAACCCATTCAAGAGCTAATGAGTAATTACCAACAACTTGAGGTTGAAAATGAGAATTGTATTTGTGATGACCTTTAGTACATTATGTATATCTTGTTGAAGCATAGCATGTGCATTAGCTAAGACCGATTCTTGATTTGGACATACTAGGTAGGAGCATGTTTACCTTTAAATAAGATGTTGATAATAGCATGCCTATGCGAATTATGTTATGTTGAGTTGCAATTATGATTGAGATATTTGAGATGCATAGTTATGTGTTCTATGAGCATGAAATATGAATTCATAAGATATAATGATATATTGCTCAAGTTTGCATTCTAATGAACACGCTGAAATTAAGGTGACATAAGACACATGGAAATGATCCTCTAGACTAGGAATTAATGGTTAGGAGAGGTGATCCAAAAGGACCCTTTAGACTCCAGGAATTAATGGTTATGAAAGGTGTTCCTATGCCCCTAACCCGCACTGGGAGTAAGGAATTTAGCTTATCCAGAGGATAAGTAAACTAGTGACGACTAGTTAGGTATAAGCTCATGACCTAGAACTCTCAAAGAATAGAAGATATAGGGCAACCCCCAAGGAAAAGAGTATAAGAAATTTAAGTCACCTAAAAGAATAATGAGAGAAATCATGTTAGAAAGATTTATGTTTATTATGTCATGTACATTGGTTGTGATTTCTATAATAATGGTATATGACATTGACATGCATTCATGATACAATATGATGCATTCATGACATTAAGATTCATGCTAAAAGACACGAACTTTAACTAATGGTATTTGAAACTTAATAAAAGAACCTTATATATGTTCACATTTTCGTAATGAAACCCAAGGTTCTTGAGAACGATGATAATGACACACATATTAGGAGGCGAAAGTCCTCCTAGATTCTTTATAAGTTTCTCATTCCCTCTTCTTTCTTTCCATCTCATCTTCAGAGGTAGATGGCAACGTTCGTGATCTATGTTGAAGCCCCCACATGGGAAATGCACTTTGACCCAGTCAACGTCGCAATTTGTAGGTCATTGTCCAGTTCATTTGTACGTTTTTATGGATCGTCTCTTCGCACACCCCATTTCTAGTGACTAGTTCTCCCTACTTCCCCATTTCTAGATCATCTTGCCTTCGAGCGCACGCATCCGCATGCTCGGTAGTTTCCACATACTCACTCTGCTGTATCATCTATTTGGAGTTTCCCTGATTATATCCTCGTTCTACTAGGTCATGGTTGAACCCATCAGAGGATCTTCCAGTCACTCTTAGGTCACCCCTGTTGTCCCTATGGAGGTGGGAGGTGATAGTGATGGAAAGACTTCTGTTATGCAACCAATAAGAGGAGCTAACCCTACACAGAGGTGTTACTCGTCCTCGCCGAGGTGCCCATGTTCAACTCGTGGGACTTTATGCCACATGAGACGAGTTGATCCATGGATTTTACTCTAGGCGCTTTGAGCAGGAGTAGTGAAAGGAGTGATCTTATGCTAGTTTATTTTGTATTCGTTTGCATATTGTTCGTCTTGGATTACTGTACTTGATTTAACCTCTATTGGTGGGCATGATATCCTTTTAGTAGTGTATTTTGGTGCGTGATGTGGAACGGTTAATACTTATACTATAATTATATATAATGACATGGTTATATTCATGTGATTGTTGGGTACGCATGTGACTCGTTTTTATTTCTCTTCTATCTATGCGAGACGGATGATGGGTTTTACTTAGTCCACGCGGCTCACGCTTTGTTTTTTAAAAAAATTTACCTGTAATTTCATTAAAGTATTTCCAAGAGTTTAAATTAAGAACTGGAACAAAAGAATAATAACTAATAATTAACTTAAATCGTCCTAGATATGTTGAGTTAAATATTGAGGTGTTACATTTAACCAAAGCATTTGTTTCTCGTCAATGCACCAATATTTATTAACACAATCATATTATCACAATCATATAGACTTAATTGATGTTAAATCATATTCCGCCAATCATATTGACTTAATTGATATATTATATCAAGTCATTGATTTAGTGATAATTGTCAATAAAAAATTATAATCCGGCTTATTAAATGTAAAATAATCAAATCATTACAATTTAGAATATACACTATGATGCACTTTATATCAATCATCCTACTATAAATTCTTCATAGATGTGTTAATTTATCATTAATTTTTTTATTTTATATTATTTCTATTTGTCCTAAGTCTTTCAATACTATTCATTTTTATCCATTACTTCTTCTTATGATAATTTCATGTCTTCCCTTTCATTTTCTTCCTTCCAATTTCAAGCGATCATGGATAGAATTCTATAAACTAACTCAATGAGAAAAAGGGATACAATATTTTGATGCATTAGTTTTTTATCCTACTATTGTTATAAATTGTTTAATTTATATTTCACGAGATTAATTATTGTTATCTATATGGCTATTTCTAAGCCTTTCATCTTCTTTCTTTTTGATTTTAGGTGATCATGGCTTGTGATTGATAAAATTATGCAAATTAACTTAATGAAGAAAGGGGATATAATATTTTGATACACAAGGTTTTTAATTCTACTATTGCCATAGATTGATTAGTTTCTAATTCATGGGATTGATTATTGTTATTCTGTAACACCTGCTCATTCTAAAGACGTGCTAAAAAAATTTTGTCAATCAAAAACAATACTTATCATTATGCTAGTTAAGTACAAATAAATTGTTCTAACAAAAATACTTAACATTAATATTTATGAATCAAACTGTCACGTAACACATGATAAGCTCGAACACATTATTAAACATAACTCCAAATGCTCATAGAATCTAAAGATGTTCCTCTAGGCATTACTTGACTAATCTAAAACCACCATAAAACAAGGATGAGAATTGAAAATAATTCTCAGTAGGAAATGAATATCTCTATAACATTTTGAACTATGGTGGTTCAGCTGCATTTACACGGAAAGTACACATAACCACTTCTCTTTTATAAGAACATAATCATATGTCATAGCATAAATAGGATGTACTAGATAATGCATGTCATGCAAAGATTATTAAGATTTATCTTTCACTTTCTCTTGTCTGCTTGTCTCACACATAGTCGAAGGCTTTCTCTTAGGGAATTCTCATTCTCAGTGTTACTTATTAACATCGTGACGACAAAGCGAGACATTTACGCTACACTAACTAAGGTAGGTAACATAAAAGGACCTTTCATCTTTGTCCTTCTTCCTTCTTGTGGTTAGGGGCAAAGTTTTAAAATGTCTTTCTTTTCATTATTCTCTTGCATAGTTGCATAAATGCAAAATATGATATGCAAAGTAATAAATAGAAATAGAACTTGAGAGCCAACATAAATCTTCAAATATTATAGCTGAATCCTTTAAAATAAAACTTAAAATTAAGCACTAAAATAAATGGGATATAATACATAAAATATAGTTAATGTATAATCAAACTTAAAATAAATAAAGTGTATAGATATTCAAGTAGTATAATCTTGACAACTCAAAGTAATATAGATCACTATTTAACCTTATCAATAATTAGCAACTTTAGTAAAAGATAACTTGAAATATAAAGGAATAGTAAAGCAAAATGATAGTAGAAAAATGTCAATATAAAGGAATAATCATTCAAAAGAAGTGGAAGTTAATTGGCAAGAGAAATGACTGGATAATCTTGAAGATAAATAAGTAATATTGAGATAGCTAATGTAACCATAAATTTACTCATAAGACTATGTAAAGCAAACCAATTATTCCTTGAAATCTCCTAAACTCTTATGAGATTTTTCTTCAAAACCTTCTAAACTTTTATGAGATTTCTCTCTAAAATCTCCTAAACTTTTATGAGATAAAATCTCCTAAATTTTTATGGGATTTCTCTGGAAAATCTCCTAAACTTTTATGATTTCTACATAAAATCTCATGAACTTTTATACACATAAAACTAAGATTTTGAAAAGAACTAGGTAATGTAACCAAGATTTTAAGAGATTCTTTCCTACCTTAGAATTATTATAGAGATAACACTATAATCTGATGATCACTCCTTCTTCTCTTTCTCTCTCTTCCTTCCACCTAATTTCTTTTAAGAATGCTCAAAACTCTACACTTGATCACTTCCAAGAATGCTCAAAACTCTACACTTGATCTCTTAAGAATGCTTAAAGCTTTACTTGCAATTTTTCTTCTCCTCACCTCCTTATATAGAGGTTCTTACCTTGGCCATCAAGCTTGAAAACTTGACCTCCAAGTTTAGAAACTTGAGCACCAAGTAAGCTTGGCCAACAAGTTTTGAAGCTTAATCTCCAAGTAAATTTAATACATATTATTATATATTATATCTTAAAGATTTTATATATATATTTGTGTGCGTGTGTGTGTTAAAATATCTTTGTAAAATATGAGTAATAATTTAATCAATATTTAATTCTTTGCTAAATAATCAACTCAACAACTAATAAGAACATAATAAATTACTCTAAAATATTTTATGAAAAGGGGATGTTACAATTCTTCCCTCCTTTTAAGAATTTTATCCCCAAAATTCATCAACCTGTTTGATACAATTCCAAGTAAGACTTTTTGATTTCATCTTCTAATTTTCACGTTGCCTCCTCTTGTAACAACCATTTCCAGGCTACTTTAACCAAAAGAATTTCTTTTCCTCTTAAGTGCTTGACAGATCTATCGATGATTTGTAGGTTTAGTTTCATTTGAATAATATCTTATGATGTGTGAAAGGTCAAAACAATATTTTCTTAGCTGAGAAACATGGAAGACATTGTGAAGATCTGAAAGATTAGGAGAAAAAACAATCTGGTATGCAGAGGTCCTACTTTTTTGAGGATTTGGAATAGGCCAACTTATTTTGGATTTAAGGGCTCTGCCAACCCCAGTGGTAGGAGTGACTCTAAGGAAAATATGGTCTCCTTCTTAAAATTCTAGAGGTCATCTTCTATGGTTAGCATAACTCTTCTGTCTATTCTAGCAGTGTGAAATTTTTTCTTTAATGGATTTGATATTTTCTGTGATTTGCTGTACAAAATCAGGTCCTAGTAAACTTTTCTCTTTGACTTTAGACCAACATTAGACACATCATAGTATACCATAAAGTTTTCCTAGGATCCAAATTATTAAGATTGGGGTAGAGATGAGTTTATTCTTTAATTCCTGAAAACTAGCTTCACAAGATAAGTTCTAATCAACAGACTAATTCTTCCAAAGGTAAAACTAGTTAGAAAAATCCCTTGATGAATATTTTATAGTAACTTGCTAATCCAGGAAACTTTTAGTTTCAATGACTTCTTTGGCCATTCCCAATAGACTACAGCCTTTTCAACTTTTACTAGGATCAACTGCTACTCTTACATAAGTGATCACATGGCCTAAGAATTTTACCTCACTTAATGAGAACTCATACTTAGATAACTTGGCATACAATTGCTTCTCCCTCAAAATTTCCAACACTAATCTAAGATGTTGTTCATGCTCCTTCCTAGTCTTTGAATAGATAAAGATGTCATCCATGAAAACTACCACAACTGGTCAAGGTAAGGCCTAAAGATTCTATTCATGTAGTCCATAAATATTGCAGGAGCATTGGTAAGTATAAAAGGTATCACGAGATTTTCATAATGCCCATACCTGGTCCTGAAGGGTGTCTTGGATATATCTTCTTGTCTTACCCTTATCTAGAGTACCCTGACCTCAAATCTATTTTTGAGAAAATTGAAGCCCCTAATAATTGGTCTAATAAGTCATCTATCCTAGGGAGTGGATACTTATTCTTGATTGTGACTTTATTCAACTGCCTATAGTCTATACACTGTCTCATGCTTCCATCCTTCTTTTTGACTAAGAGGGAGGTGCTCCCCATGGAGACACACTAAGTCTAATGAACCCTTTGGCTAATAGTTCCTCAATCTGGATCTTAAGTTCACTTAGCTCTAAAAGGTGCATTCTATAAGGTGCAAAGGAAAGAGGTCCTGTTCCTAGTATGAGATTAATGGAAAAATTCAACTTTCTCTTTTTGGTGGTAAGCTCACTACGTCTTTGGGAAATATTTCTAGGAACTTTCTCACTATAGGTATGTTGTTTATTTCCTATTCAACCTCATAATTTAAAGAATAAAGGAAAAACTCTTGAGTTCTTTCTAAGAGACACTTCTCTACTTGAGTGGCATTAAGGAATAAGGAATCAGAAGGTTTATGTTCCATAGGTGGGTCATTTGGAAAATAAGCAAGTTTTTGGGAACAATCTAAGATGATGGCGTTGGTAGATAACCAGCCATCCCAATCATGATATCAATACTGATGAAAGGCAAACAAACAAGGTTAATAACAAAAGGTCTTCTTTCAACCCAGACGGGCAATTATACAAGCTTGAGAAGTGGAAACTTTTCATCCAATGGGAGTAGAGACTAATAAATCAAAAGGCAAGGCAGATAAATGCAACTTTAACTTCTTCACACAATCAATTAATATAAAGGGAGTATGTAGTTCCGAAGTCAAACAATACAACTAAGAAATGATTTTTAAGAAAGCATGTACCTTTGATTATGTCAGGATATTGAGTTACTTCTTCCTCATTAAGAATAAATACTCTACCTTTAGTTTATGGTCTGGAAGGGTTGTTTAGTGATTTCTCAGCATTGGTACATTCCTTTGCATAGTGCCCGGCTTATCATATTGGTAGCAAACATTTGTCCAAAAAGGCAAAGTTTAGAACCATGAGATTTTCCGCACATGTTGCACAAAGATAAAAGGTTCCCTAACTGGTGTGTGTTTACCTTTTCTAGGGTTCACTCCCCTCTTAAAATTATTTTTCTTTTGAACCTCCATCACCCTCTTTCTTTTGAGGAAATTCTGCTTTTCTCTCTCAAACTCTAGATAAGTCTTTTTTGTATTCTACACTTATTAACCAGAATAGCATAATCCTTGATTTCTAAGGTGGCTACCTTATCTCTTTTTCTAATCTCAACCCCTACTTAAACTTTAAAGCCTTCCAATGCTCCCCAGGGTTTGTTTTAGGCAACATACTAACCTATGGTCATGCTACCTGCTTAAGCTATATGAACTCGGCCTCTTTCTCATCCTTGACATTATCAGGGAAATATTTGTCAAAAAAAGTGGTCAAGAATACCTCCCAAGTAATTTTAGTTTTCACTAGACTCTAACAGGCTTTTGGCACCCCTCCACTAGCGTTCTGCCTCTCCCTTTAACATATAGGTTGCAAAGGCTATCCTTTTTGCATCGATGTACCCTATTACCTTAAAAATATCTTCTAGTTGCATCACCCATTTTTAAGCTAAAGAAAGGTTGTAATCTCCATGGAAAGAAGATGGATTGGCTTCCCTAAATTCTAAAATCCTTGATAACAAGGGTTAGCTATAGGAGTTTTACCTAAAGAAAACCACTTCCTTTCCCTTGGTGGTTATTAATCCTATTTTGAGTCTCATGTACTTTTTAGAAAAGCATGCAGTTTGACTCTTTGGGCCCTAATAGCATCAGCCAAACCCTTCGTTGCTCCTATCATTTATGATAGAGCTTGATCTTTCACAGCTATATTGACCTACTAGTGCATAAACAACCCAATATTTAGTTGATCAGGCTTAATATTATGCAATTAGTGCATTGAGAATACTATAGGATGAAAAGAGACAAAGATCACAACATGCAGTTGATAGAGACTCAACCTATACTTATCTCCTGTATATGCTAAAGAATGGGGCTCTAATACCATTTATAACACTTGCTAATTCTAAAGATAGTGCTAAAAAAATTTTGTCAGTCAAAAATGATATTTATCATTATGCTAGTTAACTACAAATAAATTGTTCCAACAAAAGTACTTAACATTAATATTTACGAATAAACTGTCACATAACACATAATAAGCTCGAACACATTATTTAATCATAACTCCAAATGCTCATAGAATTTGAAACCTTCCTCTGGGCATTAATTGACTAATTTGAAACCACAGGAAAAGGGATGAGAATTGAAAATAATTCTCAGTAGGAATAAATATCTCTATAACATTTTGAACTATGGTAGTTCAGCCGCATTTACACGGAAAGTACACATGGCAACATCTCTTTTATAAGAACATAAGAATATATCATAGCATAAATATGATATACTAGATAATGCATGTCATGCAAAGCTTATTAAGATTTATCTTTCACTTTCCCCTATTGCTTGTTTCACACATAGTCAAAGGCCTTCTCTTATGGAATTCACATTCTCTAGTGTTACTCTTTAATATCGTGACGACAAAGCAAGAAATTTACACCACATTAACCAAGGTAGGTAACATAAAAGGACCTTTCATCTTTGTCCCTCTTCCTTCTTATGGTTAGGGGCAAAGTTTTAAAATATCTTTCTTTTCATTATTCTCTTGCATAGTTGCATAAATGCAAAATATAAAATGCAAAGCAATAAATAGAAATAGAACTTAAGAGCCAACATAAATCTTCAAATATTATAGCTGAATCCTTTAAAATAAAACTTAAAATTAAGCACTGAAATAAATGAGATATAATACATAAAATATAGTTAATGTATAATTAAACTTAAAATAAATAAAGTGCATAGATATTCAAGTAGTATAATCTTAACGATTCAAAGTAATATAGATCACTATTTAACCTTATCAATAATTAGCAACTTTAGTAAAAGATAACTTAAAATATGAAGGAATAGTATAGTAAAATGATAGTGGAAAAATGTCAATATAAAGGAATAATCATTCAAAAGAAGTGGAAGTTAATTAGAAAGAGAATAAATAAGCAATATAAAATATAGCTAATGTAACCATAAATTTATTCATAAGACTATGTAAAGCAAACAAATTATTCCTTGAAATCTCATAAACTCTTATGAGATTTTCTCTTCAAAACCTTCTAAACTTTTATGAGATTTCTTGTAAAATCTTCTAAACTTTTATGAGATTTTCTGGAAAATCTCCTAAACTTGTATGATTTCTACATAAAATCTCATGAACTTTTATACGCATAAAAATAAGATTTTGAAAAGTACTAGGTAATGTAACCATGGTTTGAAGAGATTTCTTCCCTACCTTAGAATTATTATAGAGATATCACTATAATCTCATGATCACTTCTTCTTCTTTTTGTCTCTCTACCTCCCACTTAATTTCTTTCAAGAATGCTCAAAGCTTTCCAGTTGATCTTTTCAAGAATGCTCAAAACTCTACACTTGATCTCTTAAGAATGCTCAAGGCTTTACTTGCAATTCTTTCTTCACCTCACCTCCTTATATAGAGGTTCTTACCTTGGCCATCAAGCTTGAAAACTTGACCTCCAAGTTTAGAAACTTGAGCACCAAGTAAGCTTGGCCAACAATCTTTGAAGATTGATCTCCAAGTAAATTTAATACATATTATTATATATTATATCTTAAAGGTTATATATATGTGTGCGTGTGTATGTGGATGTTAAAATATCTCTATAAAATATGAGTAATAATTTAATCAATATTTAATTCTTTGCTAAATAATTAACTTAGCAACTAATAAGAATATGATAAATTACTCTATAAAATATTTTATAAAAAAGGGAATGTTACATTATCTATATCTAAGACTTCTATTGATTTTGAAGTTCTTTATTATTTTTGTTTGTGTCTTACCTTTCATTTTCTTTTTCACACATCTTAGGCAATCATGACTTAGGATCGATGAAACCCTACAAACTTAACTCATGGAAGAAGGGGATACTTATACCTTATTTTGGTTGTTGATAATATGAGAACTCTTCAAGTTGTGATAGGCAATATTTGATTTGTTACTACTGTTGTGTTGATTTTGAAGCTCTATTTTAATTTTTTTTTTTAATTTTTAGTTTATCTTTTTTCGTAAGTAGAAAAGAAATTTTTTTTAAGTTTATTTTGGTTTGTAGGAAGTTATTTTTCCTTTCTTTTGAAACTAATGAGTTTAGTTGATTGTTGATAGACAAGTTCTAATTTTGATGCAATATTTTCATGGATAATTTTTTTCTAGAGAGGCTATAAAAAGTTTAATTTCTATTTCATGAGATTTATTATTGTTATTTATATTCAAAGCTCCTATTTCATGGGATTCATTATAGACATCAAACGGTACCTTTTTTTTTGCACAAAATATTTTATATAGGATTGAAAAAATCTGATTAGATTTTCTTGTTTGGGTTGTTTTATTTAGAGAATGTATCATTCATAATAATTGTTAATTGTATAGCTAATTATAATTTATTACCAATCATGTAAAATAATTTTTGATCAAGTAATTTTTGTAGAGAATATAATATGCAATATATTTTCTAGATTTGAACATTTTAATTTGAAATATTATTAAATTATTAATAATCATATCTATAATTGATTGATTAGATGTGATTCCAAATTTATTATTAATCATGATTTCTAATTTTTCGTTAAACGAGATATATTAATTTCCTTCTAAATTAGATGTTTTGTTTTAAAGAATAATATTTGATATGGACTTGAAAAATTTAAACATTTTTTTTTCGGATATTTGTGCATATAATGTATCAGTATTAATAATCGTAATAAATATAATTCATATTTGTAATTTTCTATAAATAATATTTTTATATGATATGATACTCTTTTAGATTTCATCATTTTTAAATTTTTCATTTGAAATTAAGATTAAATTAGTACTAAAAATAAATATAGTTGATTGATTATACTTGATTACAATTTTATTATCAATTATAATTCCTAATTTTTGGTTAAATCATTTATACTAATTTTCTTTTAAATTAAATATTTATTTTAGAGAAAAATATTTGATATAGGACTAAGAAAGGAGAAAGCATACTTTTCTTTGGATTATTTGTTTAGAAAATGTATCATTTATAATAATTTTAATCAATATAATAAATTATATTTTATTATTAATAATTATTCATAAATTTTAGACTAAATCATCTTTTGAGAGAATATAATATGTTATTTGTTTTAGATTTGATATTTTTAAATTTTTGAATTTGAAAATGTGATTAAATTATTAGTTATAATAAATATATTTGATTGATTATACTTTATTCTAATTTTATTATCAATTATGATTAATAAGTTTTAGTTAAATTGGTTATACTAATTTCTTTTTAAATAAGATTTTTGTCTAAAAGAAAAATATTTGATAGAGGACAAGGAAATGGGAAACCATATTATTTTTTGGATTATTTGTTAAGAAAATGCACCATTTATAATAGTTATAATCAATATGATTAATTATATTTTATTACCAATCACTATTAATGAAATTTTGACTAAATCGGTTTTTAGGGAATATAATATGTTATTTCTTTTAAATTTGATTATTTTAAATTTTTAATTTAAAAATACAATTAAATAATTAGTAATCATAAATATAATTGATTGATTATACTTTATACCATTTTTATTATCAATCATAATTCCTAATTTTTTTAATTAAATCACATATACTAATTTCCTCTTCCATTAGATATTTGTTTTAAACAATAATATCTGATTTGAAACTTGGAAAATATTAAACTAATTTTTTTCAAGTTATTTGTTTAAAGAATTTATCATTTATAGTAATTATAATAAATATAATTAAAATTTATAATCTTTTATTAATTTGTTTTATATATTATGATATGATATATTTTTTAGATTTAATCATTTTAAAAATTTTGATTTTAATTTGAGAATAAATCATTAGTAATAATAAATACAGTTGCTTAATTATATTTGATTTCAATTTTATCATCAATAATGATTTCTAGTTTTCAATTAAATCTGATATACTAATTTCTTTTTAAATTAGAGATTTTTTTTAAATAATAATATTTGATATAGGACTTTAAAATATTAAACCAAGTTTTTTTAGTTATTTATTTAGAGAATGTGTCATTTATAATAATTGTATTAAATATAATTTCAAAATCCATATATCATTTAATTAAAGTTTAATTTTTAATTTTGAAAGAATGATTGATTTGATTTCTACCTTTTTAGCCATGGCTAGTTTGATCTCTAGATAGGATTTCAAAAAATTAAATTAGAATTTTTCTGTTCAAATTATTTATTTATATAATGTTTCAATTATAATAATTGTAACAAGTACAATTAATTATATTTTGTTACCAATCAAAATTCATAATTTCCAATTAACTCATTTTTTAGAGAATATAATATGTTATTTTTTTAGACTTGAACATTTATAAATTGTGAATTTTAAATTGAGATTAAATAATTAGTAATAATAAATATAAATCAAGATTGATTTCATTATAAACAGAACATCTTCATTAGTATAAATCAGCACCCATAAATTCTAACTCTCCAATAGTATATTTTTATTGGTCAATCATCAAATCAACATTTGATACAATAAGTGACATAAATCAATGTATAATAATTGAAATAAATGACATAAATCAATGTATAATAATTGAAATAAATGACATTAATCAATGCATAATAATTGGAAAAGACCAATTGGAAAATGTAACACCCCCTAATTACTACATTTTACTTTAGTATTGACATTAATTAGCAGAGTATTATTGACATTTTTAATCTATACTAGTCGAGATATACAGGAATAAGGAAATTTTGACACATATATTTCCACAACCATATTCACATATATGAACATCATGTCTCAGTTGCAATATATACATCATAAAAGAAAAGCCAACGAAACAACCCCTAACTAGTCAAAAACTCTGCGAATAAGGCTAGTCCCCTACCCTGATACCAAACCTACTCAAATATTCAACCTGACAAAATGTCATATAGGTACAACGAAGTAAAAGAAAACTAATAGTACATCGGCGGAATTGGTAAAGCCCTAACACTATACTCCTGCTATGTACATGCTGACAGTCTCTGAAGATCTCGCCTTCTTCTCCAGAAGCGTTGGCCATCGCGCGATGACCTTGCCTCCAGGGGGCGTGGGGCCTCAGAGGGTCTGAGTCTGAAGAAGGAGGATGAAGAAACGGGTGCATCCTGTGGGTGTGTTGGTGGAGCAAGTGGAATCTCAAATACATCAAGGTGCGCCATATGGAGAGGCACTCCGTCGTAGGGGAAAGCGGAGTCGAAATCTGCTAAAACCGACGTACTAAGGGAACGGTCAAAAAACATATATACGCGAAGCTGGAGTAACCTACGACATACAAAAGAGTCAAGTGCGGGTCGTATGCCTCACCCATTGTGGCGAGTCAAGGAAGAATACCAGGGATGGCATCTCCTAATCTCAGTAGTACAATACACACAACTGGGGGTGAAAATACTATAAAATTCTCAGTAGGGTAATTCCCAGATGCTATACAAAATCCAGGTAAGGAATTTATGCATATAAATCATTCATATAAAGATTGTAAGGATCAATGCTAAAATATATAGATTATGGGAACTTAGAATGGCACCACTGTAATCAACCATGTACTATTATTTGCATCCATGGGTTCAATCCCATGAATTTTCCTCAATTTGTCAACATAGGGAAGACCTAATTCCACATAGAGCTGCATCTTAATTAATAATTTCACAGAGGATAATAGATTGCTAGGACATGAGCTCATTCCTATTCATGATCATCGGACTTCTTTTTCCATTTTCGAATCATATCCAGTTCTATTCCTAGCCGATACATTTACCGACTTATAAATTTTCTAGGGAAGTCCTTACTTTTGTCTTCCCTCTCTATTCCATTTAAGCCTTGTTTCTATTTTCCCCATATATTCAAATATGCAACAACAGAATTTATACATACTATTTCCGTACTTTCTCACATAACTCATTATGTATTTCTTTTTCCTTTCTCAAAACATGCTTACCTTACAAATAGATATTCAATTATAGTAAAGGTTCCTTTATGTCTCATGAATAAGTAATTGTAATAATCAACATGGATTCATATGCCATAGACTTGGAATAAGTATCATACTATCATACATTTTCAACCACTCTCACATTCAGCACCTTAGCAAAATTACCGTTCTAAGTACAACTTTTAATTGCCATAACAAACGGCCATTTCAAGAGCCAAAAAAATTCTACATGACACTTCAATGTGTCTAGAATAACTTGTAAAAATTTCAACAGAGCTCTATAGCTACTTCAGTAAAATGTACAAATTTAGTGGTCAGGGGCCACCAAATCACAGTCCAGACCATAGTTCCCAAAATTTTACCCCTAGTAATTGATGGAATCAAGGCACAAGCAAATTTATGGTGATACTTCAATATTTTATAACTTTGTGTAAAAATTCCATGAGCTAATTTAATCAATTGCTATGATAATAAATTCGAACAAGTTTATTGCTTCAGTTTCAACAACCAAGACAACATCATCACATTTCGGTTCTTGATTTTTTTGAGGCAGTAAAATTTAAAATCAATACCCAAGAAAATTCATGTAGTTATTTTAAGATGTTAAATACAACATATAATTTTTATAGCTCATGGAATTACCCATAACTATACTAGAAAATTCATGCATAATTACTGCTTCAGGACAACTAGGAATCCAGCCTAATCCCAATTTCCCTTGAGAAAAACCCTTTTCTAACCCATCCAAACACACCATCAAAATTCACACATCAATATCAACATATTATCCATCAATACAACAAGAAATTTCAGATCTCAATCATTCCAAAATAGATCAGAAAAATTTGACAAGAAAAGGCGCAAAAACCCTACTTTGAGTAGCCTAGTAGCTCAGATTGTCCAAGCTTGCTTTCTTATCCTCCAAAGCTCCCAATCCAACTTCAAACCCCTCTGATATCAGTGAGGTATGAGGTATAAGACAAGGTTTTGATAAGGAATGAAAATTTTGTTCGATTAGATTGGTAGAGAATTAGGTGTAGAGCAAGTTTAATGAAAGAACTTTGAGGTTTCAACAACTCTAGGCTAGTGTTTTTGGGCTTGGAACTCAAGAACAAGCTCTTGAGGACAACAATGGTGGCTGATCTCTCTCCCTTGGCTGGCGATGTGTTTTGGGGAAGAAAATATGACTAGGCTTCTTATAATAAATGCATGGTGGATATTTAGTAAAGTAATCATTATGTTTGTAATAAAGTAAAATGGATGGCTAAGATTTAATCTTGGATTCCAAGATTAAATCTTGGCCTTCCACATGTCTTAATTAGATAGATATCATCCATTTGTGGTGATGGAAATATCTTTGAGTGTTAAAAATCACACATGAAATCTCAACGGGTAAACACCTTACTGATAAAGCTGATGTCAGAAAATTAATACTAAGCATAAAATTGCCATACCCACACATTTCTAACTTTATTCTCATATTTTTCTAACTTCGGGACCTGGGCCAAATCTGGATTTCAGCTATCAGGTAGGCCTATGGGCTCACAAAATACTATTCACTTTTTTTTTTTGGTACTCACTCATAAGTCGTACTCATCAACTTGTCTTAGAATCTTAATATTCCCATTAACCATTCCTCAATCTTCTAAAGAAAAAAACTAGGATGTTACAGAGAAAAACCACTGAAGCTTTGTTGTATTAATGGTAACTAAAATGATTGTGAATCATCGCTAATTTTCAGTTAGTAATTCAACCTTATTAGTAATTTACGGTTAATTGATTTCAATTGACTTTGATTATAATAGGTAAAATAATTAATATTCAATTGATTAAGTATTCTCAATCATTACATCTTTATTTCAATGTATAACATTGTAGCCTATTTATATTGGTTATTCTCAATTACAAAATATTAAGCAATCTAGCAAAATATATTGTGTAGAGCTCTCTTTCTCTTTGCCTTATTACTCTTTCATAATGTCATCAAGTTATGATTTAATATATGATATAACTGTAGACCTTGATCATATTGAAGTACAATCATTTCTCAAAGATATTTAACTTTAATTTAATTAATATGTTATTATCTATATTATAAATATATTAAAATGATATCAAATGTATAATTAACTAATATTTAAATATGTTCTTATTTTGTAGAATATGAATACTTGATGTTATATTATAACTTATTATCACCATAATATTAATTATTAGTTATGGTTCTCTTTTTAATTATTTATTTACTTGTGTACTCCATTTTTTTGTAATTATTTATTTTGTATTGTATTTTATAGAAATTAATATATTTATTAAAACTATAATAATTTATTTAATTACATGAATATAAATGAAATATAAATTTGTTAAAAGTAGGTAAATAAATTTAATATTTAATATAATTTTTTTTATTATAATCATCCGTGATAGTAACTCATTGCGGTCCGTACTTAACGATAAGAAATACTTCCTGTTCTCTTCCCACCTCGTTCGGAATAAATTAATTTAATTTATTTTTTATTTATAGTGTTTAATTCAGAGCGTATCAGTGGTGGTGTCCAACAGAAAAAGCAGGTTTCCATGTTGGTTCCCCAGCACCTTGAGTTTACCATTTCAGTCTCCCGGAAATTGCAACTCCAAATGCTTTCTTAGTTAGAGTTTATGACTCGTTCCCTGTTGAGGTGAACTCAATTATTTCTGTTCTTGATTTCCTTTCTTCAAGGTGTTACAACTAAGTTCTGTGCCATTTTGTGTGTGCTTGATTCTAGTGTCAGTGTGTCACCATGATTAGGCCTTTGTTGTTTTTTTTTCCTATTTGTTTTGATGGAGCAGCTGAATTTGAAGCTGAAATCTGAAGTTATCCATGGTGATGCAAAATTCTGTGCTTGATCCACAAGATCAGAGGTATGGATTATTACTTTTAGAGTGTGTTTGGTTAGGAGTAAAAATGGGGATCCATGAAAATTTACTCCCATTTTTATCCCTCAACCAAACACATCATGTGTTTTTTTTTTTTTTCCTTATGGTTTTGCTTTTAGTTATACTTTATGATTGTCGATACTCGATAATATCTGATGTGAGTCATTGTAACCGTTTTATGTAATCCACTACTAGTTTGCTTCCGGAAGTGTTGTCACTAATATAAATGAAAAATTAAAAGCTTTCCTTTTTTCATTTTTTTCTGTGGTTATAATTTCTTGTACTGTTGGTGTCATTGTCGTGTGATTTACTTTACCACAATTTTTTTTTAAGTGATCGTTGAGGGGTGGGGAAAATTAAAGGTTGGTTTGGTATGCCTTAACTGAAGTTTGTTATTTATGTTGGGAATCTATTGAACCCAGTATTACTATTTGGCTTGGTTCAGAGCTCAGACAGATCTTCATGATCCAAACAAAATTATAAAATGCATAGTCAATGATCAATTGAAGATTCTCGAATTGACTATGATATGTCTCCAGATAAACATACAAGCTTTATGTTTGAAAATAATAACACTCTGATAGGACCTATTAGGAACTCCACTTTTGTAGGATCTTGTCTTCCATACAATTGTGTTACTGATAATTGGATGAGAATGCCCCTCCCATGGGCAGCGGTTTTGGGAGACCTATTCCTGGAATTAGTATGGGGAACTCTAGGATGAACTGAGCTGACTTCATCCATCATGGTGAGTCAAAGCTTGGTCTCAATTTCCTGGAAATGTTATCGCATATTCTAGGGCCATTACGTGATTAATTTTCTATTTCTGATAGATAGAAATTAAAAGTAAAATCACAAGGGGTGCATTGGGGTTTGGCTCACTCTTGAAGGAAAGCTAGGATTTGCATGGTTTAGATATGTAAGGAGAAGTTTAAATGTGTGCATTGTCAGTTCATGTATGAATGATGATGAATGCACTAAATCACCCTGAATTTCCGGATATTTTTCATTTTCCTTTGGAAGAGATACTAAAAGTATGTCTTTTGTTTTGGCGAAAAATGCTGGACCTTTTTAATGTATGAACTCCCAATTTCCATTTTGCTTTTGGAGTTGCTGTCATTGCAGTTTTCTTTGATTAAGGCCTTGGGAGAAGGTAGGCCTGGGGAAGAAAGGAAAGGAAAGAAGGCAACATGAGAAGAGAATAAATGATTTTTATTTCAGAGTTTTGCTTTACAATTTTTGTAGGAGAATGAAAGTTCAGAGTCTTGGAATGATAGACTATAGTTTGACTAATTTTACTCTCTTCCTACAACACCCTATATGAGATACGTTATGCCTATTTATAGACCACTTAATAGACTTTCCAATCCTTTGGAGAATTCTACCATGTTATGATACTTATCTACTGCTAGAAACCAAGGGAATTGGGGCCAAGCACAATGGGCCCTAATTGTAATTAATGAAGTATGAGTGAGAAAAAAACGTTAGAAGTGTGAAGTTTGTGTGCTGTGCGTGGAGTGTGAGTCTCCTGTGTGAGGATTGTAGCAGAATACTTGTGGGGTAAGGGTTGTAACAGCATATGCACATGCTGATGTCAATTTTATATAAGGGAAGGAAATAGGGAAAGTTGGTTAGGCTGAATTTTGGCTTAGGCTTGGGGAGGGTGGACTGCTATAGTATCCAGGCTTAGGTGGACTGCTATAGTATCCAGGCTTTCTCTCTTGTTCTGCATTTTGTTTTCTCTATATTTTCTCTAGTGAAATATCAATTTCTTCTTCCATTTTCTTCTTCTTGTGTGGTTTCTATCATTTTGGCATTAGAGCTCCTTTCCTAGAGTTGTGGGGCCTTCTGCTGAAGCCCATGGAAGCTAGGATGGAGAACTTGGAGAGGAAATGGGAGGGGTTGATGTGGTACTTAAGGATCAGAGCGAGCTTAGCCTGAGAGAGATGCCTTTGAAGAGGACTTACCAGGTGGAGCTGGAGGATAGATTGAATGGGGTACCAGGAGTGGGAATCACAAATCCTTCCTCTTCATAGAGAGTGTTGCGATCTCTGATCTCACTATCGGAAGGAGTGATACCCTCATTCTCTGATCTTTGTTTGAGTCCTTGGGCTCACATTATGATTGGGGAAGAGAGCATGGAATATAGTGTCGCTAATTGGAAGTTTCCATCCACGAGCTCACTAGAAATCTCCAAATACTGTGGCTAACGAAGAGATGTTCCTGGTCTGATGATGTTGAGGTGGGAGGTGGTAATGGGGTCTGCATGGATGAATGGTCGACTGAAGTGAGGGACAATCCTGCTTGTTTCTTGGTGACCTTCTTTAACAGCTGGATCATAGATGATTTTCCACCTTTGATTATCAATCAATTGATTGCTAATGTTGATTCCCTCCTAGCAAGCGAGCTGTCCAAGGGCGAAACTTTTTACCAGGTGTTCTTGGTTTAGGTCTCATAGTTCCCCTTTCAAGAAAAGCTAATAGTCTAAGGCTATTGAGTCTCAAGGAAGATCTTGTCCTTCCAAGAAAACAATTCATGTGGTTAATCTTATTAGTGCTAATGATGTTGAAGATATAACATGCCAATTGCAAGGATATACTTGTGGTTTACTACATAGAAAATTGAATGGTGATGATCTCACCAGGCTGTTAAAAAAATCTGCTAGGCTCTTAGCATCCTTGTGTGTGTTGCATGTCTCTCAAATCAGTGTTGCTCTCCTTACCCTTGCTAATAGGGCTAGCAAAGTAAAAACCACAAGGAGGGTGCATAATATAATGGCTGTGTGTTTGGGATATATGGCATTTATGGGGCATGCGAAATTCCTTCATGCGCACATCGTGGATTTTTCGTGGCAGTATTCCCTTGGAAGTGATGGTGATGAGGATAGCAAAGTTTGGGTTAAAATGATTTTTAGTGCAGGGAAGGCTTTAGCACATGTTGCTGCCAAAGTAGGATCTACTACAGCTTTGAGTCAAAAATCAGTTTTATGGAGTCAACTCAAGTGTCAATAGTTCCTTTGAAAGAGAGTCATGAGGAATCCATGTGTTTCAATTATACAACGGAGAATATATATAGACACTGTGCAATAAATACACAATAATTACAAATATATATTTTCCCTAATTATAAATATAATATTCCTAATTGGAGATATTCAGACTCTAACGCTCCCCAGGCTGGGGCATATAGATCATATGCACCTAGCTTGTTATATAGGTAACTTATTCTAGGACCTCTCAATGATTTGGTGAGAACATTTGCCAGTTGATCATTTGAATTGACAAAGCTTGTTGTGATGTCTCTAGATAAAATCTTTCTCTGAGAAGTGAAATCAACTTCATTGTGTTTGGTTCTCTCATGAAAAATTGGATTTGAGGCAATGTGTAAAACGGCTTAATTGTCACAAACAAATGTCATGTGCTTGGTTTCCCCAAATTGAAGTTATTTGATGAGTTGCTTAAGCTAGATAAGCTCACAAGTGGTTGAGGCCATGGCACGTACTCTGCCTCGGCACTAGACCGCACAATTATAGTTTGCTTCTTACTCTTCTAGGATATGAGATTGCTTCCAATAAGTATATAGTACCGAAGTGGAACGCCTATTAGAAGGGATCCTGCCCAATCTACATTAGAATACCCAACTATCTCAATATGCCCCTTATCTTCGTAAATAAGCCCTCCCTTGGTGCTCTTTTGACATACTTCAAACTACGTATAAGCAGAATCTCAGTGAGCTTCACATGGTGAGTTTAGGAATTGACTAACCACACTTACCGCAAAAGAAATGTCTGGATGAGTAATTGTGAGATAGTTCAATTTCCCAACTAGTCTTCTATATTTCCAGGGTTAGAACGTGGCTCCCCCAATTTGGCAGGAGCTTGACATTAGGATCCATAGGAGTATCAACGGGTTTTTTTAGCAAGTAAACCTTCCTCTAGAATGTCAACAACATATTTTCTTTGAGAGAATTATGCCATCTTTGGACTATACTACTTCAATACCCAAGAAGTACCTCAGTTTGCCAAGATCTTTGGTTGGAAGTGATTGCATATGTGCTATTTGATCTGTGCTATGCCATGAGTGTCACTCCTTGTAATGACAATGTCATCAACATACACAATTAGGTAGGTACAACCTATCTGAGTATGACGATAAAATACGAAGTGGTCAGCTTCACTTTGAGTTGTACCAAATTGCTGAACCACTGGAGAACCTTCCAATCAAGCCTGAGGAGACTGCTTAAGGCCATACAATGATTTTCGAAGACGACAAACAAGATCAGAAGACTTCCTTTGAGCAACAAACCTAGGAGGTTGCTCCATATAGACCTCTTCCTCAAGAACACCATGGAGGAAGGCATTCTTAATATCCAATTGATGAAGAGGCCAATGACGCATAGGCCATGGTCACAAAAGGACAGGGGTAGAAACGGTATTTTCAAACTATGACATCTGGAAAGTGCATGGATGGCAAAAAGCGGAGATCCAAAAGGGTAGGGCGTTGTGAGTTCGGCTGCAAGCGAAGAAAGGTCGTTGTCGACCCAGAGACGCGGGTGACAAGTGCCTGAAGAGAAGAGGGCGTGGCTGCGCGTCTCCGAGATCCTTGGACCGGATCACCGTGATTTGGCCGCATAAGGAGGGGCGATGCAGGGGTGGGGTTGGAGGGTGGAATTGTCGGGAAAACTAAACTGGAGGTGAGAGGGACCGGACGATGGTGGAAGCAGCTGGAAGTGAGGACACAACGGGAGGAAAAAAGGAGCCGCAACCGAAAGGAGGACATGGTGGCTGGAAAAAAATTTCACTGGAGGAAGTGGTCCTCTGGCAGGACGGATTAGGGTTTCTTTCTCACTTAGACTCTCGATACCATGTTGAAGAAAGAGAAAGAGAGAGTCATGAGGAACGTGTGTTTCAACTACACAACGGAGAGATATATAGACACTACACAATAATTACAAATATATATTTTTCATAATTACAGATATAGTATTCCTAATTAAGAATATTTAGTAGTCTTACAGTTCAATTCTGGAAATTGTTGACTATGAAACAAGTATAATTGTCCCTATAGGCATTTCTTCAACTTTATTGACATTATTGGGTTGGTACACTGTTGGTCTGCTGCAGCATATCCTAAAGAATGGCTGCCAAAGGATGGAATTCACTTTGATTTTACTCTATGGCTCGCTATAGCTATAGTGGTAATTGCATATCCTTGTGCACTTGGATTAGCAACACCACCTGCTATCACGGTGGCAGGGGGGTTAGGGCTAGCAATGGAGTGTTAGTTAAAGTGGGAGATGCCTTGGAAAGGGCTCAAAGGGTGAAGTGTGTGATATTTGATAAAACATGTATTCTAACTCAGGGAAAGGTCACTATCACCACTGTCAACGTTCTCACTCGATGGATGAATTGCTACTCTTTGCTGATTCTGCAAAATTACAGCACGATGACTGGTTATGAGGGCAAGGGTCTTGAGCCATCATGTTTCAAACTATGGGAACCAGGCAATTGTTGCTACTTTGCAACCCCATTTCCATAATTTTTCAAGATTTGGGACCCAGGAGGAAGCCTTTACTTTCCAAAGCATCAACTTGAGGACAAGGTGATTCTTAGAGAGGGGGGGGAGTATTGTTAGAAACAAAGGGAATTGGGCCAAGCACAATGGGCCCTAATTGTAATTACTGAAGTATGAGTGAGAAAAAAAAGTGTTAGAAGTGTGAACTGTGATGTTTGTGTTCTCATTGCGTGAAGTGTGAGTGTGGTGTGTGAGGATTGTAACAGAATACTTTTGGAGTAAGGGTTGTAACAGCATATGCACATTCTGATGTGAATAGTATGTAAGGGAAGGAAATAGGGAAAGTTGGTGGGCTTAATTTTGGCTTAGGCTTTGGAAGAGGTGGACTGCTATAGTGTCCAGGCTTTCTCTCTTGTTCTGCATTTTATTTTCTCTATATTTTCTCTTCAGTGAAATATTAATTTCTTCTTCCATTTTCTGTTTCTTCTTGCGTGGTTTCTATCATCTACTCGTAGCCATTTAATATTTGTTTTTGATACTGCACAAGCTTGTAACTTGAAGTAGTTTCTGACTGTCATTTTTGCTTGTAATAAGTCTAGACTTTTTAATACATGCAGCAAGTTGCAACATTTGAATTACTTAAGTAAGCGATAGTATAATGTTCTTTAACTTGTTTTTTTCTTACACTGGTTTTAGATCTTCTTTTGAGCTATATTAACTGTATATGTGTCTGTCACTTAGGAAAACTTCCAACATGGAGGATTCCTCTGCAATGACCATTGAATTCTTGCGAGCTAGGCTGCTCTCTGAGAGATCTTTATCAAGAAGTGCTAGACAGAGAGCTGATGAACTGGCAGAAAAAGTATGTTTTAGTTTAGTTTGATCAGTGCATGGAGTCAGGTTTCGTTGATCTGTTTCACAACTGTCCGTGTACCACTTTGAATTGTTTCTTAAATATGTCAATCAGGTTATTGAATTAGAGGAGCAACTGAGGATGGTCACTCTTCAGAGAAGGATGGCTGAGAAGGCGATGGCAGATGTTCTTGCCATTTTGGAGTATCAAGGGGTTAGTGATGTATCTGGGAATTTGATTCGGGCTCAGACCATGAAATTACTTGTGATTCTAGTGTATGTAATGATTCTGCAAAAGATGGTGAGAGATCTACAATCTCCAAAGTGAGAAGAAATGGTTCAGATGAACTCTCAGGTTCTAAAGTGAATTCCTCTCCTGCACCTGGTAGAAGCTTGTCTTGGAAAGGACACCTTGATTCTTCTCGATCCCTTGAAAAGTACATGACTTCTAGTGTGAGAAGACGAAGCAGTTTGTCATCAATCAGCTCCTTTCCAAGGCATTGCCTGGGAAAGTCATGTCGCCGGATAAAACATAGAGAAACCAGGTGTGTTATATATATATATATATATATTCACACACACTTGCATTCTATCATAAAATTACTTGTCTTACCATTTTTAACAGATTCCACCAATGACAATGCTCTGCTCTGCTTTGTCCTCTATCTGTGTAAAATGGATGACTGTTGCTTTTTAAAATTTATGCCAAATTTACACTTTTCTAGTGTTTAACTTGGTTCCAACTGTTTTATCTAACATAGGAGATTTTACATGTGTAGTGTAGTTGAAATCTAGTATGGAAAAATTCTTTCGTACAATCTTTCTTCTTTGCATAATTCTCCCATCCATAATTTTTATACCATCCAAAATTCTGCTCTTTTTAGTGAACTTCCACAGGAGTCCCATTTTGGGCTTCTTTTGGAAAGCAACAAGAAGGATTGTCAGATACTTGCGAGGCAATGGTCATTTACTGTGACCAGCCCCTCCCAGTGAACCCTATGCCCTAGCGGCTTATTTTGATGCAGATTGTGCTTCTGTCCCAATGACTTTAGGTCCACCTCTGGACTTGGGGCTAATTTGATTTCTTGGTAGTTCAAGAAACAAAACTTAATGGCTTTGTCTAAAATCTGTTGAGATGATGAGTTTTAGATAGGAAAGGAACAAGAAAGGGAGAACAAGTAAAGACTCTGAATAGTATGAAAATATATTGATGTGATATATCTGATGTTATGTGGTGTAATACAAAATACAAAGTACCAAACCCTATTTATAATTGTATCAGAATCCTAATATGAAATAAAGGAAAAATCACGAATATGAGGAAATAGGGAAATCAATGCTAAGATTATATACAATACACTTTAATATTCTAAGATAAGATGGAGGATACTTTATTTCTATCACTTCCCCTCAAGTTGTAGCTTTCGAAGCTTTCAACTTGTTACAATTAAACCCTTAATGGTAAGAAAATATGTAAGGAACCGGCATCTCTGTGGAAGAACAAAAAACATTAGAACAATATCTGAAAAATGCCTGAGGCTAATGTTTCAAAGAGAAACTTAGCCTAGGAGTTCGATTGAACTGAAATGATCACTGAAACACTGAAAACACACAAGAACAGCAAAGAAAAATAAAATTCCTGGGCATAGAGGAGCCCTTCAGCTTTTCCTGGGCATATAGCCCTTCAACCTCTCAATTCTCTCTTACTAATTTTCTGAATGACCTAACAACAACCATCCCTCACAATGTATACCCCTGCTACAATGATTCTCTTCTGATTCCCCATTCATTCTCTCCCCTACTAGGCACAAAAAGCTTCCATTCCATCCCTTCTTTCCCAAATGGGCCTGAAGGCAGCCTGCTAACCTTCCTGACCCTATTTCTCTGCCTAGAATAAACATTACTAAACCTGGGTCTGTAACAAAATATAATGGGCCAGACTAGGATTGTCAAAAATGGGGTCAGACTGGATTGCCAAAAATGAAAAAAAGGACAGAGTGGGACTGCCAAAAATGAAATGTGGACATATTGGGACTATTGAAAACAAATTGGGGCAAGAACAAAGACGAGAAACCATCAGAGGAGCTGAGACATGACAAACTGCAAGAGGAGAGCCAGAGAAGACAAACACAGGAAGATGGTATTGCTCTGATACCCTGTTGAGATTATAGGTTTTGGATAGTAAAAGTAGCAAGGAGAGAATAAAGACTCTGAATAATATAAAAATATATTGATGTGATATATTCTGATGTTATGTGGTTCAATACAAAATACAAAGCACCAAACCCTCTGTATAATAATGCTAGAATCCTAATCCTAATTAATTAAAGAAACAAATCATGAAATATGAGGTGATAAAAAAATCAATCCTAGGAGGTCATCGAAGAATGCCTTTAATATTCTAAGATATAATGGAATATACTTTATAAGATATCATGGAAGTCTGAAATATTTCTAGATAGAGTACCGAAGTGTATAGAGGCCTAGACAATACTGCAGTAAGTATAGTGGATTTAGGGCTTTCTTTAGGGGCTTGAAGTTCCTTTTACTATCCCCACCGTATTATGTGACAACCTTAGCACTGTATCCTTGTCCCACAATCCTGTTCTTCAAGCTAGAACAAACCATATGGAATTCGACCTGTAATTTGTTAAAGAGAAAGTTCTGCCCAAAACTTCTGATGTTTCTCACATCTTAGCAAGGATCGACTTGCAGTTGCAGACATTTCTGTTTAAAGTGGCATAACAAAGTGTTGTAACTGATAACTAGTAGATAACCCCGTGCTATGCACGGGAATATAGTAACTAAGACTTGTTTGGAAGTGTTTTTGTTTTTAAATTTTTTAAAACTGTTTTAAAAAACAAGTTTAAGTTCATTTTTTAAAAATAAAAAAAACAAAAAAATCTGTTTGGCAATTTAATTTCAAAAACAGTTTTATAATAGTGAAAAACAAAAAAACTATTTGGATAATTTTTTTAAAAAACAACTTTTAAAGTTAATAAAACAAAAAACTTTTTGGCAAATTGCAATACTACACATGACAAAATTTAACATAATATTATGTTTTATAGATAATATTTTCATACACACTAAAGTCTTAATACAATTTCCCATTTTAATAATAGTCTTAATACAACTTGGTGTCAATTTATATTTATAAATCCATTTATAAGTTATGCATGATTTTCTTTAGCCACATCCAATTTACAATTTGGTCACAATGTCCTTCATTTCCTTGCAACTTTATTAGTCAATCTTGTTGTATTGTCCCTATTGGAAATAACATAAAATAAAGAAAAGAAACAAGCAGGACAATGAGAAACTGCAAGTGATCTATTAAAAATCAGCATGACCCTTATATATCAAAACCCCACTTAATCATATTAAAAAAAATCAAGCCGCTGATGTCAAAACGCCACTTAAAAACAGATTCCATATGGTGATGGTGCCTCACTACTAGTAGTAGTTTCCAAACTCACTTCATCATCAGCATTGATATTGTATATAGGTGAACACTTTCCATGATAATCCCAATACCAATATCTTGGTTTGAACCCTCTTTCAGAGATCAATCACAATCTCTTCTGGGGTTAAGAATGTTTGGTTTTCATGCTTTGTACAAGGACACCTAGCTTTACCAGCCTCGGTAACAAACTGAGGCTTCTACTTTGCATGATTAATGAACTCCACAACCCCTTGGACAAATTCTTTTCTTAATCCCTTTTTACGTGGATATAGTCTGTTATACATCCACCTTCAATTTTCGGAATCTCCATATTCTGTATCAAGATAGAGGCAAATTAACCATCAAGATCTCAGAAAAGAAACAATTAACTATTTTTACATCAACTCTCACATTCTCAAGAATTCTGCTAGGAAAAGGAAACGATCAGCCATCTGTTCAATTTACCAAAGGTTTAAATTCCAGTAATTGTAAACCAATTAATAGCATTTCGTTTCTCTAACTTCATTTGTCTACTATAGCTCACTTTTTGGGGAAGTATAACTGTGAATACCTCTAAAAAGGGCTAAACCGTGTTTTTCTGCATCTTTCATGTTTAGAATCGATTTCATACTGATAGCTGCATCTTATTGAGATATAAGCTCATAATCTTTCCAAATATTATTTTTGCACCTCATATTAGGCTCTATATATTTGATTTTCCTTCACCAAAGTTAACTCCAGATGAACTACTAATTATCATTTTGAAGCCAATACCCTAACCTTGTCATAATATCTTTTTTTCCTCTTAATTAGTGTTCCCTTAGTTTTTTCTACCTGAACTTTGAACATTATCCTAAAAAATTCAATGCATAATATTCTCAAATGCTAATCTTCCATTCTGTTATACAAAAAACAACTACATTGACTCATTGAGGATGGTTTACTCCAATAACAACTAACATAGCATATAAGCATCAACAACATTCCAAAATAACTTCAGTCAAAACTACACATTCAATTAAACGTCTAAAATAAATTAACAAAATTCACAATGAACAGGAACAATCGACAACACATATTCATATCCTTCCAATCATGATTGACAATCAAACAACTCATTAAATGCATTAAAATTCAACTCCCATCCAAAAAAACAAAAAAAAAAAGAAAAAGAAAGAGTGACACCTTGTGAATGAGAAAAAACCTCAACTAGACACCAAGAAAACCCACTCAACCAGACATCAATGAGGGATGACATTTCCATGAATAAATATCAAAACCCCACTTAATCATAAAAACAAAGATCAACACTCAGCAGCAACCACAATAGTGAGAAATGTTTGGATATATTTAGACATTCAAGAGAGAAGCAGGAAAGAGAAAGAGAGGGAGGACTCACTGCTCAATGGGTCGCGTGTGGAGGCAAAGGGGATCTGGGGGAGCAAGTTGCGCGCCAGGAGACTGGTGGAGCAGGTCGCGTGCATGACCCAGAGGGCAGAGGTCGAGGGAGCAGCTAGGTCGCTGGCAAATGGGAGCAACTTTGTGCTCTGGTTGAAGGCGTGCTTGGGTTGTGTGGTTAGAATTGAGAAGCAAAAAGAAGTCCAACAAATAACACAGAAACCTCTAATAAGAATCGAAGAATGGCAAAGAACAATAACTCAACTTATTTACAATTATGCCACTGTGTTTTCCATCCATTTTAAGACAAGAAACTGGAAAACATGTTAAATCTGTTTTTGATTTTCAGTTTTAAAACTAACTTTTGCAAAACAAGTTGCCAAACAACTTTTTTTAGTTTTTAATTTTTTAAACTCAATAAATTCAGATATTACAATTCAGTTATCAAACACACCCTAAGTTTTTTTATTTGTAAAATTAAATAAATTCAGATATTACAATTGATATAAATATTTTGTTATAAACACAAAATATTATCTTTAAGTAAGACAAAACAATATTAAAGTAACATATAATTTATCTTTTGTTTGAGTTTTATAGACATAAGCCTATTAACATAGGAATAATCAATCTACAGTTAGGTTTATGAAAGGTATCAGGAGCAAATGGATATGGAGAAAAAGGAAGAACTCAGAGAGAGGAAAAAGGAGAAGAAAGTGTTTGCACTTGAAACATTGAATTACTTGAACTGATTGAATGAATTACAGAGTGGATACTCATATCCTTATGTACAAAAAGAATGTTTAGCTGTAACTAACTAGTGCTTGTTATAACAGTAATTCTGTTACAGATAAAACTAGTCAGCCTAATCAGTAAGCTTACTGTTAGAGTTGACCCTTCTCTCTAATATCCCCATCAAACTTAGGGGGTGTGTTAGGCACAACTCTGAGTTTGCTCCTGAGTCTGTGAAATGCTTCAGCTGAGAGAGGTTTGGTGAGGAGATCTGCAATTTGGTCATATGCAGGGATTTGTTGAACATGCACCTGATGCTGCTGTAATTTGTCCCTCACTAAATGTAGGTCCAATTCAAAATGTTTGGACCTGTTATGAAAAACTGGATTAGCCGAAAGCATCATAGCGCTTTGATTATCACAAAAGATGATAGGAGGCAATTTGCATTGCAGCTGCAACTCAGACATAAGTGTTTGTAGCCATAAAATCTCAGCCAATGCAGAAGCCATGCTACGAAATTCAGCCTCTGTGCTGCTCCTAGAGATAGCATGCTGCTTGCGGCTTGACCATGATATGAGGTTGGGCCCTAGGTAGATGCAAAATCCACAGTAGACTTTCGGTCATCAACATCTGAACCCTAGTCTGAGTCGCAAAATGCCAACAACCTGAGGTCTTTAATCTTGTGAAACTACAAGCCAAGATGAATGGTGCTAGCCAAGTATCTTAATATTCTTTTGATTGCTTTCCAATGTGTGTCAAGTGGAGTATGCATGAACTGTGAAACCTTGTTGACAGCAAAAGAGATATCAGGTCTTGTGATAGTAGCATACTGCAAACCACCTACCGCAGACCTTATAAGGAGGGATCATTAAAGGATGATCTTGCAGTAGCTGATAGTTTCTGTGAGGAAATCATGGGGGTAGGCATTGGTTTAGCTGCATCCATACTAGCCCTATGCAATAATTCCTTGATATATTTGGTTTGGGTGGGATGGATCAAACCTGAAGAGGATTTTACACATTCCAGCCCAAGAAAGAAACTCATCTCACCTAAGTCCTTGAGAGAAAACACTATGAAACTGCTGAATTAGTTGAGTGATTTCTTGAGCATTGTCACCAGTGACTAGAATGTTATCCACATATACTAAAATATAGGCAGTGGATGAAGTTGTGACTCTAGTGAAGAGTGAAGGGTCTGACTTGGTGGCATGGAACCCAAACTTTTGCAGAGTAGTACTCAACTTGGAGAACCAAGCTTAGGGAGCTTGTTTAAGGCCATAGAGAGACCTTTGGAGCTTGTATACCAAAGGGTGGAAGTGAAACCTTTTGGCTGCACCATATATACTTCCTCTTCTAAATCTCCATTAAGGAAGGCGTTGTTGAAGTCAAACTGCCTTATACTCCACTCTTTTGAGAGAGCTATGGATAACATGACTCTTATTGTTGAGGGTTTGACCCCAGGGCTGAAGACTTGATCATAGTCTAGGCCTTCCTTTTGATGAAAACCCTTTGCCACAAGCTTGGCCTTGTATTTTTGTATTATGTCATTTGGTTGTCTCTTTACCCTAAATACCCATTGGCAACCTATGGGGGTGATATGAGGTGGTGGAGATACAAGTTTCCAGGTCTGATTTTTCTTGAGGGCAGCAACTCCTCCTCCGTAGCATTCTTCCAGTGAGGAGATGTGAGAGCTTGAAAGACATTTTGTGGTTCACTGTTCTGCAGATCAATAGTGCTCTGATTTCCAGCAACAACAGTTGAATAGGACTTAGGTTTGAACACTCCCAGTTTGCTCCTTGTTAGCATTGGATGATCATTGTTAGCCACAACAGCCTTTACAATAGTGCAGAACTCTTCTTTGGTTTAGAGTTTGCAACAGCTATAGTGGCAGCAGTGTTTGTAACAGATTCTGAAGTGGCTGTGGGCTGCTGAATGCATGTAGAAGGAGCTGCCGTAGACTAAGGGAGTGTAGGTTCAGCACCAATTGAATCAGCACTAGGTCCTGAGGAAAACCTCCTGATGAGAAGTAGGAGAAGAAGTGCCGCCAACAGGTACAAGAAGTGATGGTAAGGTTGAATGTAACACCCTAATATTTAACCCACACGCCTAGGACGTATTAAGATTAATTATTAGTTATTACTTCTTTTTAAACTCGTTTTATCAAAATACTTGTGGAAAATATGGGTAAATTTTTTTTTTTGAAATATGTAAAACAAAATGTGAGCCACCGCATACTGGGTGAGCGAACCGTAAAACACGCAAAGAGCTTAAACACACAATTTAAAAGCAGGAAAGAACACATTCATCCATGGAAGCAAATATCACAATAACATAGTTGATTACGTAATTTTGGATACATTAACTGAAAAACTAAATAAAGTCATACCCATATAAAATGGGCAAAGTTTACGATACATAAAAAGGAAAACACATAAACAGAAAGTAAAACATAAAACGGCAAGATAGGGGCCCAAAAGATCAAACCCAGTATAGCTACCCTCCTCAAAACCTCCTGGTGACACTGGTCCTTATCTGTAAGGTATGTACCCAATGAACTGGGCGAGCTCCTCCGGTGTGTGCAAGCGGAAAGGGGACGGATGTGACCTCCTCAACGTGGGCGCATCTCTGGGTGTCGAGCTAGCCGCCCGTCTGCCTCTCGTCCTGTCCCTGATGTCCATGGGGATCGTAGGGCAGATCCCTCCAGAGATGTGGGGGAATCCTCCAATGGGTCGGTCTCAAATGTCTCGAGCGAGGAACACTCTGGAAGTCGGGCACCGCGAAGCCGAAGGGCGGGCATCACGAGTCGTCTGCAGGGTCGAGTCCCTCAAAGATCAAGTTGTCGCCATACGGTGAGGTAGGAGTGAAGCGAAAGCTGGAAACTGGATGTGCGAACGGGCGTCCATGTATACAAAATCGGACAGCACATCAACCCTCGAAATGATACGACGATGCTCGGGTCAAAGTGCACCTCCCAAATCAGTGTGTCAATGAAGACCATGAACGACACCATCAAGATCTGAAGACGTAACGGGAAAGAAAAAGAGGGTGAATCTTACTAAAAATCTCATAGAATCCTCCTATTTAGTGTCATCGTATACGTCCCAGGAACCTTGGGTTTATTATGAAAAGATTTAACATGCAAAGGCCTATTATGAGGTTTTATAAAAGTAATTATCCAAGGTCCATGTCTTTTATGATGAATCTTAATGCATGTACAGCATAGCGAAACATGAATGCATGACAATTCTTTATGCAATCAAACCAATAACAATGTCATAGGAATTTGTCATCAAATAAGTGGCATATAGTTCTCATGAACAACCTTTATCTTTCTCAAACTTGTGATATAAAGGTATTAAACCTAGTATCATCGCCACCCTAAACTAGGCTATGGGCTCATACCTCATCTGATCGTCACTAGTTCTTACTTATTCTTGATAAGCGTAACATAATCACAACAATCATAAATCCCGACTCCCAGAGTACGGGTAGGGGGCTAAGAATCACCCATCATAGAACTTTTTCCTTCTTCGAAACGCATCAACCGGCTTAAGACCGACTTTGTCCGCTTTGGAGGCTAATGTCGATGCCCTCACGGCTTTACCCTTCCTCACCGTAGCAGGAGAAATACGTCTCGGTTACGAAACGCATCAACTGGTTAAGACCAGATGACATTGCTCGCTTCGGTATGGCTCCACGACCATACCCCCACGGGTTTACTTTCTCCTCACGAGGAGAAATGCGTCTTGGCATGTCACCTTTAAAATCTCACTTTCAAAAACTTTCTTAAGTCTCTCAAATTTGACGGAAATTCAGCATAATCGTACAACGAATTTCCTCAAATTTGAGTCATGCCACATAACTCACCGAACACATATTTTCTCACGCAATATCTAGTCAAGCAAATCTTTTAAAGTCATATAAACATATTCCTTCACTTCATCATCATCTTATATCCTTATGCATCTCAATCACAGCATGCCGCATTATCATAACAATCATATCATAAATTCACATATTCTCATACACATAACATGAACACTGTCACATGCTCTCAACATAACAAAAATATATGTTCACTTGATCACTTACTTACATTATGTCTCCCATCTTATAGTATCTTATGCTTTGGTCCTTACGGGTCTTAAAAGTTGTGTTCTAGCTATCCTAATGTCCATTATAGATCTTTGATACACCTAGTGGATTACTACTTGTAATTCTCTCTAATATTTATACTCACTAACTCTTCCAAACAGCATTGCATAGATTAAGCAGGATAGTAAAATTTGATTACGGGTTTTAGATTCCACGTCTTTGACCTTTTTTAAGTTCTATCTTCGCTTAAGGCTCTATGTTTAATTCCTAAACCATTGATCAGGGATTCCTACACATATCCACTAATTATAAACCATTTTCTTTAAGTTCAATTATGCTGAAACAAATTTACATTTCTTGTGTCTAAGTATTTTAGAATTATCATTTTAAGTCATTTAGTTACTTATTTTTTCTAACTTTCCTAAATTTCGGTCCTTGCTTCACTCAAACATAATTTTACACATTTTAACTTCATAAAACAGAATTAATATAGTGGCCAAAGGAACAAGGTACCGAAATGTATATCACACATAATCACATAAATTCATGTTTTAAGTACATATAAGTTGCTAGTTTTTTCTGGAACAATTTTAGGAACTGAAGGGTGGCTGGTAATCAATTACATGGGCCTGGTAATGATTACCATAATCTAAATTTTGTCCTGGGTACGAGGAACATCCAAGTAATCAATTATATAGGATGATAATTGATTACTTAGGCTAAAATGTTTTGAAATGAAGAACATCTTGGTAATCGATTACATAAACAGGTAATCAATTACAGGAGTTAAAACCGTTTTGGCATGAGGAACAGCCTCGGTAATCGATCCAGAACCTAAAATTCTTTGAATAACCATTCTGGTAATCGATTACATAGCTGGAATCGATTAAGAACCTCTGAATTTGAGAAAACATGGTTTTTGACACATTCTAAGCTACTTAAACACCTTGAGACCTCATAAAACATCTTTATAACATTTCCTTGAAAACATCCTCACATTTTTACAAAATCGAAATCATCATTGTATCATGAATAAAACACATTCACTTCTCATGGTTAAAATTTCCATTTGAAGATACTAGGGTAAGTCTTTGAGCTAGAATATTTAAGTGATAACATAATCATAAACATGCTATGCACTTTGTTTTATTCTTCATTATAAAATAAAGTGAGAGTATAAAATAAATATAGATGCAACCTCATTATTATTTTTAAAGATTAAGTGATAACTTGAAATATAAACATAAAGTGTAAGCTTGGAAATTTAAACATGAAATGCAAGTTCATTTATTTATTCTTGAGAGCTTAGTGATGGCATCAAAAGTAAACATGATATGCAAGGCATAAACTTAAACATGGATGCAACTTATTTTATCTTAACTAGAGCTCAAACAAGACGTTAGAGGAACATCCATAGCCTTAACCCAACATATATCTAACAATATAAAGTGAGCTTTAGAGTTTTTTGCACCAAGTCTTCAAAGAAGTCTTATGGTTTGAATATCATCATCAAGTTCAAGAAAATGGACTAAGAGATAAACATCGACACTTATCAAAATAGACATAAAAAGAACCACTCATATTCTTCATTTTATTACTCATGAGCTTCAATCTAGGAACTCTAAACCGACCAACTTTAAGGTTGGCAAGTAAGCTTAGAGCTTTTGAAACATATGATTAATTTTCTTAAACACAACCTTTAGTGAGCTACTTAACATTTTTATCAAACTTTGTACAAATAAAGGAATGAAACTGAAATCATAGAGGGAAAAGGAAATGAAACCAAATCTTGAGTAAGGAAAAGAAAAGGAAAATCATAATCATATATGGTCCAAGACCAAGTTTCAAGCTTTAGAGGTTTCTCACATGGCATCCACAAGACATTATCTTGAAACCTCATCATCAAGCTAAAGTTTTTCTCATCACAAGGCTCTAAGGCCAAATGAAAGATGAAAAGAAGAGTTTTGAAAACCAAGAGAAACTAGAACTTTTCTTAAAAAAAGCAAACAAAACTTGAAAATAAACCCCTACCAAATGAAGTCTCTGAATGAGATGAAAGAAACCTGGTTCCTTGAGGGAGTGAGAAGACAAAATCTTCTCTTTGAGGGTGGTGAGGAAGAAGAACAAGATGAAGAGATTTGAGAGGAAAAAGAGAATTGCAAGAAAGCTTGAACTTGGCAAAGTTTTTAAAGTGTAACCAAGTTCTCTAAGGTTTGGTATTTATAGAAAAAATGCAACCATGGGGCTACCAAGGGGGAGGAAGGCCGACGGTTTCAAGGCCTTGGGGAGGAAAATATCTTCAACAATTGGTCATTCAAAGGCATGGGTGGAGGTATGACTAGGTATGGTCAAGGCATGGCTTGAGGCATGGGTCTTTAAGTGCAACAAAATCAACATGTGACACAATTTAGAGGGTATGTATTCGGCCAGCATTTCAGCCAAGGGGGAGGAGAGATTTTGTTCATCTAATTGTGGTTTAATGATGTGTTTAGGTGTTTCTTTGATTAAGGTTTTGATTAGTAGTTTGTAAGAAATGTTTAGGTGAGGTAATGGTCAATTAAGGTTGTCAAGACTTGATTTAGGGTGATCTTGCTAGATTAATAAATTAAAAACCATTTTCTAGTCAAATTAAATCATAGACACAATTCCTTAATTTGAGGAATTGGAGAGAATTTACTATTCAAGATTCCATGACTAGGAATCTTGAATTAAAGAAAGATTAGAGTTTAACTAAGCAATCTTAGGTTCTAATTAACCTTAATAAATTATTTTGACTCTAGATTAATTATTGAAATTAATTATTTTTCAATTAGAGCCTAATATTGCTTAGGTTTGGTTAATTACATCATTAGGCTCACTGGACATGTTCTAGGGGAAAATGGTAATTTTGCACTAAACTGGGATTTCCTGCTTAACTAACCATCATAAACCACTCATAAACATTATTCCGAACTTTCTGGAAATTTGGGTTTCAAACGGCACCTTTAACCGTGTAAACGCTGAGGGGTATTTTGGTCATTTTGAAAAGTTTGAAAACGAGTTTCATCTCGGATATCAAATATTACAGTTATAACCCCCTTCAAACACTAGTTGACCCATTCTACTACCTTTCCTATCCTTCAATTCTTAAAATGACCTTAGGGGTATTTTGGTCATTTGTACTCTACAGAAAAATCCGGCATTACATTGAACAAGGCACACTATTGGCAGAGTGTCAGGGTGGAGTGACATGTTTTTGGTGTGTTAATGGTAAGAAAGAGGAGAAGAGGAGGAAGAGATAGCAGGTGATTTGTGATAGGGCTAGATGCAAATAGATGAACATATGGAAAATCATACTCATCAAATAAAACATTTCTTGAAACTATTCCTGATAGTAACAAACACTTGATCCTTCTGGTTTTGTGCATAACCAATAAAAAAAACTTTTGTGAGATTTGTAGTCTAGTTTATGTGCATTGTAAGGCCTAAGGAGTGGAAAGCAGGTGCAGCCATAAACTTTTAGAAAGGAATAGTATGGTTTGTGTTTGTGGATGATTTCGTAGGGAGATTTCAGGTTTGTAATAGGTGAGGGTAATCTATTTATAAGGTAAGTAGCTGTGAGAAAGGCTTTGGGCTTCATCACAAAAAGACAAGGGAAGGGAGGCTTGGGCTAGGAGGTTAGGCCAATTTCTGTGATATGACGATGTTTTCTTTCAGCACTCTCGTTTTGTTGGTGTCTATTGGGGCAGGTAAGTCTATGAGAGATGCCATTTGTTTTGAGGTATTGAGTAAAGGTGTTGGAAAGGTACTCCTTTCCATTGTCTGTTTGAAGGGCATTGAGTTTAAGGCCAGTTTTGGTTTCCAAAGTGGCTTTGTAGTGGAGAAAGGATTGAAAGGCTTGGGATTTTGTTTCCACAAGGTATAAACAAGTGTATTTAGAGTGTGCATCAGTGAAACATATAGTTCTACTCCATGTTCTTGGAAGAAATGGAGTTGGCCCCCAAATATCTGAATAAACTAGATCTAGGGGTGCATCATAGCAGGTAGTAGATGCAGAAAAAGGTAATTGATGATGCTTTCCCATACAATAGGCATCATATAGAGAGGAGGAAGCAGTAACAAATTTTATTCAATGAATCAAGTATATTACAAGATTGCAGCACATGAGATACAATTTTATATGAGGGATGTCCTAATTTTTGTGCCACAAATCAAACAAAGAATCAGAATTTTTATGCACATTGTAACAAGAGATTGGTCTAGGTACTTTATTCAGAACATTTAGATCATCAAAGTGGCAAAGTCCTTCTTTATGTGTTCCTTGAAGTAGTGTCTATCTTGACACCTGTGATTTGACATAAAACCAATCAGGCCAAAACTCAAAAAATACAGAGTTATCTTTTGCAAATTGAGACAATAGGTTTTTGATTACGAAAAGTACGTGTAATATATTTTTCAATGAAAAAGTACGGTTAGAAGAAGGAGATTGTAACAAGGTTTTGCCAATATGTGCAATATCCATACCTGTGCCATTACCTGCATGTACTTGTACAGCCCCTTCATACTCTATTCCTCCAATCAGGTTGTGCAAGTCAAAGGTGAGATGGTGAGATGCTCCTGAATCCGTTTACCAAGCATTATCAGCCACTGTTACAGAGGAAGCCAAATATGCCTTTGGGTTGATCGGAGTAGTTGGATTATGAAAGGAATTTGAGGGAGGTGGAGGGGATTACTGGCTGATCGATTAGGGTTTGGAAAGCTTGATCAAACCTTTGGTAACATTGCCATATTGTGTGACCTAGCCTTCCATACAGTTGACGCATTGGGCGACCTCCATTATTCCTAGAACCTCTGCCTTTAAAGCTCCGACCTCTGCCTCTTCGACCTCCTTGCCCTCTGCCAAAGGCACCATTCTCTTGTCCTCCTTGAGTCAGATGAACTTGCATCAAGCCAAGCTTTGTTTTTTGAAACTTTTCTATAAGATCTTCTTGTAAAAGAAGTAATGATTCAAGCTCACTTACAGTCAGATCTAACTTGGACATGGCCATTGTGATGAAAGCACTGTAGTCCTCATTCAACCCTTCGAGAACAGCTTCGACGTATTCCCTCTTGTGAGCTGTGAACCAAGTGTGTGAGGGAATATGAGATTTTCTTGACTTTCCCTAGATACTCAGCAGCAGAGGAACCCATTTTCTTAACACTTTTGAGTTGAGTTTTCAGCTGTTTTGCCTTGGATTTGGCTCAAGAGGCAAAGTAATCTTCAAGATTTGTCCAAATCTCATGGATGAGTTCACAGTCAGCTAGACGATTGGTGAAGCTTAGATCCATAGAGGCGAATAGCCATGCGACCAAATGCTGGTCTTACTGTTCCTGGTCTTGATATTCTTGTCTTTCTCTTTCTTCTCGTTCATCTTCATCCGATGCAAATCTCTTCGGAACCTTGTTCTTGCAGAGATGATCTTTTAGCTTATTTGCCTTTATGCAGGCCAGTGCTTGTCTCTTCCAAGGAACAAAATTATCCTCATCAAGCTTGAAGGAAATGGGGTTGGAGAAGGTTTTCAGAATGAAGCTCGTTTGAGCTGGGAAGCGGAAGCATGGGTTGTGGTTTCTGAAAGTTCCATGGATCGTAAATGCGTTGATACCATGAACGGTACCAGAAGCAAATGGATTGGAGAAAAGGAAGAACTCAGAGAGAGGAAAAAGGAGAAGAGAGTGTTTGCACTTGAAACATTGAATTGTTTGAACTGATTAAATGAATGACTTTGTGGATACTCATATCCTTATGTACAAAAAGAATGTTTAACTGTAACTAACTAGTGATTGTTATAACAGTAGTTCTGTTACAGAGAAAACTAATCAGCCTAATCAGTTAGCTTACTGTTAGAGCTAACCCTTATCCTTTATAGTATATAATAGTTGGTCGGGTAATATTTAGCTAGTTACATAAAGAAAGGTAATATTTAGCCGGTATTGGAAATTAAAATATTATCTCACATTAAACTTATTATTTAATTTAAAAATAGAATAGCATAATTTTTTTCTAGGTTTACTCTAAAATTCCAACTCCAAAAGCAACTACAAACCCGTAAAATATTGTTAAGTAATATAGAATGAAGGAACTTTTCTCTGAATCCCTGGCATAAAAAACGGCATATTAATAATTTACAGTAAGACTATTACCATGGTAATAACCACAATTTGTCCACCATACAATATGGAGGGGGGCTATTATCAATAAATATCAAATAATGAGTAGCCACAATCATAACTGATGTATAGGTCTTGAAGAGAACCAGTATGCATCAGAAAAATGTATTTAAAATTAAGATTTAATTTCTATACACTGATAGTATCAAAATTTTTTTATATAGTTCATCTAGTCATGTATTGTCATATGAGTCATATCATGGTGGTTGACCTTCACCCTCAATAATGCAAAACACTTTTACATTGTCAATATATTAAAATTAAGCTCTAAAATAATAATAATAATAATAATTTTTGTTACGTGTTTTTTATTATTCAATTCAATCTTTTTCAATAATAATTTCATAATTTTATAAAACATAAAAAACTTTATATATCACTTTATTTCTCTAGTACATTTTAATAGTAACTATTTGTACTTTTTCATAATCATAACATGTCAATAAAGAAGAATTTTTTGGTTCTTTAACAACCATTTATATATAGGTTTAAAAAATATGATAACTAAAATTATCACTCATTGCAATTATATTTAATATTTTGAATCTTACTACATATAATTATTATATTATACTAAATATTATATATTACTTAATACTTTTTATCATAAATTATTTGTGTTTAAAAACTAATTATTATTTATTTATATAAAGATTTGTTATTAAATTTTTAAATTTGAATAGTTATTATGAATTCTTGATATAATTTTAAATAATATTTATGAATTTAATTTCTTTACACTTGACCATGTAAAGCAATGTTATAATGTCAAACACCAATAAAAATCCAAGCAGTTAAAATCACGAATTAATCAACCAATATTTATTTTATATTGCTAGTGTATAAAAATTAAACTCATCTTTTCATGATTATTTGGATAGGATGCATTTTATTCCCTAAACTTTAAGTCACTGTTTACACTGATTTTTCAAAACGTACATTGGCTGCCCTGGACTTTCTAAACAGTGTAAATACCCTTCTGTTAGTTGATATCCATTTTCATCGTTAAGTAGTCATGTATATATCACGTGCACAATTAAATAGACAATAATATCCTTTATTTTAATCAAATTTTCCAACCCTCAACCTTCTTCAAAAACGAATGAAATACCCTTTTATTACCATCGAACTCTAGCATTTGAAAGGCATTTTTGTTCATTTCTAATTGGGGGAGGGTTTAGGTTGGGAAATTTGACTAAAAATAAGGATATTTTTTCCATTTAATTATGGACGTAACATGCACATTACTACTTAATGGTAGAAATGGTCAACTTAACTGAAGGGTGTTGCCATGTGATCTAATACAACATCCCAACAAAACCCTTATAAAATGGGGGCCTAGTGTAGGTTATGTATCCTAACGGGTGTGGAGTGTTATTTGTTGATATCTCACAAGGATTAAGTGTATTTTACTGAAATGGAAAGAACTTAGCAACAATTTACATAATAGGTGAGAAACAATTGAAAGATCCTATAGCCATGACCCATCCGTATTTTGTAAGAAGTAACATGTTAGGAAAAAATTGTGAAAAATCCTTTGGAGAATTTAACACTTTCTTTCTTTTATACATTTTAATTGCTTCTATTTGTACTTTTAATATATTATGCGAAATTAAAAACAAAGCATATAAAGTAATAACTTTTGACAACCATTTTTAAATTTTAAAAATATGATAATTGAAACATTGATCTATAACTATAACATCTTTTCTTAATACTTTTAGTTTTGTTATATATAATTGTATTATATAAATATTATTTATTAAATATTATTTGTCATGAACTATTTATTTTTAATAGTAAATTATTTTTTATTTATTTAATATAATTATTTATTTTGATATTAATTATTGATATATTTATATTATTATATTATTATGTATTATTAATTATTTATATATTTCTATTATATATATATATATAATAATAAGAAGAAAGAAACGGAAAAAGTAAGTACGTGTGGCTGTACATCAAATCTGTAGATAAAGTAAAAACAAAACACAAACGAAAAATGTACTGTTATGAATAGTGAAAGGAACAGTGAATAGTACATTGTTTTATTTCATATTGATTGAGTCATATATGTAAAATACAATATTATTTTTTCTAATGCTGGTCACTACATTGAAGGCTAGTAAAGCAAGCTGCCAGCATTGACAAACTGTACTTGGATGTACGCTTGACTTCTGCCTCTTGTGGTATATATCAATTTGGTTTAACTAATTTTCGAAAGGGAAAATAGTTAGTTACTAAAATTCACTAGAGTTATTTTGAGGGCTAGGGATGGATCTCTTCATTGTGGTGTCCGTCTATGTCTATTCATCTGCTATTTAACTGTTGGAATGTTTTGATAATTTGTAGTTGCTGCTTTTCTCGTTCACAAGTTTGTAATCTTATGAAGAAAAACTATGGCAGAACTGATTGTACATGTATTAAAACACGTTGGGATGAGATCTATTTATGTGGCAGACTTCCCGATGGCTTGGATTTTCATTTGACACCTTTTGAGGCCACAGGTCATAAAGTGCATCATTGTTCTATAGAACTATGAATCTGGAGAAGTACCAGTAATAATTAAAATTTTCTTCCTTATAGTTGAGTGTTTTAGATTCTAACTTTCTCTAATTGTCTCCGAGATAGCGTACATGAAATGAACCTTTGAATGTTGTTTACAGTTATATTTCTCTTTGAACACTTATTTTCCAGGTTTCTGGTTAAGCCAATAACTGAGTCTTATATTTTCACAGGTCAGTAGTGGAGGATACCAAAGATAGCGTTATTTGCCAAGAGAATGACTCCAATGTGGGCCCAACATTTTGAGAGTGGAATCTAAAACTCGGGAAGAGGATGAATCAGCGTTGAAGCTAGCCAACAAAAATCATAATATAGATGGATGCGAAAGAGAGGACATGGAAAAGGCTATTGAACACCAGGCCAAACTAATTGACAAGTATGAAGCAATGGAGAAGGTTCAGAGAGACTGGGAAGAGAAATTTAGAGAATAGACACGACTACACCAGTATGCTCACTAGAACCGATTTATGTCATGTTCCAAGTGCTCTTTTCCTTGCACTTTTTGGTATTTGGTCTGCATATACAATAAATGCGATTTTAGCCTACATATGGATTGATTTTAATTTTGATGATATTGCTTGTTTCATTAGACATGTCAATCAAGAGTTAACTAGGATCTTATATCCAGATATCTCATGTTACTGGTTCAGATTTGTATTTGCTCTGCTATTATTTGTTTCTATGCCGGCTACACCTTCTTCCTTTTGGCATGTATGGTATTGCAAACAAACGTTTGTATATTGTTAGAGACCGATTTCTAGTGGATTAAAGTGTACAAATGAAAGGGTATAGGAGCATTTTGGCAAATGGTAGAGTAGAGAGTATGGGTGAATCATGTGGGCCACTTGCATAACTAACTTGCTGTGGTGTGTGTGTGCGTGCCACACGGTAATGAGGAGGGATGGAATTATTCTGTTACAATAGAAGGGTATATTTGTGGGTGGGAGTTAGAAGGGGATATTCAGACATTTTACTAGATTTGGGATGGGAGCTTTGAGTTGCTATAGTGCTCAGGATTTTCCTTATTTCTGCATATTGTATCAGTTTTCCTTACCATTAATACATCAGTACTCCATTTCCTGTCTCTCTTTTTGTGTTTATCAATGGCATCAGAGCTCCTTTCTAGGGAGCTGCTCAGGTAACTACAATGGAAGCTAGATTGGAGAATTTAGTGAGGAAGATGGATGGCATAACGCGACTTCTGAGGGAAGACAATCAGACAAACAAGGACACGTTCTCCCATGGAGAGAGGCTCTGTGGTTGGGGAGTACGAAGAAGGGGTCGAGGAGGCGTGAGGTGCGCAACACTCGCAACACTTTACCCTTCGTAGAGAGAGAATGATTCCCCCTTATGCTTAGAGTCGTACCATTCCCCCGTCCGCGAGATGGTTCTTCGAGTCATTGGGATGTAAGCCGTGGAAACTTTACCTTCCTAATTTGCATAGGATAGACAAAAACACAACAATGACCATAGAGGTGGCCAATGCTATGAGTGGCGCTGATTGCATCACCCAGAGAGGAAGAATGACGCGTGTGCAGAACGATAGAGGGAGGACAACAGCTGTCTTACACTTAATCGGAATATTCATGCAGCTGCATGAATCTTGCACGAGCTCTACCACCTTCCGAAGAGTCTGTGTTACGACGGCGAACCATGTCGTGGAGATCGAAGCTATAACACTGAAGGAGTTGTGCGACCTCCAGGTTTGCATGAAATGGGAGAAGCATAAGGGAGTAGAGCTCGTGGTAAGAGCTCCACCTCGAAGCTTGACCGCGAGCCACCCACTGAGGAGAACGAGCGAAGACAAAGGAGTTGAGTGTTGTTCTGGTCTGCGGAAGCCGCTCTAACCCCACCACCACATCCACCTGACTCAACTCGCATACAGTGGCTGCTGCGAGCCACCTCCAGGGCTAACGGAACTCAAGTGTGGAAGATGGAGCAGCAGGCACCATCTTCTTTCCTTGGAAGCTTCGCGAATCTGCTGGGAAAGGAGATGAGGGCAGCACCTCGGGAAACCAAACCTTTGGATCAGTTTTGTGAACCAGTAGACCAGGCCCAAATTCAAAGGGATAAACGGATTTCTAATGAAGAGAGTGTTGGGGGAAGCTATTAGGCCAAGCCCAATATGTTGACAACAAAGGGGTTTTAATGGTTGCAGAAAATACAAGGCTGAGTTTGTTTTTGGGTCAAAGCTGATGTTACTAGGGTTAAACTTAAAATAGCTGTTGCAACAAGACCTGTTTTATTTGCTGAGAGTTTTGATCTTTTAGAACTCAAAAAAATCACTTAAGCGTGTTGTCCAGCCTCTTTATTCTATTTGGGCCTATCATCAAAGGAAGTATTTGGGATAAATTGTTCTTCATATCAGAAAACCCAAGTGAAGCTAACAAGCCAGGCCCGATCACTTAAAGTGAGGGAGGAGAGTTTTTGGAATAGTCGGTTCAACAAAATGACTCCATGTGCAACCCAACCATCAGGAGTCATTGTTGCAAGGAGGCCCAGGGTGCAATTCCACTTAAATCCAAAGAAGTGTGACGGTGGGAGAATTAAAGCTGCTCATTTGTGCTATGGTATTCGAGGTGCACATGCTGAGGTGCTATGGTATTCATGGGACCCAGGAGGAAAGTACTACCTTGCAAGCATATTTCACTCCTTCTGTTGCAAGGTTTGGGATCCTGGAGGACTTTATTTTGGGGACTTGGTCTAGCTCTTCAAACAACCACCCTATGTACTAGCACACAATGATGCAGCAGAAAACTCAACGAAGCCCTTCCAAGATTCTAGCAGACTCTTACAGGTTGCAATCCTTAGCCAACAGCAGCAACCCGAAGTTAAGCTCCCGGCCTTTGGAGAAATGTGTGGCATCTGTTGTGATGCCTCAACCCCTACCTGCTAGACTCACAGATGTATTGGTTCTCAGGAAAAAAAAAACTCTCAAGTGAAGCTGGGGTTATTGATCAAATGGAAAGACATGCCAGACTTTCAAAGTTCTTGGGAAGCTTACTGAAGACATCAAGTTGAGTTTCCTAGACTTCCACCTTGAGGACAAGGTGATAGCTCAAGGGGGGGTATGGTTGGAGACCAATTTTCTAGTGGGATTAAAATGTACAAATGAAAGGGGTATAGGGGCAGGTTGGAAAATGGTAGTGTGTGTGGGTGAATCATGTGAGCCACTTGCATTACTAACCTGCTGTGGTGTGAGTGTGTGCGCCACATTGGTAGTGAGGAGGGCATGGGAATGAATTCTGTTACAATAGAAGGGTATATTTCCACAATCTCTTTCAAGTAATTAGGGGCTTGTTTGGTTTAAGTTCTTGTTTCCATTTCTCGTTTTTATATTAATTACAAAAGTGTCACCTTTTCATTTTGTTTCTTGTTTTTAGGATTTTTGCTATATATATGAATTTATCTCTTGGATATTTTCTTAATATTTTGTCCGTCAAATGGTTGTATGATGAAAATAGTTCTCCATTGCTTTACTTTTCCAATTAAAATCATCTTAAATCTAAAATCTTATATTTGCATCATAAATTATGCAGGATTCATTTGATATGGGGAACCATTCTGATATCACTGAGGAAAGAGATAAGAGCAAGGCCCAGATTCCATGCTCAGCTAGGGAGACCACCTCTAGTGCACAGCAGGACAGATTAGAAGCCAGAGATGTTTACTCACCTGAAGAAATGATCAATGCTGAGCCTGGAGATAATATGCCGAAATCAGGTTACAACGACCAGAATAGCGTAACTGTTAGCACTTCCGGCATTGTTCAAGAAATTTCACATTCCCAATTGAAGGGAATCAAAACGAGAGCCTAGAAAACTGCCATTCTCAGCCGTCAGATAGACACCATCAACGTCCATGTAAGCATGATTTCCCAAATTCCAAGCCAGCAGATTCCTCACCAAATGGTGATTATCGTGGTCTGCCCCTAAATGATGCTCCAAGGGACAAAAATGGGCCCTCTGAAATGGGTTTTCATGAACAGTTTCATGAATTCAGTGGTGTACTGGAATCACTTAAACAAGCTAGGCTATCCTTGCAAGAGAAGATCAATAACCTGCCTCTTGTGGAGAGTGGCTACACCAGTAAAGCCATTAATCCTTTGGCTCCGGCCAGTAAAAGTGAGGATAGATATGACATTCCCGTTGGCTGTTCTGGTCTGTTCAGAGTACCAACAGATTTTTCTGATCAAGAACCAGCTGGATTCGTCACCCATGATTCAACTTCTGGACTTGGTTCAAAGTTTTATCCTGGTACTGGCATTCCCAGAACTTTGGGCGGTCATGTTGGCACCGGTCCTTACTGTGACACAATGTTCTCTGCCGACAATCCATCACTTGCCACCCGATACAGTGGAACTTGGTCAAGATGTGATACTAGAAGTGACCGTTCTGTTCCTTCTGCCCCTTCTGATAAACAGATGTATCGTACGCATCCCTTCTTGACATCTTATCAAAATGCAACACCACAGATGTCACTTGGTTAAGGGCTTTCAAGACCCTATACAAGTAGCATAGTTGGAGTTCCTCCTGCATATAATTTCTCATTTCATAGTGATCATGTAAGATCAAATATGCAAATATAATTTCCATTAGGTTGCTAGTAGCTTCACCATTGCTGTTAAAGTGATGGTTTGATTCTATGATACCTGGATCGTGGCTGCTTACGTTAATTTATCCCAAAGTATCCTGTAAATTTTTCTTTGATGCTGTTCTTGAACTCCGTTTCAGTCACTAAGGTTTGTCTCCATTTACCAGACTTGAAAACAAGCAAGAGAAGGTTTGTACTAATTGCCTGAGGAAATCCTTAGCTGGTACATATTTATATACATCTATGAATAAATTACATTACATACCTTTAGAAAAGGAGAAATTTGTTCTAAAGTGAAAACCAAAACAGACGGTTTCTACGTGATATCCATAAAACTAACAATAGAAAAATAAAGGGTAAATTACACTCATTTTTTGAGGTTTGTTGAAATTCAATTCACCTCCTCCCTAGTTGTCTAACCTACATTGACCTGTACTAATTTATCCATTTTAGAATAGGTTACCAAAAATGTCCTCATCCTCAACTTCACTCACACTATCCTCTCTATTCTTTCACTCTCTCATTCAAAAAATTCATCACTTTCAACTCAAATATCATAGTTGCAATCCAAAGAAACAAAAACACACCACCGCCCAAATTTAATAGAATTCCATAAAGGAAAAAAAATTGTTTATTGAATAACCCACTCAACTTTCACTTTTTCCCCTAGCCCTTTTTTCATATGCGTAGCAAATAGCAATGCCCTCAAGCCATCCATCAGTTCCTTATGCACTCTCCATCGCCATGACTTCACCACCAACTTGTAACCCATCACCAACCCCCACCTTCCATGTCGCATTGCCACTTGTGTTTGGTTCTCAAATGTGCCAGAGTATTGTCACACTCTGCACTCCAAAGTCACAGCCCCATTGGGAATCTCCATGGCGCCAAATTGAACTTCTCTCCTTTTCCCCTTTCACCTCCACTTATGTGAGTTATGTCTGTATGTTTCTTTCCCGCTTTGTGCACTCGTGGTTTGGGGATTGTAGATGTAATGTTAATGCTAAGTTGTGGATCTAGTCCGTGGTGGTAGAAAGACTTTGTATGGTGGTTGTGGAAGGCCTGTAGTTGGTGAAGTTTGGGGGAATTTATGTACGATACTTGTTTAACGGTCTATAAAATGAAGGGAGATAACAGAGAAGTGAAAGGTGTGAGTGATGAGAGAGGGTGAGGTGGGGGCATTTTTGGTAACCCTTCCAAAATTGGAGAAATCTTCTTCTTCAGAACTCCCTTCTTTTGAGTCTTCTTCTTTTCTAAAGATTCAGCGAATTTCATTGCCTTAGCCTTGATTTGTTTGTTGTGAAAGGATTTCAAGGCAACTGTTTATTTTTCTTCATGGCTTCACCATGAATTTCAGATATTACCACCTCATGAGTTTTCAGCGAACCAATGAAGGCATCCAAGCTAAGAGTTTGGAGATCTTTAGCTTCAGTGATGGTTGTGACCTTGGGAAGCCATTTTGCAAGGAGACTTCTCAAGATTTTTCTTACCATCTCATAGTTTGAGTATCTCTTACCCAAACTCTTGAGTTGGTTCACAATGTGCATGGACCTGGTGTTCATGTCATCAATACTTTCTTGTTCAGGCATTTTGAACATTTCGTATTGATGGAACAACATGCTAATCTTGGTCTCCTTGACCTGATCTATCCCTTCATAGAACATGTGTAGTTTGTCCTTCTTTTGAGTCTTCTTCTTCATTCTGAAGATTTGATTTCATTGCCTTAGCCTTGATTTGTTTCTTGAAAGGACTTCGTGGCAACTATTTTATTTTTCTTCGTGGCTTCACCATGAATTTCAGATATTACCACCTTGTGAGTTTTTAGGGAACAATGAGGGCATCCAAGCTAAGAGTTTGGGGATTTTTAGCTTCAGTGATGGCCTGACCTTGGGAAGCCATTTCAGGAGGCCTCTCAAGATTTTTCTCATCATCTCATAGTTTGAGTATCTCTACCTAAACCCTTGAGCTAGTTCACAATGTGCATGAACTTGGTGGTCATGTTATCAACACTTTCTTGTTCAATCATTTTGAACATTAGGTATTGATGGACCAACATGCTAATCTTGGTTTCCTTGACTTATCTGTCCCTTTGTACAACATGTAGTTTGCCCCATATTTCTTTTGCTATGTCACAAGCAATAATTTTGTCATATTCAACTTTGCTTAGTGTAGAGGTGAGTAGGTATTTTGCTTTGGAGTTTGGCTGAACTTTTGCTTTGTGTTGCTCTGTCCATCTACTTCTGGGAACTTCTCTATAGGTGGAACGTCCATCTTCCTCTTGGACTTCTTCCATAGGAATATAATCTCCTTCCAGGATTATCTCACAAGTCAAAACTCGTGTATTTGATGGACAATTTCATTCTATCCTTCTAATAAGCATAGTCTCCACCATCAACGAGTGAGGGTCTATTTATGGAGTATCCTTCTGCAATGTGAACATTTTGTGCCATTTATCCTTAGGACCTTTAACCTCTACACTCATTTGAATGCTCAACCCTTAGAAGCCTTAGCTCTGATGCCAATTGTAGGTTGAAAATAGCATGAGAAAGGGAGTTGAATCGTGCTTTTACTTCCTTTTAAAATCTAAAATACTAACATAGATCCTATCAAGTTCTTTACTTGAAGGTATCGAAAATTACCATTATTTTGGTTTTAAAGTTACTTTTGAACTTAGAAACTATTTTGAAAATGTTTCAGAAGTATATATATGTCACGACCGACCTGCACTGACCGACACATGAGGAGTCCTATCCACATAAGCTTCGTGACCTTTGAGTCTCTATATGCATATTTTAATAGTAAAATTTGTTTAAATAAAACGTCATTTCATTTTTAATACAAATCTTTCTCTTGGAAATCAAAAGCATCATGGATGACAAGTTCAGAACCATTTTCTAAATCTATCCTATAATACAAGATATATAAATCCTCTATACAAAATAATCATGAAAGCTATAATTATACAAATACAAATCTAGGACGTACTCATGATATACAAAATGCATTAACTTTATGGTCTGGGCCCTTGCCCGCAATGACACTTGAGTATATATACTAAACAAGAAGAATGCGTCACTCTAAAGTGAAGCTCACCATGAGAGTATCCTACTACTAAAGAGGACGTGGCTAGGAAGGATTCGAGGACTACTACATTTGTAAAGGAAAAAGGAAGACGGGTGAGTTTTATCTAAAACCAGAGTGAATTATCACCTTAATCCCCTTCATGGGACAACAACAGGATGCATAAAATCATGATAATAATAATAATATCAATAATAATAACAACAACAATAAAATAAAAAAAGCTCCAAAACATTTTCATGTCTCTATATATATATATATTGAATCAATCCTAACTTTCATATGCATAATCAATATCAGGACATTGAACATAACAATTATATCTATAAATATTCTAACTATTTATATCAACTAAAAGAAATGCTCAGCCCTGCCCAGATGAGCTTCTGTTGTAATCTTATGGTCCTTGGCGAATCTTGGCTATTTAAGGGATTGCCTTCATGGAGTTGATATTGCCTTCATGGCTGTTTACGTATTGCCTCCATGGCGTTTCATAATATTGCCTCCATGGTGGTTTCATAATTCTTATCATACATATACTCAATTGAAATAACTAAAATCAACAAAACTGAAATTTCATAAATAGAAGGGTGGGTGTTCTGTCCTTGGCGAACAAAAACCCTACGTTCTTAGTACTATGAGAGTTCTGAACTCATAATTCTAACAATCTGACTTTAGTATAACTATGGTTGTGAATCGTGCCAAGGGATCACCCGCTTGTAAGCATTCGATTTCAAACCCACAAAATATGTATCTGGAAGTTGTTACGAATCATATTGAATTTCGTACCTCTTGGTACCATAAAATTGAAGTTTCAAATCCATATCTTACGTTAAAATATTCTCATAAAATTAACAAACCCAATAATAATTTATATTCTCTTTAGAATCATTTCTAAAATCATGCAATAATGCTACAATCTAATGAGAATAGCTATAGTGATCTACATAGAGGCTATAGATTCGAACCCACTCACCTGAAGGGGTGGAACGTGAGGGAAAACTCTGTTGGAGCTCCAAGGAAGAGGATGACACCAATGTCTGCCATTTCAATCAGTAAACTCATGAATACTCTATGGGTATTCTCAGATTACTCTAACACAACTCTAATAATATTGGGGAGCACCTAACAGCAATGAGAGAAAAGATCAAGCCAAACTAAGAACATGAAAGAATAGAAAAAAGACCAAAATCCATCAACATAAACATACCTTGATGATTTAGGGAGCTAGATTTGAATGGGATTAGAAGAGAGAAAATGTGGTTTGAGGGTTTCTGATCGAAGAAAATGGAATAAAGAGTGGAGGAAAGGTTTTATAAAAGGGGAGGGTTGAAATGGAACGACACCGTTTCTGGGTATTGTTCACGTTCCATGGTCAGGGCATACCGCCCCCACACTGTGCACTTATGACCGCTGGAGTCTTGGACCTATAGCGACTCCTCATAACACGTGAAACCACCCCTATGACTGCTATAACGATGACAGAAGTCCTAACTTTTGTATTTTTTGTGATCTAGCATCTAGGTTGCCTCAATACTCACTTATTTATATTTCTTAATTTCTTAACTTTTAAGTTTTTATTTTACTCTCATTTATTTTAATCTCCATTAACTTTAAAACATAAATTCTTAATTTTTAAGTTTTTATTTTACTCATTTATTTTAATCTCCATTAAATTTAAAACATAAATGTAAATAAGGAAATACCCTCCATTTGGATTCAAATAAAATATAAAAAAAAATATACTTCCAACAAAACGAAATCCAAATTTTAGGTCTGTCACGACCTAGAGAATGTGATTAGCACGTGAGGATTTGGATTCCACGGAAGCCTCTGATAACATGATTGGCTAATATGCATAAATAAATTGAATATATTCAAAATATCTCATGTTTAACTAAATTTCATAATTCTGAAAATGTCTCCAATCATAAATCCTAGCATGAAACCCGTAAAATCCATAATCTGGGGCAAAGCCAAACATACTTAAATAAATGACTGTAATTCTGAAAATAGTCAAAACAATATAATGCATGTCCGGATCCTACCTACACAATTATTGGAGAGCACTAACTGACATAACTAATAGTAAGCTGTACTTCAAGCGAAGCTCACCAAAGAAGCTGTAGCATTACAGGGGATTCTGTGGTGGGCCTACCTAAGCTCATATCGGGAGAAAGAGAGGGGTGAGTTCATCAAAACTGATGAGTGACTCTACTCATAACCCACATAGGACAACAACAAATATACATAACATATACATGCAACAATGTAAAACATTTTATATATAATTACATATAACTGGATTGAAAATAATAATTTATCTAAATCCATGGCAATAATTAGTAGAGAAATAGGAGATGTTCTATATACAAATATCTAAGTTGAATAGCTGAATCTGAGCCAATGGCTAATCTAATGAGCACCTAACTAGGTCCCATAAATGGACACCGCATTGGGTTCCTTACTATGGGTGAGTTAGTCCTCTAACGGACCACTTGGTACCAAGGTTAACGATTATCCTAACCGTTAACTCATTGTTTTTCACTAATCACTATCAAAATAACTTGCAATAAAATTCATTGTTCTTGTAACATCCTCCCAAGTATAATATCATTCTTTAGTCAAGACATTGTACTCGAGGAGTTGTTGCTTATAAATTAAAGATCTTTCTTAAATATCTATAGCAAGCTTGCTAATGTAATAACTAAGCATAATTCTATTAACATGTATAACAAAGAAACATAACATTATTGGATACATAGCTAAGTACAAAATGAAGCTCTTCTAAGAGATTTAATAAAATACATTTTCTATTACATTTACATACATATATCTCCAACTATATATAGTAAAGTAAAAACATCAACTATTAAACTACTCCAATCCTGCATTCTTTCACGTAGGGTATTGTTCTCTGGATTAACCTGAGGTGACATCGGGAACACAAAAATACATAGGAGGTGAGAATTATACAATTCTCAGTAGGGCAACTCCCAATTACACAATCATAATGTCATCGCCATCACCCCAGCCATTTCAGTTTATTAAGAAAGTGTGAGCATGCAACATATATATCAAAAGTTCATTTTAAAGTTCAAAAATCATCCTTTCGAAGTGGGTTTATTTTATTATTCAATCACTTAATATAAACATGTAATACTACTCAATAGCATATTATTGCATTCTGAAATATACGTGGCCTCAAGTACATCGAGGGGACTTTCTATGCCCATTAAAGGGGACTTTCTCGTGCCCATTAAAGGGGACTTTCTTGTGCCCTTTACATATAAAAGGGGACTTTTTATCTATTTAACATATACAACATCATCATCAAACTTATATAAGTATCCGTTCACACATAATTTTCAATCAGGTCTCATAAACTAATCGTTTAGGTTGCTACCATGCATTCACATACAACATACTTGAACCAAATGTCACTATTTCATCAATTCAAAGCATTGTTTCATTCCCAGCACAATGGCAGATTTCACATCATTGTAGCACGAATTTATTTGCTCATCAAACAATCAATTCAGAGGCTGTAAAAATTTTGTAAGACACTTCAATGTGTACACAAGAGTCCATAAAAATTTCAGAGGAAAAAGAGTTCTCTATCTATGTTAACAAAATTAGACAAATTCGGAGGTCAGAAACCCCCTATTTTTACCCAATAGCCCTAGTTCCCAATTTTATTACCCATCCAATGAGCATATCACATCACACAAAAATTCACAGTTGGACTTCAATATGTCTTCAATACCTTGTAAAAATTTCAGGTGATTATTAAATCATTTGATGTAGTAATAAAATTAGCAAAGTTTATAGTTTTAGTTCCCATAATCCAGGCACCACATAGTTCACTTCAGTTTCTGATTTTTTTAAAGCATTAGAAGTCTAAATCAGAGTGCAAGAAAATTCCTAGAATTAGCCTAGGATGTTAGTTTCAACATATATTTTTTTTAGCTCATTAAAATACCCACTAATATATAAGAAAATTCATGAACAATTACTGCCAATAGAAAAATCAAAAATCCAGCAGCATAGAGCAAATCCCATTTTGACAAAAATGATTATTGAGATCATCCAAACACACCACCAAAATTAATACATCAATATCAACATAATATCAACCAATATAACTAGAAATTTCGGACCTAGCTCAATCAAAACACATCAAAATAAATTTTAGAAGAAAAGGCAAAGAAATCCCTACTTTTGATGGTTAATGGATCCTTGGCTCCAAGTTGCTCCAAGATTGATCCCTTCCACTTCAAAGCTCCCAAATCAACCTCAAATCCTTCCTAGATCAGTGAGGAAGTAAGGTATCAAGGTGAGAATTGTTGGAGATTTGAGATTTTAATCGGTTAGATTTGTAGGTATTGACGTGTAGAACAAGTTTTGTAAAGGGATCTTGGTGTTTTAGTGACTTTGAGCTAGGGTTTTGCAAGCTTGAAGTTTGTTAATGGAGGTTTGAGAGGAAGAACAATGGAAGGGCTGTATTTTATGCCTCTTGGCCGAAAATGATGGTGGTGAGGTGACAAGGTTGGTGGCTTATCTTCATCTTGATGTAAATATAGTATTTATGTAGGTAAAGTGTAATTTTCTTTCTTTTTGGGAAAAGAAATTATATGAATGACTAGGATTTGATTGGATAGTCAAAGAATAAAAGTTGGCCATCCACTTGGCTCAAGATAAGTGGCTCACTTTAACTTGGGAACAAGTAGCTTTTTCTATTAAAATCGCACATCAAAACTCTATTGAACGATAAACACCGTACCCTGTATTCAAACATTATCCGAAAATTAATTCTATGTATAACTTCTCATTGCTTATCATTTCTAACCTTCACCCTTACTTTTTCAGTCCTGGGCATTTTTTGTTTTTATCTAGGGCTTTGACTATTTCTGACGGCCTGCATGGTTCCTGTTACCTCTGGCTTAATTTGTTTTTTAATACGTTCGTTGGGCCATCCTCATCATTGCTAAACTAGATTTTTGAAATTATGACTAAGAAACTCAAATTATTTTTTAAATAATTTTTAAGGTGTTACATAACCACCTACCTTAAAAGAATTTTGCCCTCAAAATTCATTTGGAAACAATTTCAAAGGACAAATTTCATAAATCAAACAATGAATTGACACATAGTTCAAACAATTCAATCAAATCTTAAACGTTCCTCTGGATTGGATCTTCATTGGTGGTATCCCTTCAGTATTCCTTCAGGATTTCTTAGCCTCTTCATCATCCGGGTTGTCAAGCTTGTTCCCTCATAGTAGTAGCCATCTCGAGAGAAGTATCCATTATGTCTTCGTGGTCAGGATTCTTGCTCCTAGTACGTCTGCATTTTGCCATTGGTTTTTGAACACACTAAACAAAGATATTCAATTGATTAGGCTCAACACTTTGCTAAGTATGATAGCTACCAACTACAACACCACTAGACTGTCATGCATATCTAAACCCTATATCTTATCATATAGATAAGATTCAAGGCATGACTTATCTATACTTTGGAAGCATAGTCCCATTCCTCAAGGTCCTACAAAGATGAACTTCTCTATACCATAATGTAACATCCTCCCATGTATAACATTATTCTTAAGTCATGACATCGTACTGAGGAGTTGTTACTTATAAATTAACAGACCTTTCTTAAATATCTATAGCAAACTCGGCTAATGTAATAACTAAGCATAATTGTATTAACATGTATAACAAAGAAACATAACATGTATTAGATACATAACTAAGTACAAAAAGAAGCTCTTCTAAGAGCTTTAATAAAATACGTTCTCTACCACATTTACATACATATATCTCCAACTATATAGGAAGTAAAAACATCAACTACTAAATTACTCCAATCCCACATTCTTTCACGTAGCAGCTCATCGTTCTCTGGATCAACCTGAAGGCGACACGGGAACACAAAAACACATAGGGCTGAGAATTATACAATTCTCAATAGGCAACTCCCCAATTACACAATCATAATGTTATCGTCATCACCCAGCCGCTTCGATTTATTAAGAAAGTGTGAGCTTGCAACATATATATCAAACGTTCATTTTAAAGTTCAAAAATCATCCTTCCAAAATGGGTTTATTTTATTATTCAATCACTTAATATACACACGTAATACTACTCAATAGCATAGTATACGTGCCCTCAGTATATCATAGGGGACTTTTTGTGCCCATTAAAGAGGACTTTCTCGTACCCATTAAAAGGGACTTTCTCGTGCCCTTTACATATAAAAGGGGACTTTTTATCTACTTAACATATACATCATCATCAAACTTATATAAGTATTCGTTCACACATAATTTTCAATCAGGTCTCATAAATTAATCGTTTAGCTTGCTACCATGCATTCACATACAACATACTTGAACCAAATGTCATTATTTCATCAATTGAAAGCATTGTTTCATTCCAAGCACAATGGTAGATTTCACATCATTGTAGCACGAATTTATTTGCTCATCAAACAATCAATTTAGAGGCTATAAACATTCTGGAAGACACTTCAATGTGTGATAATTGATTTTTTTTTATCACACTTTATGTTTGCAATTGAATAATGATTTTGGGGCTATTTAGTGTGTAAATATTGGTTTTTGGTCTAAATTGGATTTTGGGTCTTTAAGTGGAATTAATCATAACTTTTGTTTTAGGTGCCCGATTAAAGGCCAAATTTGGACAACACGAAGTCATGAAATGCTGGAGCAAAGTTTAGTTAATTAAGTGTCCAAATTGCATGGGACCAAAGCCATTAGTTTCGGTTTTTATTTGGGCCAGTTTTTGTCCTTTGAACCGATTTATTTTATGTTGGCTTTTAAGAGCTGGAAAACGAGGGACTTAGAGGGTGGTTGTCATTCCAACTTTTAGCATTGTTCATCTGTTCATCATCTTCTTTATTTTTCGATTTTCGTTTCTACCATGGTTGGCTAAGGCGCTATTCCACCAACCCACGAATTGAGTCTCGCGTTAATCCAGAGGACGTTTTGCCTCATACTGAGTTCATTTTTCTTTTTTTCCCTTCTCTATTTCAATTCTTGGATAACTTAAGGGAAGGGGTGTTGAATGTTAGATTTAACATTTAGGTTGATTAATCGAAAGGGGTTTAAAATCAAAATGGGTTTAAGTGGGCATTGTATGTTGAATGAGTGAACACGCGAGTTTCTGATAAAATGCTAGGTGATCGCGTAGTAGCTTCGTTTTCTAAATGAATGCAAGGATTCCGATTTGTTTAGGATCAACTTTGAATTCAGTGAGCAATTGTCCAAAGACGGATTTTTAGGAACTAAGTCTGGGTTGGTTGCTTTTTAATTGTTAATTTCGTTTTATCTGTTATCTGTTACTATTGAAATTGAACAAAACCCCCTTTTCTTTTTCTGTTGATAGTTTTGTTATGTGTTGTTTTCAATTGAGCAAATTGGTTCATTGCGAATTCCTTAGGAAACGATTCAGGTTGCTCCATATTACAAGTTTTACTCTTATTTTATAGCCTGATTAATTTGAGTGAGCTCGACGGCCACGTCAAATTTTAGCACCGTTGCCAGGGAATTTGCATTGTCCTTTTGACCTTGATTGCTGCATAACATAGTTGCATTTGTCTTCGTTTCTGTCAACTATCTCCAATTACTCTGAAAATTGGTTAGGGGTAGGAAAAAAATCAACAAGTATTTTTCAGGCTCCTACGGAGTAAGTAGGCTGATGTAGGGTCTAATTTTGCAAAATTGCATCGTTTAGACCACTTTTTCATTTTTTTTCAATTTCATGATTTTTAAAAATCGTCAAAAAATTATAGAAAATCAAAAATACATTTTATAATTTTACTGTGTTCGTATAATTTTTAAAATTCATTTGATAGTGTTTTTTATTTTATTTTGGTTAATTTCATGTTTCTCCTATTATGCCTTATGCTGTATGATTAGGAGTAGTAGCAATGCACATGACCTGTTAGCTTTTGATCCTAATAGAGAGAACATTGCATGCTAGTCAGAGGGCTTCTAGGCTAATTCATACAATTGTTCTTAGCATTTTGATTATATTGATTCTGATTCCAATTCTGTTGCATCTCCTAGTTTTCATTTTTCTGATAACATGGATAATTGGACATTAAAGGAATTGGCTGCACCTAATGTTAACTATCAGCCTTTATGCATCCAATATCCTAATCTTGAAGTTGACTTTGAGCTTAAATCCAGTCTTATCCATTTGCTTCCCAAGTTTCATGGTCTTGCAGGTGAGGATCCACATAAGCATTTGAAGGAGTTCTATGTGGTCTACAACACAATGAAGCTAAGGAATTGATGAGGAATTAAATTGAGAGCTTTTCCTTTCTCTCTAGATGGTGGAGCTAAAGACTGGTTGTATTACCTCCAACCCTCATCTATTGGAAGCTGGAATGACATGAAGAGATTGTTTCTGGAGAAATTTTTCCTAGCCTCAAGAGCCATTAAATTAGAAAAGAGATATGTGGGATAAGGCAAGTGAATGGAGAGAATTTGCATGAATATTGGGAGAGGTTCAAGAGGCTATGTTGAAGCTGTCCACACCACCAGACAGACCAATTACGGATAGTGTATTTCTATGAGGGGTTGCTGCCATGGAGAAATATGGTGGATGCAGCTAGTGGTGGAGCTTTGGTTGATAAGACACCTTGCTAGACAATTGATAGCAAACATGGCAGCTAATTCAGCAATTTGGCACTAGAGCAAACAGCAACGGGCGGTGTTCTCAATTCAAGCACCCCAGCCCAACATCACAGTGCCCAGAAACCAGCAGGAGTGTCTAGTCCAGACACAGAACCTGGAAAACAAACTAGACGAATTGACCTTATTGGTAAGGCGGTTGGCAGTGACACAAACAATGCAGGCTTCCACTGCCCATGATCCACTCCAGTCCACGGATGCTTGCTTGACTTTGCAAGAAGGCACCTGCTAGACCAATCAGGAGCTACTCAGGAGTATTTCCTGGAAAACCATAGTATCAGCAACAACAGGAGCATAATCCGTATTCCAATACTTTCAATCCTGCTGAGAAATCATCCAAACTTCAGGTGGAACCAAACCAACAGGACCAGCAAAGGCAGAATTTTATATAGCAAGGATAGAATGTCCACGTCTGTACCTCCACCACCAGCATAATAGACTTAGTGGTGGTGGTCCCTCATTGGAAAATTTAGTGGAGCAGCTTGCAACAAACAATTTGCAATTCCAGGAAAGAATAGAATCTTCAATTCAGAATTTGCAAACTCAGATTGGCAGTTAGCAACTTCATGAACCAACTGCAACCCAGGGATCTAGTAGCTCTCTTCCTTCCAGACAATTCCCAATCCGAAGGGGAATGTTAGTGCTATATCCCTAAGGTTTGGCAAGCAATTAGAAGAGCCCAAGCAAGTTGCTATTGAAGCTGAACCAACCTTAAAAAGGGGAGCAATGAAACACTAAAGCAAGGTAATGATCAGTCTGAAATTCCCATCCCTCTACCTTTCCCTCAAAGAGCCCTCAATCTAAAAAGTTGGCAGAAAGCATAAGAGAAGGAAATCCTTGAGACATTCAGAAAAGTTGAAGTCAACATTCCTCTCTTAGATGCGAAGCAGATTCCCAAATATGCTAAATTTCTGAAGGAGTTGTGTACCAACAAGAGGCGACTACAAGGGAATGCGAATGAGCTTGAGTTGAAATGTGTCAGCATTCATCCAGCCCATGCCTAAGAAGTGCAAAGATCCAGGGACATTTACTATTCCTTGCATTATTGGAAATTATAATTTTGATGCTTGCATGTTAGACTTAGGTGCTTCCATAAATGTCATGCCTTAATCTGTTTATCATACTCTTAGTCTTGGCCCTTTGCATGCTACTGGTGTTTTCATCCAGTTAGCTAATAGGAGTAATGCTCACCCAACTGGTTTGATTGAAGATGTTTTGGTTAGAGTCAATGAATTGATATTTCCTGCTGATTTTTACATTTTAAAGATGGAGGGTGAGTCTCCTAGCAGTGGACCCTCGATTATTCTTGGGAGGCCTTTCTTGAAAAGCTAGGACCAAGATAGATGTGCATTCTGGTACTCTTTCCATGGAATTTGGTGATAGTATTGTGCATTTTAATATCTTTGATGCCATGAAATACCTTAGAGATGAGCATTCAGTTTTGTGCATTGATGTGATTGATGATGTGGTTGATGATGCTTATGCCAAGTTTTTGTTGATTATTAGATTTTGCATCTGTTAATGGCACTGTTGTTTGTGGTTGTAATGATAACGAATGGTGTCTTATTTGCACTAATGTGCCATCTGGGAGAATCTAGATCTTTTAAATTCATTTTCAGGCACTACGGTTCAAATGATGCACATGCTACAGAGTTGGTGCAATCTGCCAACCTTCTTCCCTCCTGAGCAACTACCTAAGTTGGAGCTGAAATCTCTGCCCGATCACTTGAAATATGCCTTCTTGGAGGAGAATAAGCAGTTGCCAGTCATTGTGGCAAGGAACCTTCTACCTGAGAGAGAGCGCTGAGATTATTGAAGGCAAATAAGAAGGCGATTGGGTGGACCTTAGCCGACATTGTTGGCATTAGCCCTTCCATGTGCATGCATCAAATTTCATTGGAAGAAGGTGCTAAGCCAGTGAGACAACCTCAGAGGTGCCTGAATCCTCTTATTCTGGATGTGGTGAGAAGGAAATGACTAAGCTCCTGAGCTGGCATTATCTATCCCATCTCAGGACGCAGTGGGTTAGCCCAGTTTAGGTAGTTCTTAAAAAATCTGGAGTGATTATTGTGGCCAACCAGAAGAATAAGCTAATTCCCACAAGAGCTCAAAACACCTGAGAGTCTGCATAGACTACAGGAAGCTCAACCAGGCCACTCGCAAGGATCACTATCCTTTACCCTTTATTGATCAAATGCTGGAATAGTTGGTTGGTAAATCTCACTATTGCTTCTTGGATGGCTACTCAGGCTACTTCCAAATCCACATTGCGCCTGAAGATCAAGAGAAGACTACCTTCACATGCCCCTTTGGAACATTTGCATACAGAAGGATGCCCTTTGGACTCTGCAATGCACCTGGAACCTTCAACGGTGCATGGTAAGCATTTTTTCTGAATTTTTAGAGGATTGCATGGAAGTATTTATGGATGATTTTACTGTTTATGGGTCTTCTTTTGATGTATGCTTGTGTAATTTAGCTAGAGTTTTGAATAAATGCATTGAGACCAATCTTGTGTTGAATTTTGAGAAATGTCATTTCATGGTTGAGTCAGGGATAGTTTTAGGACACATTGTATCTAGGAAAGGCATTGAGGTAGATCTTGCTAAGATAGATGTTATTTCTACTTTACCTTACCTCGTTTCTGCGGGAAGTGCGTTCTTTTCTTGGTCATGCAGGATTCTACCTCGCTTCATCCAAAACTTTAGCAAGATTGCCGACCTTTGACCAACCTTTTGCAGCATGACACATATTTTGTGTTTGATGATGAGTATAAGTTGGCCTTTAACCATTTGAAGCGGGCTGACCACGACTGATGATCCAATCACTAGATTGGTCTCTTCCATTTGAGCTGATGTGTAATGCCTCCAACTATGCTGTTGGTGCTCTTGCTCAATGAGTCAAAAAGGCTCCTCATGTCATTGCCTACGCATCCAAGACTTTGGATTCTGCCTAGAATTACACAACCACTAAGAAAGAACTTTTGGCTGTTATTTTTGCACTTGATAAATTTAGGTCATATCTACTAGATACTAGAGTTACTATCTTTTCTGACCATGCAACCTTAAAGTATCTCTTGAAGAAGCCAGATGCTAAGCCCCGACTCATTCGGTGGATGTTATTGCTCCAAGAATTTGACATTGAGATTAAGGACAGAAGTGGAGCAGAGAACTGGGTAGCTGATCATTTGAGTCGAGTCACTCACCATTATGACTTCTCTCCCGTTCGCGATGATTTTCCTGACGCTTTTAGCTAAAAGGTACGCTTCCTTGGTTTGCTGATTTGGTAAATTATTTGGTTGCTGGTGTTTTGCCTGTTGATTCCACTAGGACCCAACTTTGAAATTGAAAAGTGAATCTAAATACTATGTTTGGGATGACCCCTATTTGTGAAGATTTTGTAATGACCAAGTGATTAGGAGATGTGTGACTGATAATGAGTTTCATTCCATTTTGCATTTTTGCCATGCTTCTGCTTGTGGTGGTCACTTTGGACCCCAAAGAACCTAGGAAGGTGCTAGATTTTGGTTTATTTTGGCCTTCCCTGTTTCATGATGCACATCGTTTTGTAAGTCATGTGAGAACTGTCAGCGAACAGGAGTATTTCCTGTAGGCATGAGATGCCCCAACAACCCACCTGTTTTGTGAAGTTTTTGATGTCTGGGTATTGATTTTATAGGTTGATTTCCCGTTTCTCATGGTTTTACTTATATATTGCTGGCGTTGATTATGTTTCAAAATGGGTTTAGGCAAAATCCACCCGAACTGATGATTTTGCTATTGTTGTAGATTTTGTCATGTCTCACATTTCTAGGTTTGGTGTTCCTAGAGCTATTATCATGATCAGGGCTTTCATTTCTGGAATCGAAGCATGGGTGCTTTATTACGAAGGTATGGAGTGATACACAAGGTTGCCACAGCATACCATCCACAGACCAATGGCCAAGTTGAAATCTTGAACAGAGAGATTAAGCAAATTCTTCAGAAAACTGTTAACTCTAACGGAAAGATTGGAGCAAGAGGCTAGATGATGCATTGTGGGCATATCGAACTGCATACAAGACTCCGATTGGGATGTCTCCTTTTCGACTTGTTTTTGGTAAGGCATGTCATCTTCCTAGAGTTGGAGCATTAGGCATATTGGGCCATTAAGCAGTGCAACATGGATTTGGCCAAGTCTGGGGTGGAGAGGAAGCTGTGTTGCAAGAGCTGGAAGAGCTTAGATTGGATGCCTATGAGAGTTCACGTTTATACAAAGAAAAGACAAAGGCATTTCATGATAAGCACATCCTAGAAAAGAGTTTGTTATGGGCCAGAAAGTTCTTTTATTTAACTCCCGTCTTAAATTTATGCCTGATAAACTTCGATCAAGATGGGATGGCTCTTTTGTGATTACTAATGTCTTTCCTTATGGTGCAGGAGAGTTATGTGATGAACAAACCAGGAGGATTTTCACTGAATGGACACCGTAAAGCATTTTTATGAGGGACCTAGGCAGGCTGGGAGACAAAGATTAAGCTCACTGATGTGACATACCCTCCTTAAGGGAGTTTTCTTTCCTTTTCCCTATTTTTCTTTTCTTTGCGCTTTCAATTTCAACTTTGATTGTTAATAAAAGGATTTTGAGAATAATGCAGTCTTAAACCCTCCTTCTGATAATTGTTGAGTTGGACATAGTATTATTGAACTTGGATATTTTGTTTTTGATAGATCATTTTTGGGACTGAATTTCTTGACTTTTGGATTATCTGACTTGGTAGTTGATCTTGTGATGTTGAATGTGTGTTGGTATTGACCATTGTGAGATTTTGGATCTGGGAATGGAATATATTTTCTGCATTCTTTCTTTCTTGTGTGCTTCTGCTCATGATTTTGTTCTCTAGAACTTGCTCTTAATCTTTTTGAAACTGCATTTTTCACTTGTATGCATGAATATGATAGGGGCCTTCTTTCTTTTAGTTACCACTTTGGCCAGATAGCCTTCCCTTGCATTATATTCCCATTGGTTAGCCCCTTTGTGCTTCTTTGTATCATCCTTGTCTTAGCCTAAGTGTGAAACCATTTTATTCTGCACCTTGGACATTTATTGAGCATTAATTTCACCTTAGTGTTTGTGTTTAAGTGTGGGGGTTGCCCAGGTGTGCAACAATTTAAGTGTGGGGGGAGGGGACTATTGGAACTATTTGATGCCAATTGTTATTTGGTATTGGTTTCTCGTTGTTTTGTTATGGAATATAGAATTTTCTTCCAAAAAAAAAACAAAAAACAAAAACAAAAAAATAAAAAAAAAAATATTGTGATTTGTTTGTAAAAGTGCATTTCATTACTTAGTTGGTTTTGAGCAAACCTTGGTGTTACTTAACTAATGCTCTTCTAAATTTCTCGGGTGCTTAGCCTTTCATTCCTTGTCCATACCTTGACCATAGCCCCATTACAACCTTGAATAATAAGTCCTCTTGATTTGTGTATGCATGTGTTTTGAGTAGTAGAGAGTAGAATTTGAGCAAGCTTATGGTAGGGCAGTTTTGTTGAGTGGAATTTGAGTGATACCTTGAGAGACCATCTTGCGTGATTAGCATCATCAATTGAGATTGCCATGTTTTGTAATTTGAGATGAAGAAATTTCTGTCATGATTGGTTGGTTGATCTTTTGAAGTTTTGTGTTCCCTGTCCACATTTTGCCTTCTTGACAATTGTTAGAAAGGAGAGGTCTATCCTTTAGTCTTTATCTTTGTGTCTTTATGTTTTGTTGAGTTTTTAATTTTGCCTGAGTAAAAGATAAGTGTGGGGGGATTTGATAATTGATTTTTTTTATCACACTTTATGTTTGCAATTGAATAATGATTTTGGGGCTATTTAGTGTGTAAATATTGGTTTTTGGTCTAAATTGGATTTTGGGTCTTTAAGTGGAATTAATCATAACTTTTGTTTCAAGTGCCCGATTAAAGGCCAAATTTGGACAACAAGGGTCATGAAATGCTGGAGCAAAGTTTAGTTAATTAAGTGTCCAAATTGCATGGGACCAAAGCCATTAGTTTCGGTTTTTGTTTAGGCCAATTTTTGTCCTTTGAACGGTTTATTTTATGTTGGCTTTTAAGAGCTGGAAACAGAGGGACTTAGAGGGTGGTTGTCAGATTCCAACTTTTAGCATTGTTCATGTGTTCATCTTCTTCTTTATTTTTCGTTTTCATTTCTGCCATGGTTGGCTAAGGCGCTAATCAACCAACCCACGAATTGAGTCTCCGCGTTAGTCAGAGGACGTTTTGCCTCATCCTGAGTTCATTTTTCTTCTTTTTCCTTCTCTATTTCAATTCTGGATAACTTAAGGGAAAGGGGTGTTGAATGTTAGATTTAACATTTAGGTTGATTAATCGAAAGGGTTTAAAATCAAAACGGGTTTAAGTGGGCATTGTACGTTGAATGAGTGAACACGCGAGTTTCTGATAAAATGTTAGGTGATCGCCTAGTAGCTTCATTTTTCTAAATGAATGCAGGTATTTTGATTTGTTTAGGATCAACCACGAATTCAATGAGCAATTTTCCAAAGACGGATTTTCAGGAACTCAAATCTAGGTTGGTTGCTTTTTAATTGTTAATTTCGTTTTATTTGTTATCTGTTACTATCGAAATTGAACAAAACCCCCCATTTCTTTCTGTTGATAGTTTTGTTATGTGTTGTTTTCAATTGAGCGAATTAGTTCATTGTGAATTCCTTGGGAAACGATTTAGGTTGCTCTATATTACAAGTTTTACTTTATTTTATAGCCTAATTAATTTGAGTGAGTTCGACAGCCACGTCAATGTGTACACAAGAGTCCATAAAAATTTCAGAGGGAAAAGAGTTATCTAACTATGTTAACAAAATTAGACAAATTTAAGGTCAAAACCCCTATTTACTATCAACAGCCATAGTTTCCAATTTTATTACCTAACCAAATGAACATATCACATCATACAAAAATTCACAGTTGGACTTCAATATGTCTTCAATATATTGTAAAAATTTCAGGTGATTATTCAATCATTTGATGTAGTAATAAAATTAGCAAAGTTTATTGCTTCAGTTCCCATAATCCAAGCAGCACATAGTTCGCTTCGGTTTCTGATTTTTTTTAAAGCATTAGGAGTCCAAATTAGAGCCTAAGAAAATTCATAGAACTAGCTAGGATGTTAGCTTCAACATATATTTTTTCTAGCTCATGAAAATATCCACAAATATACTAGAAAATTCGTGAACTATCACTACCAATAGGCAAATCGAAAATCCAATAGCATAGAGCAAAATCCCTTTTGACAAAAATGATTATTAACATCATCCAAACACACCACCTAAATTAATACATCAATATCAACATAGTATCAACCAATATAACCAGAAATTTGGACCTAGCTCTATCAAAACACATCAGAATAAATTTGAGAAGAAAAGGCAAAGAAAGCCCTACTTTTGGTGTCTAATGGATTCTTGGCTCCAAGTTGCTCCAAGATTGATCCCTTCCACTTCAAAGCTCTCAAATCAACCTCAAATCCTTTCTAAATCAGTGAGGAAGTAAGGTATCAACGTGAGGATTGATGGAGATTTGAGATTTTAATCGGTTAGATTTGTAGGTATTGATGTGTCGAACAAGTTTTGTAAAAGGATCTTTGTGTTTTAGTGACTTTGAGCTAGGGTTTTGCAAGCTTGAAGTTTGTTAATGGAGGTTTGAGAGGAAGAACAATGGAAGGGCTGTATTTTATGTCTCTTGGCCAAAAATGATGGTGGTGAGGTGATAAGGTTGGTGGCTTATCTTTATCTTGATGTAAATATAGTATTTATGTAGATAAAGTGTAATTTTCTTTCTTTTGGGAAAAGAAATTATATGAATGACTAGGATTTGATTGGATAGTCAAAGAATAAATGTTGACCATCCAGTTGGCTCAAGATAAGTGGCTCACTTTAACTTGGGAACAAGTAGCTTTTTCAATGTTAAAATCGCACACCAAAACTCTACCGAACGGGTAAAACACCGTACCCAGGTAATCAAACATTACTTGAAAATGAATTCTAGGTGTAACTTCTCATTCCTTATCATTTCTAACCTTCACCCCTACTTTTCTTATTCCTAGGCATTTTTCGATCCCAGATTTAAGGTTTCAGTTCTGGACGGCTGTAAGGCCCGCAAGGTTACTATTCACCCCGCCTGAAATATATATTTTTAATATGACTGTTGAGCCATCCTCATCATTGCTAAACTGTAGATTTTTAAATTATGACTAATAAAACTCAACTTAATTTTTAAATTAATTTTTAGGGTGTTATAGTTCTTACTATTCGTACCATATTGGGGTTCATGAAATATTCTAACTAATAAAATAAATAAATCTAAATCATACATACCGCAACTATAGTCCCATGAGTTTTCCAAAATAATTAATTTTCATGATAATTGTAAAAATAATAATATTTCTAAAATTGGCATAATTCATAACAACATGGTTTCTTGGCATAAATCATTCTAAAATTTCATAAATGATTATATAATATGGGAAAATAATAACAATGATCAAAAGTATAGTCATGAGCTTAAACCCACTTATAGTTGAAAGCCGAGAGTGCGATTCCACTAATTACTTAACTTTGGGAGCAAGAATGACAGGAAGTGCCAAACAATATAATGAAAATATAAACAATTTGGCTTTATCAACTAACTGAGTTTGTGATAGCGGGAAGAAAAATGTTGAGAGAAAACTATGCCTAATAGTACCCAAACTCACAAATTAGATAAAAAGGGAAATGAACTGACTAAATCCTATGAAGATCACTTACTCGAAAAGATTAATTGGAGGAAGTTGAGATAAGCCTTATTTTCTCTCTAGGGAAAAATTCCTTTGGCGGCTAAGGTTCTTAGGAAAATATGTAGCAGTATTATGATGTGCCAGAAATATACTAGTGGTATAAAATAAGAACACGAGCAGGACAAGCTATGCGCATGGGAAGCTCTTCACGCAACTTGGTTTCACGTAAGGTATGTAACTCTTATCCTGATATTTATCATACATATATATACTAACTATAATATACATACATACATATATATAATAATAATAATAATAATAATAATAATAATATTATTATTATTATTAATATTATTATTATTATAATATACTAATGTGCAACAACACCTTTGCACTATAACATCCTTACATGATGCATGTTGCACTAACATAAGCACTAATGGGTTGCACTTCAATAGAAATAATAATATACTAACATACTAACATAATGCATGCATCTTGTGTGTCTTGCTATTTACAATAATAATAATAATATTAATATTAATAACATTAATAATAATGCTAATAGTGGTAATAATAAGTACTAATAATGCTAATAGCAACGATGATAATAATAAATTCAAATACTAATAATGATAACTCATATACCACTAAACTCCGTATATGGGGTATCACATACTATCCCCTGAAAAGAAATTTGGTCCCTAAATCTAAAACAACATACCCTGAGATGGAAAAAGATAGGAATATTTGATTTTCATAACTTATTCAGCTTCCTAAGTTGCTTCCTCATCGGAATGGTTCCTTCAGATAACTTTTACTCAGGCTATCTCCTTTGAGCGAAGCTTCTTAATCTGCTATTCACGATGACAATTGGTTCCTTTTCATAGGAAAAATTCTCATCAACTTGGACCATTTACGAAGTGAGCATGTGAGATTGGTTAGGCATTTATTTCCTGAGCATACTAACATGAAACACTGGGTGTATGGCTGATAAACTGGAGGCAGTGCCAACTTATAGGCCACCGCTCTAACTTTTCTAAGATTTCAAATGGGCAAGATAAACGAGCGCTTAACTTTCCCTGTTTACCAAAACTCACTACCCCTTTCATAGGGGATACTTTCAAACACGTGGTCCCCAACTCAAACTCCAAGTTACGCGACGGTTATCTGCATAAGACTTATGTCTGGATTGTGCCTGCTAAAAGGCACTTTCTAATCAATTCTAAGGTTTCTTGAACTAGGTTTAGGTCTAGGGACTTAGCTTCCCCAATCTCAAACCACCCAATGGGAGACCTGCAACTCCTCCCATACAAGGCTTAGAACGGTGCCATCTGGATACTTACCTGGTAACTATTATTGTATGAGAACTCAATCAAGGGTAGGTGATCACACCAGCTTCCTCCAAAATCTAGCACACAGGCTCTAAGCATGTCTTCTAAGGTTTGTATCATCTTTTTGACTGGTCGTCTCAGGATGGAAGGCTGTAGTCAAATCTACATGTGTCCTAAAGGCCTCCTAAAATGCCTTCCAAAACCGCAAAGTGAATTGGGACCTTCTGCAGATATGATGGATAATAGACACCATGAAGTCAAACTATTTCATTTATGTACAACTGAGCATATTGTGCTGCACTGAAGGTAGTCTTACTGTAAAACTCTGACTTGGTCATCCTATCTACTATTACCCATATGGAGTCGAATCCCTTCAGTGGTTCAGGTAACCCAACTACAAAATCCATAGTTATCCCCTCCCACTTCTACTCTAGAATATCTATCTATTGAAGTAACCCTGCGGGTCTCTCTGCTAGCCTTAACTTGCCTGGCACACTAAATATCTAGCCACAAAGTCACCAATATCTCTCTTCATAGCATTCCACCAGAACAATAGTTTTAGATCCTGATATCTTTGCTGACCTTGGATGCACTGAGTATGCTACACCATGGGCTTCTTCCATTATTTTTTTCCTTAGCTCACCCACTGGCACACATAAATGGTTCCCAAAGTGCAGCACACTCTCAGCTTCCATTGAGAAATCTATATTCTCACCCTTATGAAGATCCTCAACTAACTTAGCTAGCTTCAGATCTTCGCCTTGTGCCTTGATCTATCCTACCAAGGTTGACTGAGCCTTGATATGAGCTAGAACAACTCCAGTATCTAAGGCTGAATTGAACTCCCCAGCTTCTAACTTGTGGATATCCTCCATTAACGGCTGCCTCACTGGCACTTAGTGGGCCAAACCCGACTTCCTGCTCAAAGCATCTCCACCTCATTCACCTTCCTTGGGTGATACGAGATCGTACAATTTAAACTGAAGCCATCTACGCTGTCTTAAGTTCATATCCTTCTGTTGAAAGATGTATTTCAAGTTCTTATGGTCTATAAAAATCTCACAAGTCTCTCCTACAGGTAGTGCCTTCAAATCTTCAAGGCAAAAACCATTGCCGCTATTTCCAAGTCATGCATAGGGTAATTTTGCTCATGCTTCTTGAACCTCGTGAAGCATACACTACAACTTGACCATGTTGCATTAGTACATAGCCAAGTCCAATTCTAGAAGCATCATAGAATCCTGAAAGCCGATTGTCCCTAAATGTAATACCAAAACTGGTGCCATGGTCAAGCATGTCTTCAGCCTCTAAAAACTCTTTTCACATTCTTCTGTCCATTGGAATTTGACATTCTTCGTATCAACTTGGTCATGGGTGCGACGATCCTCGAGAAATCCTAAACGAACCACCTGTAATATCTGCTAACCCTAAGAAAATACAAACTTCTAAAACTAAGGCCATTGTTGCACTACTTCCACCTTCTTTGGATCTACTAGAATACCATCCTTTGACACTACGTGTCCAAGGAACGCCACTTGATCTAGCCAGAACTCACACTTGGAGAACTTGGCATACAACTGATTCTCCCTCAAAATCTGTAAAACTATTCTTAGATTTTGCTTCATGCTCCTCCTTACTCTTGGAATATATTAAGATGTCATCAATGAAGACAATCACAAAGTGATCTAGAAACGGCTTAAACACCCTATTCATCAAATTTATGAAGGCTCTTGGGGCATTGGTCAATCCAAAGGATATCACTAAAAACTCATAATGTCCATAGCGAGTCCTAAGGCCGTCTTAGGTATATCTTCATCCTTAATATTCAACTAATGTAACCATATTGAAGGTTGATCTTGGAAAAACATGTTGCCCCCTGAAGCTGGTCAAAAAGATCATCAATACGAGGTAAGGGGTACGGGTTCTTAATCGTCACCTTATTTAGCTACTTGTAATCTACACACATCCTCATAGAACCGTCTTTCTTCTTAACGAATAACATGGGCACCCATGGAGAGGTACTTAGCTGTATAAACCCCTTGTCTAATAACTCATGTCACTGCTCTTTCAATTCTTTTAACTCTGCTAGAGCCATGTGACATGGTGGTATAGAGATGGGTTTAACTCTTGGCTCAAGCTCTATCCTAAACTCTATTTCTCTCTTCGATGGCATACCTGGAATTATCTGGAAACTCATTAGTTACTGGAACCATGCCCAAACTAGGTGTCTATGCCTCTATATCCTAACTAAGCTAAAAACCCATAACTACCTCTATCCATCAATCATAGTGCATTCATAGCTGATATCAAGTTTGTCAATGTCGAACACCTTGTACCCAGAATACTCTTGCCTCATCACCTGGGAACTCAAATCTTGGTACCTCGAATCTCAACACCTGGTACCTGAATCTCAACACCTTACTATAAAAATCTACCAAGGCATGGCATAGGGCTAACCAATCTATACCCAAATAACGTCAAAGTTAGACATGTTTAACACTATCAAATCTGGTAGTGCTTCCATGTCACCAACTTTGACTTCGCATGATTTATACACTGTTTGAACAAAGATGGGCTTTCCTAAGGTACCCCAACTTAAAACGGCTTCTCAAGATCCTCAAGGGATATTTCGAATCGTAAGGCAAAAATGGGGACACATAAGAATAGTTGGACCCAGGTCAAACAACATCATTGCATAGAAAGAACATACGATTGTCATACTTGTTACCACTTCATTTGAAGCCTATATATCCTCCAGGTCATAGCGAACAAATGAGGCTGTCCCCATTACCCAGGCCTCTTTTGCTTGCTCCTCTATTGCCTGCACCTCTATCACCTGAGCCCTTCCCCAGCTTCATGTCCTGCCAAAACGATGAAGCCACCATGGGTTGTTGATTGGAGAAGCATATGGAGGGGTTAGCTGACCCTTGACTTCAAGCTCCCTGAAACATTAGGCACTCTCTGCACATATGGCCTCACTGGACACACCAGGTAACATACTGAAGAATGAACTAAACACTAACCCTAATGTCTCTTCCTGCAAGTCGAGGATCCTGGATATGATTGCCATGAACCCTGTCCACTATGCTGACTGGCCCTCACCTAGAGTCTATGACGCGCTGAGCATGTCGGATAGGTTCTGAAGGTTGCCCTCCTCACCTCTGCGACCCTGCTAATGGTGACCCTTGCTCGCACTTGCTCCGCTCAAAAAGAGGCATGAAACCTGGCATTCTTGTTGGCTTCTGTCATCGCCCTCACTCTGCTAAACCACTCTCAATACTAATCACTGTGTCTACTACCACTTGAGCATAGTCCATGGTCCAACGTAAGGCTACAGCTGAGGAACATATCTTTGGCAAACCCTGAACAAAATGTCTCACCCTAGCTATCTTTGTTAGTATCATGCTGGAGGCTGCCTATGCCAAATAAGTAAAACGCTCATTATACTCTTACGTCATGCCTGAGTTAAATAGAGCTTCAAAAACTCCTCAATCATCTGTGCTTATCAACTTTCTGATATGAGCTGCCACATGAAGGCTTTCTTGGTGTCCTCAGAGGGAGAGCTAGCAGTCCCATGTCTCTTTTGGAACTCTTAATACCATAACTCGCTTGGCATCCTAAATGGAAGCCAGCCAACTCCACCTCTTTGAAGAACAATGGATGACATCAACTATTTTCTCCACCTACCTGAGGAATTCAGGGGATCCTCAATCGCGCCTGTTGAAGGTGGGCGGATCCATCCTTTGAAATACTCTAAGGCTGAGTCATTTGTGTCTCTAATTGGAGGTGGCTGCATAGTCACCTCTAGTTGCCTAGTCATCACAGGCTTCAAGTTTGCTACCATTTGTTCAAAAGCTCTAAGGTGAGCATTGTCACTGGATGCATCGCTCCTACGATGACGGTGAAGACGTGAAGAGTGTCCAGGTAGCATGGTTACACTATGAAAAGGAGGACACATAACAGGACTATGAGTACTAATAAAAGACAAACTCTTATTGAACCTAGACATGACTTTTTCCTAAAGGCCTCAAATAACACTACATCAATGCAAATGGGCATGCTTCCATTTTCATAGATGCCATGTTATTTGTGGATGTAACACCCAATTTTTACCGTTAGAATTACCGAATTACCCTAGGTAATTTTTCATATAATTTGAGACCGAACAATCCTCAATAAAGGAATATAACATTAGAAAAAGGATAGGAGCAATTCGTGCGAGAGTTGCAAACCCCTTTCTTTACGTGTAAAATGACCAAAATGCCCTGAGGTTATTTTACTCAGAAAAGAGGATCGTGGGCCCCATCCTCAAGGGGATGTTTTGATATTAATAAGGGATTGTTTGTGTTATGTGTGTTAATAGAGGAGAAGAATCCTAATTTTGAGCTCAGACGCGAAATGACCAAAACGCCCCACGGCGTTTTAACTTGATTGCGTGCGAAGCCTGAACCTCACTAAAATGTTTTAAAACATGTTTTTAAGCTATGATTAACCATTAGTTAAGCTCGGGTGGTCTCGGGCAATTTTTAGTAAAATTACCATTTTGTCCCCTCTTTGTAGTTTTGAATTTTGAGACTTTTGATTCGTATAGCAAAACATAAGCAATATTAGGCTCAAATTAAAGGTTATTAGATTCTAATTATTAATCTAGAGTCAAAATTATTTATTTAGATTGATTAGAACTTAAAATTGCTTAAAAACACTCAAATTGCTTACTAATTCACCTAAGCCCTTAATTGTAAATTCTCTAATTTGCAAAGATACCTACCTACACCTACATAATACATGGAACACACAAATTTTATCCTCCTTGGGCTGTAATGAACGAAATTTTGGTCCATAATGCATCAGAAAATTTGTCAAAGAATGCACAAAAACCAAGGTATGAAAACAAGAAACCATGAAAACATGATTCCATGTTTTAAGCCACCAAACAAGATGATTTTTCTTCCTTGTTTCCTCCTCCAATTTGCTCAGACTTTCCTCCTCCCTTTGTCCATTTATGAGCCTCAAAATCTCTATAAATAGGCATGCTTGAAGGAGTGTTAGAGGCCTTAGTTCATAACTTACACAATTCTAGTTTTTAGAAGCACCAAAAGCTTTCTTTCTTCCTCCTCTTGGCTGAAACTTCTTCTCCCATTTATCAAAGAGATTTTCTTTCATTTCACTCAAGGAAACCAAGTTCTTTCCTTTCCTTCAAATAAAATTAGGTAGGGAGTTGTCTTTAAGCTTATTTCTATGTTTTGCTAAGTGTTGTTCTTGGTTCAAAATGATGATTTCATGGACTTTCTCTAGCTTTTCCATTCGATTTTCATCTTTCTTTTCCTTTGAACTTTTCAGCCATAAGGCCTATATGGGAATATGATGATAGCTTGATGATGAGGACCTTGAGTGTTGGTTGTAAATCCATCACAAGTTAGGCTTCTAAAGCTTGAAAATTCCACTTGATGCAAAACTTTAAAGAATGATGTTTTTATGATGTAAAAATAAAGATCTTGAGTTTAGAACTTGAAAGATGTATTTTTCACTTTGTCTTGCTAAGATATATTGGGTTGAATTTATATTTCTCTAAAGTCTTGGAGGAGCTCTAGTAAAGAAATAAAATGAACTTGCATCCATGTTTAAGTTTATGCCTTGCATAACCATGTTTACTTTCTATGTCATCACTAAATTCTCAAGAATGAATAAATGAACTTGCATATTCATGTTTAAATTTCCAAGCTTGCATTTCATGTTTATGTTTCAAGTTGTCACTTAATCTTCAAAGATAATAAAGAATGCATCTCATATTTATTTTATGCTCTCACTTTATTTTATAATGGCTAAAAGAATCAACGCATGACATGTTTATTTTATGTCATCACTTAAAGATCCTAGAGTTCAAAGACTTGCCCAAGTATCACAAGCAAAGTTGAAACTATGGTAATAAAAACTCTAAAGCTTCCTTAAGATTATGGGAGTCAAAGAATTCATTCTTTAAAAAGTCTTGAGTTTGGAGCTTAATAAGATGTAAAAAATTCTCTTCTTCCTTTATCCAATGCGAACTACCGCTTCCGTTTCTTAAGATTCTCTTCTCCTCCACTGGTCCAGGACTACCCCGCTTCAGTTTCTTGCATATCATGTTTATAATTCTAAGTTATCACCTTATAAAGACAAGATTAAAATGAGGTTACATAGCATGTTTATGATTCTAGTTATCACCTAAATCTCTAAAGCTCAAGACTTGCTCCTTTTATCTTAAGTGAGGATTTTAATCTTTCAATATATAAATCAGCCTCATAATTAAGGTAGGCCCAAAGTGATGTTAAATAGATACTAATTTAGTTCTATAATTTCTTTCAAGATTAACAAAAAGAATTAGTTTCTAAAAGAGTTTTAAGGCTTTGCAAAGATTTTATGGGAAACTAGTGTCTTACATGTACTTAAAATGTAATTTTAAGCAATTATGTGAGGTTCATAATTCAGCCACTAATCTGAGTTTAGTACTACTATATGATGATGGTTTAATATGTTTGAAGTTGTGATAATTATGGTTTATTGCTAAAGGAATGATTCTATGCATGTTAAAGATAAAACTAGCTTCCTAGAAAACCGTAAAAGTAAGATTTCTAGAACTTTAGAGAATGAAATTTATGCATTCTGTCCAGAGCCTTTAGTGGCCTTAAGAACCAGGTTCTATTATGTTTAGATAAGGGAGAATGATTCATAATTGGTTTAGTAATTAATTTTAGCACATAAGGAAAGCTGGTAACGAGAAAGGGTTAAAAATGCAACTTTTAGCACACGTGAAGCCTAAATATAACTTGCTGCCTATGCTGTCCCATATAGTTTAATAATGTTCTTAAGGCTTATAATTAATGGTAATGATGATAATGAATCATTTAGATGCATGATTAATTAGTTTGATAATTGAGGTTACCCGATTCTAAAGTTTCGGTTGTTTAAGACTTTTGGTAAGAATTTATGATGATGGTTCTTTGAAGTTTGAAATGATAAGTCTATGTAGTGATTTGATGCTTATTAAGTATTTGATATCATTGAATGATTTCCGGGCTTGCCATGTTACAATTGCTATTGCAAACAATGAGAATGCTTATGCATAAAATAATGAAATATTCTTTGTTATTTAAAAATTTACCCTTGCTGCTGAAGAAAGTATATTACTGTAAAAGTGTAATTTGGAAAGGTTCTGGCTAGAAAGACTTGGTATTTAAGCGTGTCTATTTGTGACCTCTCTTTCCTGGAATCTCCCAGATGCATGATTACAGTTGGTATATGTATTATTAGAATAAGACTATAAACGAGAAAATGTTATGAATGATTATGAATTGAGAATTGTATTATGATATAACATGCAAAGACTTAATGGTGACTTAAACTTATGAGGAAATGATCCTTTGGACCCATCAGACTATAGGTGGTGAAAGTGATTCTTGCCCCCTAAACCGTTCTCTCAAAAGGGTAGAGTTGGGATTTTACTTATCAAAAGGGATAAGTATATGTTGGTGACGACTAGCAAGGTATGAGCTCATAACCTAGATTACTCCCAAAAGGGTGGAGTATAGGGTGGCCCAGGAAAATGATGATGAAAGTAACTTTAAGTCACCTAAGGAACTAAGTAACGTATTATGTGATTATGATGTTCTTCTATGCATAGTATTTATGAGATAATGATGAGAAATATGATATTCTTCTATGCATAGTATTTATGATATGATGATGAGGAATATGATGTGGTCTTATGCATAATTATGTTATTATATATGAAAGAAAAGTTCATTATAAACATGACATGCTAAGTTTATGATGCATTATAAGACGCATGATTAAAATGAACGAACCTCGGTAAAGTATATTTTCGAACTAATTAAATGAATCTTAGCATGCTCACATTTTCATAATGAAACCCGAGGTTCCTGGGGACGATGAAGATGACACGATGCATATGAGGTGAGTACCCTACTGAGATTCTTTTATAAGTTTCTCATTCCCTCTTTCTTTCTTTCTATCTCGTCTTCAGAAAGTGATGGTGATGTTCGTGATTCCGTTGATGCTCTCACCTGGTAGATGCACGTGATCTTGTGAACCAGCTTATTATCCTTAAGGAACGTATTGCTAGACCTTGAGCGTGAACTTGGATATCTTTTCCTATCTGAAGTGTTATAAATAGGTGCCGTTAATAGATGTTTTTCCATCCATATATTATTTATGTTTTGTTCGATTGCCTACATCTAGCTTAACTCTGTTGGTAGGCAAAATATCTATGTGAAATGTAATTATGGATGTTATATGATGGAGCCAATATGATGTGTTCTTCGTGATATGTCTGTTCGTTTCTGCTTTATCCGATTATCATTCACGTTATGCGCGGCTCACGTTTTCAATTATGTTTAAAAAAAAAATGGCTCGTAATTTCACTAAGTATTTTCAAAGCATGATTAAGGAACTGAAGCAAAGAGTAAAGTCTAGTAATTAATCAAATACGACCTAGGTGTATTGGGTTAATTATTAAGGTGTTACAACACTTGCTCCAATAATATGTAAGGAAACCTATTTCTCTGATACCATTTTGTCATGACACGCCTAGAGAATGTGATCGACACGTGAGGATTTGGATTCCCATGGAAGCCTCTGATAACATGACTGGTAAATATGCATAAATAAATCGAATATATTCAAAATATCTTAAGTTTAACTAAATTTCATAACTCTGAAAATGTCTCCAAATCATAAATACTAAACATAAAACTGCATAAAATCCACAATATAGGCCAAAGCAAACAGAATCACATAAATGACTAATTCTAAAATAGTCAAAACAAAAGAATGCATGTCCGAATCCTTACACAATTATTGGAGCACTACTAAACTAACATAACCAATGGTAAGCTCCACTCCAAAGTAAAGCTCACCAAAGAAGCTTAGCACTATTGGGAGGATCCTGGTGCAACTGGACCTATAGCTGTCCTATGGGAGAAAAAGAGAGGAGTGAGTTCATCAAAACTTAGTGAGTGAGACTATACTCACAACCTACATTAGACAACATCAAATATACATAACATATACATGCAACTGATGTAAAATATTTTATATATAATTATATATAACTGATCTGAAAATAATAATTTATCTAAATCCATGGCAATAATTAGTAGAGAAATAGGAGATGTTCTATATACAAATATCTAGTTGAATAGCTGAATCTAAGCCAATGGCTAATCTAATGGGCACCTAACTAGGTCGCATAATGGACGCCATACCGGGTTCCTTATTGTGGGTAAGCTAGTCCTGAACGGACCACTTGGTACTAATGTTAACGATTATCATGTAGCTTGTAACCGTTGATCTATTTCTCACTAATTACTATCAAAATAACTTGCAATAAAATTCATTGTTCTTACTATTCTTACCATATTGGGGTTCATACAATTTTCTAACTCTAATAAAATAAATAAATCTAAATCATACATACCCCAACTATAGTCCCATGGATTTTCTAAAATAATTAATTTTCATGATAATTGCAAAAATAATAATTTTTCTAAAATTGGCATAATTCATAATAGCATGGTTTCTTAGCATAAATCATTCTAAAATTTTATAAATAATTATATAATACGGGAAAATAATAATAATGACCAAAAGTATTGTGGTAAGCTTAAATCTACTCAGTTGATAGCCTGAGTGATTCCACTAACCACTTGACTCTGGAGCAAGAATGGCACTGAGCTGCCAAACAATATAATGAAAATATAAACAATTTGGCTTTATCACCCAAACTGAGTTTGGGATAGTAGGGAGGAAAAAATGTTGAGAGAAAACTATGCCTAATAGTACCCAAACTCACAAATTAGATAAAAAGGGAAATGAACTAACTAAATTCTATGAAGATCACTTACCTGAAAAGATTAATTGGAGGAAGTTGAGAGAAGCCTCATTTTTCTCTTAGGAAAAATTCCTTTGGCGGCTAGGGTTCTTAGGAAAATATTTAGGAGTATTATGATGTGCCGAAAATATACTAGTGGTATAAAATAAGAACACAAGCAGGACGAGCTATGCGCACGGAAGCTCTTTGCGCAACTTGGTTTCACGCTATAGGTATGTGACTCTTATCCCATACATATATATATATATATATATATATATATATATATAATACACTAACATGCAACAACACGGTTTGCATTATAATAAAAATAATAATATACTAACATAATGCATGTATCTCGTGTCTTGCTACTTACAATAATAATAGTATTAATAACATTAATAATAATACTAACGGTAATAATAAGTACTAGTAATGCTAACAGCAATGATGATAAAAATAAATTCATATGCTAATAATGATAACTTATATACCACTAAACTCTGTATATGGGGTATCATATGGGTTTTAGTTCAAATCCAAGAATCTTTAAGATTTTCTAACTCTTGGGTAAAAAATGAAAAGTTTAAAGGTTTCATAAAATTTATTAAAAATCACTCTTTAACTTATTTTCCTTTGGGAACAATTACTGGGATTTTTGATCCCAAGAATGTGGTTCTATCATATAGCCCTCCAAGGAGGTGTAGGATCTAGATTTAGCAAAATTAAGGACTCGGCAATATGGGTGGATCCTGGAGACCCTAAGGCTTGTACGAAAAAAATCTATGACATGTGTATACCTGGATTACATATTTTACCCTTAAAAAGATTTGGTCCCCAAATTTAAACTGATGTAACTAGAAGACCAAGGAGACCTACATGGAGCTTCAAGAATGGGCTTGGATGCCCAACACTGAACATGATACTCTGACTATATTACTCAGACTCTGAGAGACAATGCCATCTTGAAGTCTATTGCTCCACTACTCTAGTTGAAAATGCCAATTGTTACATCTGAGGCTCTCGTCTCTAAGGGCAGCCCTTTCCCATCAAGGTAACAAAGCCCTTACACTGGGCGGCTCCACCCCTAAGGCTAACTTTTTCCACAGGACAAGTCTTAGGTGGACATCTATGCTCCACCACCTCGTGTGCACGTGAGCTCTCAAAAATGGGGGCTAAACTTCACTTTCATCCTTGCTCTATTTCTTTTTTTTTCCTCTTGTATTTGACGTTAACTGATATTACAAGGATTACCAGTCCTCCGTCCCTAAACTTTCGCACCCTCTACATGCATGTCATGGATGGAAATCAAATTGCTCTATATGTTCACATTGAAGATGCAAAACAAACATGGCATTCATATGCCTAATCCTTAACTATCACATGCATCGAAAATCATCTAAAGACAACATGACTTGCTCTAAGATCTCTGAAACACCTAATCATGATAACATGCATTCAAGACATCCAATCATGCTCACGCAATTAAGGTGAACAATGTGCTTCTTATTACTTTGCTAAGCCCATTAATTTCTTACTATTGTGTTACCAAGCTGCAACTTAATGTGATAAATTTCATTTAAGTCTCTTTTATCCTACTTACATGCATGGGTTAGGGAACAAGCATGCGTCCTACGTATATGAATTTTTCAACTTCATTATACAAATTATCTACATCCAAGATTCAAATCACTAAGCCACTTTAATCATGCACATACAATGCCAACCTCAACTAAAACTATAATACATGCATATGGTGCCTTAATTCATGTCACACAATCTCAAATTAATAACACCTTTGCACACGAAACATAAAACAAAACATTCCCCAAACAAAACACAACTTGTTAAAATATTTTCTAGACACCAAGTTTTCCTTATTCTACTTACACATGCACATATGGTCATACACCCCTATTACTTCTTCCTTTAAGTTCTACATTATCATGATAAATCAATCATTCAGGCATAGATAAGGCTCCTAATGATCTATTTGTTTGGATTTTGATCATAGGCAAGAAAACATTCACAGCTTACAACGTTTCACTTCATGCATATGATTAGAAAAGAAACAACATGCAATAGTCAAAATAGTTAGATGCAACTAATATGCGCCATGATCCTAAAACCATTCTAGCAATTCATGTTATGCGTTTACATACTTGGAGACATACTATACTCACACTATGCATCATCATAATGGACATTCAAAACCAGTTAAGCACTTTACATCAAATCGTTAACATACTCCACATGCATTCTATACTTTTATCATGCGAAACATGTTCCTAAACATAAATCATATAGCAATGCGTCTTCAAGGACATGACATGCATGATAGTCATGGTACCTAAGATTACTTTAATTAATTTAACACATCAGAAATAAAATATCAATCCTACAATATGCCTATATGCATGATCCGTGCTCTCATCGGGGTTCTACCCACTGACTCTAGGTCACTCTCAGCGAACTCTTTTCCTTGGGGATCTTAAATTTCTCGCTTCTTTGACATGTGACTCTCTAAGATGACAGGCAATCATTCTTCTTTTATCGTCTCTAATGTATTTGTAACATATGAGTGTACCATATAGGCACTAGCCTCCATGGTGCCTTCTGCTTGTCTAAAAACTAGGTGTGACCAACCGATCCATACTAAGCTTTACTACTCTGGCGGGGCCGCCTTGACCTCTTCATTGTGCAATAATGGGACACGTTGGAGAGGGCACTAAGAGGGGTGGCCCTGGCCAACGGTACCACGTTGGCCTATGTTTAAGCTAATCATTCCCATTCATGCTCCCTTTGATGCACGCCAGCTAAACGTGCTCATTGACTCTCTCTGACAAGTTCGAGTGGTGCGCTCGAGGTGCCATATGTTGGTACAAACTAATGTAACATCCTTCCCAGTATAGGCTCATCCTTAAGTCATGACATCATACTTAGAGTTGTTACTTATTAATTAGCGGACCTTTCTTAAATTTCTATAGCAAGCTCGATTAACATGTGTGATAACTAAGCGTAATTCTATTAAAATATATGACAAAGAAACATAACATTTATTGAATACATAGATAAGTACAAAAGAAAGCTCTTCCAAGAGCTTTAATATAATATGTTCACTATTTCATTTACATAGATATAACTCCAACTAAGTATAGTAAAGTAAAAATATCAACTACTAAACTACTCAATCCTACATTCTTTCACGTAGTAGCCGCATCATTTCTGGATCAACTTGGAGGCGACACTGAACACAAAAACACATAGGGTGAGAATTATACAATTCTCAGGAAGGCAATTCTCCAATTACACAATCATAATTTTATCATCATCGCCCAAGCCACTTTGGTTTATTAAGAAAATGTGATCATGCAATACATATTAAAGATTCATTTTAAAGTTCTAAAATCATCCCTCCAAAATGGCAGCTTTAATAATCAACCACTTAGTGCATATATATCAAAATGTTTCAACAAATAGTAAATCATCTTAGCAACAATTCAGAATAAGATGAGTATGCATATAATACATGCATTGAACTTATCTCAACGTGACATGGTTTCACTTATGGCCATAGAAATCAAATCAGTGCATTTTTTTTCTTTTTATCGACATAGGAAAAACTTAGTTTATACCCAATGGGTATTTGCTGGACAACTCCACAATAGATAGTTTTTGCCAAATGGTATTTATAGTGGATCACACCACACAGGGAAATAGACCCTTATAAAGACTGAGCTCATTCCTATACGTTATCATCGGACTTCATTTTTTTTCATTTCCAAATCATACACAGATCTATTCATAGCCGATACGTCTACTAACTCAAAATTTTTTTGGGGAAGTTTTTTTGCCTTCCCTCATTCAATCTAAGTCTTGTTTCTGTTTTGTCCATATGTCAGAACATGTATGATTGTAGTTTATACATTCTCTTTTCTTTTCCAAATGCATGCATAAATCACATGTCGACATTCATTCACAATACAATTTCAATCATGCCTCATAAACAACTCTTTGCTTCCTCTAGCATGCATTTATGTGTCACAAGTCACATGACTAAAAATTTAACATCAAATATTCATGTCATACTAGAACCAAAATGCCATTGCATTATCAATTCAAGTCTTGGGTTCATTTCCAGCAATTGGTAGATTTCACACTATTGTAGCATGAATTTATTTGTTCATCAAACAATCAATTTAAAGGCTATAAAAATTACCCAAGACACTTCAATGTGTTCACAAGGTTTTATAAAAATTTCAGAGCAAAAAGAGTTCTCTAACTAGGTTAACAAAATTAGACAAAATTGGTGGTCAGAAACCACTCAACCTCAGTTCAAAACCCAAAATTCATAATTTTTAATCTTAGCAAATAATTGAATCAATTCAAAAGAAAAATCATAGTTACACTTTAAGATGTTATCAACATTCACTAAAAGTTCAAAGGAGAATTCAATCATTTGCTATAGTAGAAAAATTAGATAAATTTGTAGCTTCAAGACCAAAAATTCAACAGGACCTATATAGTCTCGGTTCATGATTTTTTTCAGGAGGTAGGAGCCCAAAACAAGGCTCAAGAAAATTCATGAAACTAGCCTAGGATGTTAGTTTCAACATATATTTTTCCTACCTTATGAAAATACCCACAATTCCCTCAAAAAATTCATGAACAAATACTGCCTATACAAAAATTGAAATTTCAGCAAGCATGTTTCAACTTCTCTTTAGCAAAAATGATTTTTCCCAACACCAAACTACTCCACACACACACACACAACACATCACACACACACACACATATATATATATATATATATATATATATATATATATATATATGTGTGTGTGTGTGTGTAATCACACCATGGAACTAGAAAATATCAATTTCCAACAAACCAAAACTAAGACAAACGAAAACGAACAACAAGGTAACAAGAACCCTACTTTTGGTTTCTAAGGGATCCTTGGCTCTAGGTTGCTCCAAGATTGATCCCTTCCACTTAAAAGCTCCCAAATCAACCTCAAATCCTTCCTAAATCAGTGAGGGGTAAGATAGCAAGGTAAGGATTGGTGAGGAAATGAAATTCCAATCGGTTAGTTTGATAGATTATGAAGAGTAGAACAAGTTTTGTAAAGAGAGTTTGTGGTTTTAGTGACTTTGAGCTTAGATTTTTGAAGCTTGAAGTTTGTTAATAGAGGTTTGAGAGGAATAACAATGGAAAGGTTGTATTTTATGCCTCTTGGCTGAAAATGATGATGGTGGGGTGATAAGGTTGGTGGCTTTGTATTTATCTTGAGTTAGATGTCATAATTGTGTAGTTAAAGTATGTATTTCATTCTTTTAAAAGAATATAATGAGATGGATGGCTAGGATTTATTTTCTTGGTCAAAGAATAAGTGGCTCATTTTAACTTGGGAAGCAAGTAGCTTTTTTGTGTTAAAACCACACACCGAAATTCAATGAACGGATAAGATATTGGCTCCGAGTAAAATATAATAAATAAAAGGCCACGATTGAAAATGGTTGGTAAAGGTTACTTGGCCACTAAGTAACTTGTACGATGTTAAAAACCGCACATCAAAACTTACCGATCAGGAAACATTTTACCGGGTAGTCAAATATTATCCGAAATTAATTCTAGGTATAACTTCTCATTCCTTACCATTTCTAACCTTAACCCTCTCTTTTTCAGTCCTGGCCATTCCTGGTCCAATCCTGGGGTTTTGGCTATCCCATGGGCTCTAGGCCCGCAAGGTTCCTAAATTTTTTTTTTAACACGTCCATTGGGCCACCTTCATCATTGCTAAACTTAGATTTTTGAAATTACAACTAATAAAACTCAAATTATTTTTTAAATAATTTTCAAGGTGGTACAACTGATGTGGTGCCGCTATGGTGGAGACAGTGATCAGGTGGCATAGCTCCCCAAGGAAAGGGGAAAATGATAAGAGACCAAACCAAGAGTTCCAAAGAAATAACAGAAACTTTACTGAACCTAGACTTGATTGACTTTCCTATAGGCCTCAAATAACATTGCGTCGATGCAAATGGCCACAGTTCCATTTATATAAACACCATGCTACTTGTGGACACTTGCTCCAATGACATGCAAGGAAACCTATGGCTCTGATACCACTTTATCATGACCCAACTTGGGGACGTGACCGGCACATGATGAGTCCCATCCCATAAGCCTCGTGACCTCTAAGTCTCTCTATATGTATATTTTAATAAGAGAATCCGTTCAAATAAAACGTCATTTCATTTCTAATACAAATCTTTCTCTTGGAAATCAAAAGCATCATGGATGACAAGTTCATAACCATTTTCTAAATTTATTCCTGAATAGAAGGTACATAAATCGTCTGGACAAAATAATCATGAAAGCTATAATTATACAAATACAAATCCAGAATGTACTCATGACATACAAAATGGATTAACTTTATGGTCCCTGGACCATGGCCGCAATGACGCTGAGCACTATATACTAAATAAGAAGAATGCGTCACTCTAAGTGAAGCTACCACTGAGAGTATCCCACTACCAAAGAGGACGTGGCTAGGAAGGAAAGTGATACTATATCTATAAAGGAAAAAGGAAGAGGGGTGAGTTTTATCTAAAACTTAGTAAGTGAATTCTCACTTGCAACTCCCTTCATGCGACAACAACAGGATGCATAAAATCATGATAATAATAATAATATCAATAATAACAACAACAACAATAAAATAAAACAAGCTCCAAAGCATTTTTCATGTTTATATATATATATATATATATATATATATTGAATCAATCCTAACTTTCAAATGCATAATCAGTAGGACTTGAACATAATAATTATATCTATAAATATACTAACTATTTATTTCAATAGAAAAGAAATGCTTAGTCCCAGGAGAGATGAGCTTCCGTATGTAATCTTACCCTCCTTGCGAATCTTGGCGATTTAAGGGATTGCCTCCATGGCTATCTACTAGGTTTGCCTCCATGGCTGTTTACTAATATTGTCGCCATGGCCGTTACTATTATTGCCTCCAAGCCGTTTATTGTATTGTGTACGCCCTTGATTTTCCTAATTGAGTACAAAATGACCAAAATGCCCCTGAGGTCATTTTAGAATTCAGGTAGCCGACACCGGTCCTCGAATGGGTTAACTCAATGTTCGAAGGGGATTATGTTTGTAAGGTTGAGATCGAGGTGAAAATCTCGCTTTCCAACTTCCGCAATGACCGAAATACCCCTCCTGTTCTACGCGGGAAAAGGTGCCGTTTAGCCGAAACTTTTCCAGGAAGTTTGGAATGATGTTTATAAGTGGGTTTTGATGTTTGGTTTGGCGAGGTCCGGGAGTTTTAGCGAAATTACCATTTTGCCCTAGAACGTGTCCAGTGCACTAATGACGTAATTAGTTGAACCTAAGCAATATTAGGCTCTAATCGAAGATTAATTTATTTTGAGAATTAATTTAGAGTCAAAATGATTTATCAAGGTTGGTTAGAAACTAAAATTGCTTAGTCAAGTTCTAATTACATTCTTTAATTCAAGATTGTCTAATCAAAAAGTAATGAATAGTGTTTTTCTCTCTCCAATTTCCTTAAATCAAGGAAATTTGTCTACCACCTTTTTGACCAAAAGAATTATTTTAAAATTGTTAATCTAGTTAGAATTTTCCCCCAAAAGCCACAAATTTTGAGTTCAAATTTCATCCAAAAAGGCTATGTAAAAGCTAGGATTTGACTACACCTAAGCTAGCACTTTAACCAAGCTTCCAAGACAAGCTTTGGAAGATATTTTCCTTCCTCCCAAAGCCAAAATTTCAACTAGCTCTTCCCCCTAAATCAGCCACAACATTTCATTCTTTATAAATACCACACCTTGGAAAGCTTGGACACCTTTTTGATCATTTGCTAAGTTGAGTTTCCTTGTGTAACGCCCAATTTTTACTGTAATTTTTACTATCATTAGGAATTACCGAATTACCGTAGGTAAATATTATATAAAATTTGAGACCAAACAATCCTTAATAAAGGAATATAACGTTAGAAGAGAAGTTAGGAGCAATTCGTGCAAGTATTGCAAACCCCAATTTTCTACGTGTAAAATGACCAAAATGCCCCTGAGGTTATTTTACTAGAAAATGAGGATCGTGGGCCCCACCCATCCTCAAGGGGATGTTTTGATGTTAATAAGGGATTGTTTGTGTTATGTGTGTTAATAGAGGAGAAGAATCCTAATTTTGAGTTCGACGCGCAAATGACCAAAACGCCCTTACCCTTTTAACTCCAATTGCGTGCCGACTTAGCCCGAACCTCACTAAAATGTGTTAAAAGGTGTTTTTAAGCCATGATTAACCATTGGTTAAGCTCGGGTGGTCCGGGCAATTTTTAAGTAAAATGACCGTTTTGCCCCTCTTTGTAGTTTTACAAATTTTGAGATTTTTGATTGTCTAACGAAACCTAAGCAATATTAGGCTCAAATTAAAGCTTATTAAATTCTAATTACTAATCTAGAGTCAAAATTATTTATTTAGATTGATTAGAACCTAAAATTGCTTAAAACACCCAAATTGCTTAGTAATTCACTTAAACCCTTAACCGTAAATTCTCTAAATTGCATGAATACCTTGCCTACACCTAAAAAATACATGGAACACACAAAATCCTCTTCCACAAGGCTGTAATGCACGAAATTATTGAGTAATAAGTCAGAAAATTATTACACAAAAATCCAAAGAATGAAAACAAAGAATCATGAAAACATGGAAACATGATTCCATGTTTTAAGCCACCAAACAAAATGATTTTTCTTCCTTATTTTTTTTCTCTAATTTTTGGTCAGATTTCTTTCCTTCCTTTGTCCATTTATGAGCTGCAAAATCTCTATAAATAGGCATGCTTGAAGATAGTTTAGATGCTTAGTTCATAACTTACACAAATTCTAGTCTTAGGAGCACCAAAAGCTTTCTTTCTTTCTTTCTCTTGGTTGAATTCTCCCTTCAGCTTTTCAAGGATATTTTGCTTCATTTCACTCAAGGAAACCAAGTTCTCTTCCTTTCTTTCAAATCAAATTAGGTAGGGAGGTGTTTCTAAGTTCATTTTATGCTAAGACAAGTTATGTTTCTAGCTCAAAAATGATGTTTTCATGAGCTTTCTTTTAAGTTTTCATTTTCAGTTTCTTCTTCCTTTCTTTTTAAAGTATTTTGGCCATATGGCCTAGCTTATGATGAGACCATGGTTTGATGATGAGATTCTTGAGTGTTGGTTGCAAAGCTTTCACAAGTTAGATCTCTAAAACTTGAAGGTTTCACTAGTTTCCAAAGCTTCTAAAATTTCAGTTTTTCTTTCCTTATTTTCCTTTCATGGTTTCGGCCAAATGGCCTAGGAAGGAATGAAATGATGGCTTGATGATGAGGACCTTGAATATGGGTTGTAAATCCATCACAAGTTAGGCCTCTAAAGCTTGAACATTCCATTTAATGCAAAACTTTAAAGAATAATGTTTTTATCTTGAGATGTATTTTTACTTTGTCTTGCTAAGATACATATATTGGGTTGAAAACATAATTCTCTTAAAGTCTTGAAGGAGCTCTAGTAAAGAGATTAAGTGAACTTGCATCCACGTTTAAGTTTATGCCTTGCACAGCCATATTTATTTTATGTCATAACTAAATTCTCAAGAATAAATAAATGAACTTGCATATCTCATGTTTAAATTTCAAGCTTGCATTTCATGTTTAAATTTCAAGTTGTCACTTAATCTCTAAAGATAATAAAGAAGTTGCATCTCATGTTTATTTTATGCTCTCACTTTATTTTATAATGGCTAAAAGAGTCAATGCATGGCATGTTTATTTTATGTCATCACCTAAAAATCCTAGAGCTCAAAGACTTGCTTATGAATCATAAGCGAAGAAATGAGATAATTGGAGTTAAAGAATTTATTCTTTAAGAAGTCTTGAGAATTGGAGCTTAAAAAATGTAATTCTCATCCCCTCACCCCTATGCGGACTACCGCCGCTTTGCTTAAGATTCTCTTCTCCTCTACCTGCGGATTACCGCCGTCCAGTTTCTTGCATCATGTTTATATTACAAGTTCTTGCATCATGTTTAATTTTCAAGTTATCACCTTAAATCTTAAAGATAAAGAAATGGAATTGCATATCATGTTTATAATTCCAAGCTATCACCTTATAAAGATAAGATTAAAATAAGGTTGCATAGCATGGTAATAATTCAAAGATGTCACCTAAATCTCTAAAGCTCAAGACTTGCTCCTTTTATCTTAAGTGAAAGATTTAATTATGAACATTCTTTCAAGTTATAAATCGGTCCCATGGTTAATTTAGGCCTAAAGTCCTATGACTTCTTTCAAGTTTAACAAAAGGAATTAGTTCTAAAAGAGTTTTAAAACTTTGTAAGAATTTTATGGGAAGCTAGTAATTTATGTGTACTTAAAATGTGATTTGATGCTTATTAAGAATTTGGTGTCATTGATTGATTCCCTGGTTTGTATGTTATAGTTGTTGTTGCAAACAATGAAAACTTATGCATGAAATAAAGACATATTCTGTTTCCTGGAAGAAAGTGTATCCTGTAAGAGTGCAATTTGGAAAGATTCTGACTAAGGAAAGATTTGGTATTTAAGCGTGTCCATTGTGACCCACCTCTCTTGGGAATCTCCAGATGCATGATTACAGTTGGTATATATTATTTCGGCATAAGACTATAAATGAGAAAATGTTATGATGATTATGAATGAAGAATTGTATTATGATATAACATGCAAAGACTTAAAGGTGACTCAAAATATATGAGAAAATGATCCTTTGGACCCGTCAAACTATAGGCGGTGAAAAGGTGATTCTTGCCCCCTGTTCTCTCAAAAGGGTAGAGAGGAATTTTTACTTATCAAAAGGGATAAGTATGTGCTGGTGACGACTAGCAAGGTATGAGCTCATAACCTAGATTACTCCCAAAAGGGTGGAGTATAGGGTGGCCCAGGAAAATGATGATGAAAGTAACTTTAAGTCACCTAAGAAACTAAGTAAATGCATTATGTGAATATGATGTTCTGCTATGCATAGTATTTATGAGATGATGATGAGAAATATGATATTTATGCATAGTATTATGAAATGATGATGAGGAATATGATGTGATTTTATGCATAACTATGTTATTATATATGAAAGGAAAAGTTCATTATAAACATGACATGCTAAGTTTATGATGCATTATAAGACGCATGATAAAACGAACCTCGGTAAAGTATATTTTCGAACTTAATAAATCAATCTTAGCATGCTCACTATTTCATAATAACCCGAGGTTCCTGGGGACGATGATGATGACACAATGCATCATGAGGTGAGTACCCTACTGAGATTCTTTTTATAAGTTTCTCACTCCCTCTATTTTCTTTCCATCTCGTCTTTAAAAAGAAGGAAGCGTTCGTGAATCACATTGAGGCTCACCATAGCTGAACTTGAATCCTGCTAGTTTCACTCGTATATTTCAGATATCTATCCCTATCCCTGGAGTGTTATTACTAGGTGCCATTAATGGATGTCCTTCCATCCATATATTATTTATGTTTTATTAGATTGCCTACACTTAGTCTTATTCTTTGGTAGGCAAAATATCTATATGATATGTAATTATGGATGCTGGATGATGGAGCCAATATATTATGATGTGATGTTTGTAAATTCCTATGTGTCTTTTAAATTTTGCTAAATCTTTCACGTTAAGCGCGGCTCACGTTTTCAATTATGTTAAAAAAAAATGGCTCGTAATTTCACTAAGTATTTTCAAAGCATGATTAAGGAACTGAAGCAAAGAGTAAAGTCTAGTAATTAATCAATTACCTAGGTGTATTGGGTTAATTATTAGGGTGTTACACCTTCTCTCATTTCTCTCATTTTCCCTTCCTCTAAGTTCTTTTTCTTCCTTCCTCAAAGAACCACCACCACCACCTTGAGCCACCACAAACCACCTCAAACCACCACTCTCATACCTTAGAACACCTCCTAAACACCAAACATCACCATTTCCAAGCTTGCATCCTCAAGGAAAAATCATCTTTCTTGAGAACCTTTGAAGGCCGAATCCTTGTTGCTCACCAAGAGAAGATTTTGTCTTCTCATTTCCTTGCAAACTCAAGCTTTCTTTCAAAGCTTTCAAGATTTCATTTGGTAGGGGTTTTCTTTCAAGTTTTCCTTACTTTATTTGAGAAAAGTTTCTAGTTTTCTCTTGGTTTCAAACTCTTTTTCTTCCTCCTTGTATTTTCGACCATGAGGCCATTTTATAAACCAATCTTTAGCTTGATGATGGGGTCTCATGGAGATAGTTTGGTGTTTGCCATGAGAGAAACCTCTAAAGCTTGGATCTTGGTCTTGGACCATATACAAACTCAGTTTTTCCTTTTCTTTGCAAGATCAAAGTTCTGGTTTTTCATTTCCTTTCCTTTATGATTTCTCCTCCTTGGTTTTTCCTAGTTCAAAGTTTTGGCCTTCATTCCTCTAAGGTTTCGGTTTTTCCTTTTTGCCTTGTTCAAGCTTTGGTTTTTCTTTCTTTTTCTTCAATGGTTTCGGTTTTTCCTTTCCTCTCTTGAACAAAGTTTGCTAAAAATGTTAAGGTAGCCCTTTTATGTTTGTTTGAAAGGTTGTCTCTTGAAAAATCATTTCCTTGAGCTTGATGATGGTGTTCGAAGAACATAAGACTTCCTTGGTGTCTTGATGCTAAGAACTCTAAAGCTCACTTTATGATACATAATGGGTTGAGGTTTTTATGTTCCTTTAAAGTCTTGTAAGAGCTCTAGTTAAGATTAAAAAGGAGTTGCATTCATGTTTACTTTTATGCTTTGCATAGCATGTTTATTTTCAAGCTATCACTAAGTAACTTAAAGATTAAAACAAGAATGTGCATCATCACTTAATAAATCTCAAAGCCTACCTATTTCAACCTTAAAGTTGATTGTTGATTTAGGGTAAACACCCCAAGAGGCCTAGAGCACTAAAATAAAGAATTGAACCTTGCATTTCATGTTTACTTTCTTGTTTATCATGTTTATATTTTACGCTATCACTTAAACTCTAAAGATAATAAATGAGTGCACCTCATATTTATTTTATGCTCTCACTTTATTTTCTAAAAGAAGAGTAAAATGAGTTGCATAACATGTTTAAATTTATGTCACCACCTAAATGGTCTAGAGCTCAAAGACTTGCCCAAGTATCCTATGTAAAGTTTCTAAGAAAATGTGATTTTCTTTTCTCCTAGGAGCCTTTCGGCCTTGTGGTGATGAGGATGGACTTGGTGTGAGTTCATCTAATCACAAGTGTTCATAGCTCATGTTTTGGTAATTTTTCTAAGCTTAGGAGTACCTAAGGAACATTATGAATGAGATTATATGTTTTAAATCTATTTTATGAGAAAATTAATTTAGCTACTGCCCTCATGTATATTTACATGATTTTAATGAGATAAATTAGTTTCTAAAGGAGTTTTGAGGTTCTAAAATTATTCCAAGAGAAAACTAGCAACTTGTATGCTTTTTAATTCATGAAATTGTGTGACTTATGGGCTTTACTTTTCGGTTCTTCCGTCTCATGTTTGGCCACTGTATTAAATCTGTTTTATGGTGTTAAAATGTGTAAAATTATGTTTGAGTGAAGCAAGGAACGTTTTAGAGGAGTTGGATAAGTATAAGTAACAATAAAGGACTTAGAATGAGAATTTTAGAACCCTTTAAATGCACAATTTATGCATTCTGTTCCAGCAAGTTTAAAATTAAGGAAAATGGTTTATAATTAGTGGATATGTGTAAGAACCTCTCATAATTGGTTTAGGAATTAATTATAAAGCCGTAGGCGAAGACGGATCTAAAAAGGTCAAAAATGGAGATTTTAGAGCCCCGTAAGCATGTGATATTTTCTGCCCTTAAGTATAAGGTGCTGTTTGGATTTTTAGTAAACATAAAACTTAGTAAGAATTATAGGTAATGAACCCCTAGTTGAGATAAAAATGTAATACGGACATTAGAATATTTGGAACTCAAGGTTAAGACCCGCAAGGGGCAAAACATAAGATATCTTAAGTTAAGGAAATGTGATGTAAGGAATGAGAGTGATGAGTATTGGTTGATGTATGTGAATGTTTTAAATATCATGAGTATGAAAATGTATGGATGTGTGGCATGTTTCTATGATGATGTGATACGCTATGTTTAAATGCATGAAAATATGAGACATGAATAAAGGATATGTTATATGATGTATTATGATTGTACACTTATGTTGCATCCATACAAGATATGTTAATGTAAAAGTTATATGCCGAGATGCATTTCTCCTGCTACGGTGAGGAGAAAGTAAACCCGTGGGGGTATGGACGTCGAGCCATACCAAGCGGACAAAGTCACTGGTCTTAACCAGTTGATGCGTTTCCAAGAAAGAAAAGAGATATGTTAATGTAAAAGTTTTATGCGAGACGCATTTCTCCTTACGAGAAGAAAGTAAACCCGTGGGGGTATGGACGTTGAGCCATACCGAAGCGGACAAAGTCATTGGTCTTAACCAGTTGATGCGTTTCCAAGAAAGAGATATGATTCCCCCTCTATTTTTCCCCGTATAAATCTAGCGACGGCTAGTTAGGATGAGCTCATTCTAGGCAATAGGTGATGAGGAGTTTTGGTGACCATGATAAAGGCATGTTGGGTGGATTTTGGTGACCATGATGAGGGTGGAATAATGGAAAAAGTTATGAAAGGAACTCACAAGTTCAATTATGATAAAGTAAAAGATGCACATGCATATGTTTTGTTGATATTTCATTGATACTTTGATTAAGTTATATGTGCTATCTATGTGTACTGTCATGCTCAAGTATTGCCATGCATACATAGAATATATGTTGCATTCATGTCATTAAGACCCATGTTAAAAGACACCCACTTCGGATAAAAAGAACTTGAGAAATGTAAAATTGAATCTTATGCATGCACACCCTTTCATAATAAGACCGAAGTGGCTGGGCGACGACGATGACACTTGTGTTAGAGTTTGGAAGCCTGCTGAGAATCTTATATAGATTTCTCATCCCTTTTCCTTTCTTCCATGTCGTCTCCGAGGCGAGTGATGCGGATGTTCGTGATCCTTTGTGAGGCGCAAGTTTAGGAATCACACTACCCACTTGGATTAGGTCGAGCGGAAGCGCGAAGATTAGTCTAGTAAAGTTATAGTAATGTCTAGCGTTGGGTTCATGTACGTTCATCTTTTGTTTATGTTTAGTATCTTGAGATGTCCTCATGTTCGAAGGACATCGTAGTTATGATGTGACTATGATATGTTAATATAAATTATGTTGTGACTATTCCATGACTTGTTTCTATATGTTATGATAATGTCTATATGTTGGCTATATCATGTGTGTATTAATCGTTATGTATATGCACGCGTGGCTCGCATTTTGAATCTTAAATTCAAAAAGAGAAAAATTTAGTCGTATTTTATTACCCGTATTTTAAATAAAGATAAGTCAAGTTTTAAAACGAAGACGTAACCGCTAATAATTAGCCGAATGCGACTTGAGCGTATTAGGTGAAAGTTAGGGTGTTACATATTGCCTCCATGGCTATTTCATAATATTGCCTCCATGGTGGTTTCATAATTCTTATCATATATAACTCAATGAAAATAAATAAAATCAACAAAATTGAAATTTCATAACTAGAAGGGTGGGTCTTCCCCTGCGAATAAGAACCCCTACATTCTTAATACTCTAGAGTTCTGAACTCATATATTTCTAACAATCTTACTTCAGCATAACTACGATTGTGAGAATCGTGCCCAAGGGATCACCCACTTGTAGACATTCCAATTTCAAGCCCAGAATATGTAGTTGTTACGAATCATACTAAATTTTGTACCTCTTGGTATCATAAAACTGAAGTTCTAAATCCATATCTTACGTTAAAGTATTCTCATAAAATTAAAAAAAAAACAATAATAATTTATATTATCTTTAGAATCATTTCCAAAATCATGCAATAATGCTGCAATCTAATGAGAATAGCTATAGTGATCCACATAGAGGCTATAAGATTCGAACCCGCTCACCTGGAGGGTGGAATGCAACATCCTCCGAGTACAATATCGTCCTTAAGTCATGACATTATACTTAGGAGTTGTTACTTTTAAATTTGCGGAGTTTCTTAATTATCTATAGCAAGATCGATTGAATCATGTAGCAACTAAGTCGTAATTCTATTAAAATATATACAACAAAGAAACATTACATTTATTGAATCCAATGTCAAGTACAAAAGGAAGCTCTTCTATGAGCTTTACTACACATCCGTTCTCATTTATAATTACATACATATATCTACAACTACGTACAACCGATATAAGCTTTAGACAATAAACTACTACAAATCTTATTCCTGTTGTAGCAACTCCATAGTAAGATAGGTCAACCTGGAGATGACACGAAAACACAAACATGTAGGGGTGAGAATTATATAATTCAGGAGGGATTTCCCCTAGATACACAAAAATAAATGTCATTGTCATTGTTCCAGCCACTTCTTATTAGGAAAAGGGTGATCATGCACTACATAACAAATAGTTCATTTTTAAAGTTCCAAATCATACCTTCAAAGTGGGTTACTTTTAATAATCAGTCACTTAGTGCTCCTATATCATAAAGCTCATAGCCATAGTAAATAATGTTAAACAAAATGATCCAATATGATGTGAATATGCATATGCTAAATATAGTGAAATTATATTAAAATGTCCTTGATATAATCAAAGTGGTTCCATTTTTTCTTATGACCACAAAATTCAATGTAGTGCATTTTTCTCTTTTCATCAACATAGAAAAGACTTAGTTTATAACCAACAGGTAATTGCCATGGACAATGGACGTCTTCATTTTTCCTATGTGAAAAAATGACTAAAATGCCACTGAGGTCATTTCTGCCTAGAAACCAAGGCGGCTGGTCCAGGCTATCCTCAAGGGGTTCGTCTAATGTTTGAAGGGGATTATTTGTGTTATGGAAGTGTTAGAGGCGAAATCTCAATTTCCTGGTTTTTTCCGTGTGTAAAATTACCAAATTGCTCCTAAATAATTTACACGGATTAAGTGACAATTGAACTTGGCCATCACCCTGGAATTCGAAATGTTAATTATAAGTGTTGCATGACATCTGGAAAGTTCCGGGAGTTCTCGTGTAAATTTACGTTTTTACCCTAATGGGTGCTAAATGAGCTCAATTAAGCGATTAAGGAAATATATACAATATTAGGCTCTAATTAAAGATAAATTAATTTTATCTAGTAATTTTAAGTCAAATTATTTATGTGAGGATAATTAAGGCCTAGGTTTGTTTAAGGAAGTTCAAATTCCCTTCTTAATCAAAGACATTATGTCATGTTATAGCAAATAGTAATTTCTCTCTCATTTCCCTAAATTTAGGAATGTGTTGGAGTTTGAATTTCAAACTAATAGAGGTTAATTCAAACTAAGGGTGTAAGACCACTCTCTAATCATGTCTTTAAAGGCCTTAAACACATGGTTACTAACCTAAATACCCAATTACCAATCCCTAACTCTTTGCCTAATTAAATCTATCTCTAATTCATGTTCTAACACACATGAAAATTAGAAATTTGCCCCCAAAGGCAGCCAAGAGACCTAGCCTCCCCTTCCCCCCTCCCAAAAAAAATTCTCACCCTCATATTTTAATTTTTACACACTAACACCCACAAAAACTCTCATTTTTCACTATTTACTTTTTTTGCCAAGACTTTTGTGTCAAAAAAGAACTCTTGCATTGTCTCAACTCAAGCTCTCTTCTTCCTCCTCCACCTTTAAGAAACCTCCACCCTCAACCTCCTCTTAATTTCAAACCACCACACCTCCATCATAGATCATCTCTAAGACACATAACCTTCCCATCCCTAAGCTCAAGAACACAAGAAAAATACTCTTGGTAGGGGCTTTATTTTGAAGCTCTTTCTTTTTCTTCCTTTCATTTTTGGATTTGATGATAGTTGAATGGTTGAGTTTGTGTCTTTTCTTTCTCTCCATTTCAGTTTGAGCTTCTCTTTTCCTCCTTTCTTTTCGGTTTTGTTGTTGTTGGATGGATAAAAATCATGGCTTGATATGAGAGATCTTGATGGTAGTTTTGATATCACCATGTGCTTGACCTCTAGAGTCCAAGGTTTGGTTCGTTTTCGGTTTTAAAGGATAAGACATGTAGAATACTTGTTGGTTTCTTTGAAATATTATTTTGCTTTCTTTGATGTTTGAGACCATGGCTTGATGATGAGGGTTTCTAGACGATGGTTGTGGAATCATCACATTTGTAACCCCTAAAGCTTAAGACTTGATTTCATTTTCAAAGAGACATGATAAATAAAATGTTGGTTGGTTTTCTTTGTCTATTTCTTTTGAGCTTGATGGTGAGTCCAAGAGATGAGGTTCTTGGAACCATGATGTTAAAGGACTCTAAAACTCACTTCCATTTTGTAAGATTGATTGGGGATTAAAGAGTTCATTCTTTAAAAAGTCTTGAGTTTGGAGCCTAATAAGATATAAAAGTGGATTTGCATTCATGTTTATGATTCAAGCTCTTGCATTTCATGTTTATGTCTCCAAGCCTTGCACATCATATTTAGATTTCAAGTCATCACCTTAATCTTAAAGATAAGAATATGGACATGTTTCCAAGCCTTGCATATGATATTTAGATTTCACGTCATCACCTTAATCTTAAAGAAAAGAAAATGGACTTGCATTTCATGTTTACATTTCAAGTCTTGCACATCATATTTAAATTTCCAAGCATCACTTTAAAATGATAAGGATTAAGAAGAAGATTTGCATAGCATGTTTATGTTTCTAGCCATCACCTAAATCTTTAAGGTTCAAGACTTACCTCTTTTAACTTAAATGGAAACATTGATCATGAACACACCTTGATCTACATGTGTTTTTACCCCAAGAGGGTATTGGATTGAAGTTGGTTTTATTTTCTTTTTGGGGCTTGAATCTTGCTCCCATGATGTATAAAGAAATTTTATAGGATTTGAGGGCTCAAGAGGAGTGGAAATGTATTCCCTAAGGGATTAGAATCCTAATGATAAAATCTTTAGTTTTAATAAAGAGCTTGTTTAGTTTTGTGAAAATGTGAGTATGATTTCAAAAAGAATGTTAGAATGATATTTTAATGGTCTTGGAATGAAAGAGTAGCTTGAGTTATGTTAAAACTTTGGTTCTTCAAATTTCGGATTCTAGTAATCGATTATCAGCCTATGTAATCGATTACCACCATACTCTTTGTGCCCTTGAACAAGTTTTTGACTTTGGTAATCGATTATCAACACATGTAATTGATTACCAGGACCCAAATGTATAAATAAGTGTGTCCTAAGCAAGATAATGAGGATTGATGACCATACATGCTTAAGTTTTGAGTTATGTGAATGATGATCCCTATATGTTATATATATAGCCTGTTAACATAGCATATGCATTAGCTCCCCTCCTTGATTTCCTGCATAATGGGTAGGAGCATGTTTACCTTTCAATAAAATGTTGATGATGGCATGCTTATGTGAATCATTTTATGATGAATTGCAATTATGATTAAGATATTTGAGATGCATAGTTAATGTGTTCTATGAGCATGAAATGTTAATTGACAAGTTATGATGATGTGACTAAATGCTTATGTTTACATCTCTAAGTAACATGCTAAGAGTTAAGGTGACATAAGATACGTAAATGATCCTCTAGACTCCAGGAATTAATGGTTAGGAGAGGTGATCTAATAAGGACCCTTTAGACTCTAGGAATTAATGGTTATGAAAAGGTGATCCTATGCCCCCTATCCCGCACTCTGGAGTCGAGAATTAGCTTATCAAGAGGATAAGTGTAGACTAGTGACGACTAGTTAGGTATGAACTCATAACCTAGAACTCTTAAAGGGGAGAGTATTAGGGTGGCCCCCATGGAAAAGAGAATAAGAAGTTTAAGTCACTTAAAAGAATAATGAGGAAAGATCATGTTAGAATAATTTGCATTCTCTATGTTGTGCCCACTTAATATGATTCTATGATATCTAGCTTATGGCATCGACATGCATTCATGACTTAGTATGCGTATTCATGTATTAAGATTCATGCTAAAATGTACAGGCCTTGACTAATGGTATTTGAAACTAATAATTAACCCTATGCATATGCTCCCCATTTTTATAATGAAGCCCGAGGTTCTTGAGGACATAGATGATGACACATATTAGGAGCCATATTAGATTTTTATATAAGTTTCTTATCCCTTCTTCTTTCTTTCCATCTCATCTTCAGGTAGATGGCAACATTCGTGATCTACGTTGATACTCCCACCTGGGAGATGCACTTTGATGTCACTCACTAGACTTATCACTTTATGGGTTGATGTGTTGTCTGCCTTTTTGTCTTCATGGAGTGCTCCTTTGCATACCTGGCTAGCTATAGGTTTTCAACTGCCTCATTTGCTGATGACCTCATTTTTTAGCATGCCCGTCCACGTGGAAAGTAGATTCCCCATACCTGCCCTGCTACTTCAGCCCCGATATCCCGTCTACGTGCCATTATCATCACCTCGCCCACTGAGCCATGGTCAGTCCCATTTGATGATTCACCCAGCTTCTCTTGATGGTTCTCCCCACCATTCGTATGATGTGGGGAGTTGGTAGTGATAGAGATATCCTCACGGGCCAATGAAAGGAGCCACCCCGCCGAGTTGCCCATGTTTGACCTACCCACCGTCTTACACCCTGAAGCTGGCCCGTGGATTAGATACCTTCCTCCTCCCAAAGCGAGGAGTAGGAGCTGAACGGACCTCTGAGCGCCTACACATATTTTATGGATTAGGATAGCCTTCTTTTGCCTTTTTGATTTAGAGGTTATCTACCTAGGCGCACCCAGAAAAGTAGTGAGGAGGAGATTTAGCTTTTGGTATTTAGCTTTCTTTTCATGTTTTCTATGGATGACTATACTTAACCCAACCTTTGTTGGTGGGTAGGATGCTATTCTATATATACGTATATTTTGGTATGCAAAAGAGAACAATTGATGTTAGTGATATATGAATCCATGATAATATGATTATGCTCCTGATTTTTGTGGTATTGATATTGCATGTGTACTCGTAATATGTTTTGCTCCTTTCGCCTTGTAAGTGAAGGAGCGCGCTCATGTGTTGTTTTAAGTTCAAAAAAAAAAATTCACCCATATTTTTGCAAAGTATTTTACAAATCTTAAAGTTAAGAACTGAAACAAAAGATTAATGACTAATAATTAACATGAATGCATCCTAAGTGTATTGGGTTAAACATTAGGGTGTTACAACAACTCCATAAATGAGAAATAGACTACTTATAAGGACTTGAGCTCATTCTTATATGTGATCATCGAACTTCATGTTTTTCCTTTCCAAATCTCACAGATCTATTCCTAGCCGATATGTCTATCGACTCATAATATCTCTAGGGAAGTTCCTTTTTTTGCCTTCCCTTTTACCCAACATAAGTTTTGTTTCTGTTTCATCCATATGTCAGAATATGCACGATTGAAGTTTATATATTCTCTTTTCTCACATAATTGAATCATGTACTTTTCTTTTCTCAAATGCATGCATAAGCCATATGTAGGCATTCAATCACAAGTGATTTCAATCATGCCTCATAAACCAATCTTTAAAGTCACTAGCATCCATTCATATACATCATACTTGAACAAAATATGCCATTATATTACCAATTCAAGTCTTGGGTTCATTTCCAGCACATGGACAAATTTTTATACTAAAGTAGCAAAATTAAGTTGCAAATCAAACAACCAATTCAGAAGGTATGAAAATTACCAAGACACTTCAATGTGTCCACAAGGTCCTATAAAATTTCAGAGCAAAACAAGGTATTTAGTTGTATTAATAAAATTAGACAAATTCAAAGGTCACAAACTACTCAGTTTCAATGAATAGTCATAAGTATTGATTTTATTACCCTATCAAATGATCATATAAAGTCTTACAAAAATTCAGGGTTTGACTTCAAGATGTCCTCAATATCTTGTAAAAATTTTAGCTCAAGAATCGATCATTTGGTATGATAAAATTAGACAATTTCAATGTCCCAGATTTGACTGTCAGGCAGCAACATAACCAATTTAGTTCTTGATTCTTTTAAACATAGCAAAAGTGCCCATAATGGCTCTAAATTTTTACTGGAGACACCTTAGTATGTTACATCCCATAAAATTTTCAGCTCAATCAGGTTCTATAAATAGGTAAAAAAATTGAATAAATTCCTTGCTTAAAAGCTGGGATTTTCCAGCAACAAGGTTCAAAGTATATTTTTGGAAAAAGGATTTTTAACATCATCCAATCAATCCACCAAATTAAACACATCAATATTTATCTATCATCAACCAATACATCTAAAAAATTCCAGCCAAATCAATCAGAAAAATTCAAAGAAAAATTGGAAAGCCCTACTTTGGTGGCTTTAGGGATCTTGGCTCCAAAGGTGATTCAAGAATGATTTTCTTCACTTCAAAGCCTTTAAACCAACACCAAATGCTCCCTTAGGCAGCAGGTTATGAGCTCTCAAAGTAGAAAAGGTTGATGGATTCAAAATTTGATCATATAACTCCCTTAGGAGTTATGTTTTTCTTTAGTTTTCTTAGAATTTTTTGTTTATTGATAATTAGTTTTAGTTTTCATAGGTGTCTCTTTAACATCATTTGGTTCAAATTCTTGCATGATTACACTCACATTAACCTTGCATTCTAGTTGTGTTTTCCATTGGGTTGTAGCTTTTTAGAAGAAGAATTAGGGAAGCATTTGAGCTAGGCGTGCAAAGGAGCAAGACTTGAAGTTGAAAGGATGTTAGAAATCTATGGAGCATAGAAATCCATGCTGGAGCATGAGTCCTAAAACTGAAGTCACGCTCCAGTGGCAACCTATGCTACAGCGTGAGTTGCTGTCATAGTTCTTATCTTTTTACTTAAGCTACGCTCAGCGTAGCCATAGCCACGCTCCAGTGTGGTGCACAAACCGACATGTGGACTGGGCCTCTGGCTTTTGGCAGCCCATAATTGACATAAACACACTAGCAAGGCATCAGGATTAGATACGAAATGGGGAAAGATTGAGGCTAGAGCTTGGAGCTTTGAGAGGAAGGGGGTTAAAGCTTCAAGAGCTTGAGAGAAAGATCTCTTGGGATTGTTCTTCAACTCTTTGTGTATTTTTCCTTGTTCATGGCCTCTTCTTATCTTTCTTTCATATTTGTTGTTTTTATTTCATTTTCTATTATGTGTAACTAAACCCTCTTTGCTTAGGGTGATTTATGGATGTAACACCCTAATAATTAACCCAATACACCTAGGAGGATCTGATTAATTACTAGACTTTACTCTTTGCTTCAGTTTCTTAATCATGCTTTGAAAATACTTAGTGAAATTACGAGCCATTTTTTTTTTAAACATAATTGAAAACGTGAGCCGCACTTAATGTGAATGATTTAGCAAAATTTAAAAGACACATAGGAATTTACAAACATCACATCATAATATATTGGCTCCATCATACAGCATCCATAATTACATATCATATAGATATTTTGCCTACCAAGGAATAAGACTAAGTGTAGGCAATCTAACAAAACATAAATAATATATGGATGGAAGGACATCCATTAATGGCACCTAGTAATAACACTCCAAGGATAGGATAGATATTGAAATATACGAGTGAAACTGTAGGATCAAGTTCAGCTACCCGTGAGGCCTCAATGTGATTCACGAACGCTTCTTTCTATTTCTGAAGACGAGATGGAAAGAAAAATAGAGGAGTGAGAAACTTATAAAAGAATCTCAGGGTACTCACCTCATGATGCATTGTGTCATCATCATCGTCCCCAGGAACCTCGGGTTATTATGAAATAGTGAGCATGCTAAGATTGATTTATTAAGTTCGAAAATATACTTTAGAGGTTTATCGTTTTAATCATGCGTCTTATAATGCATCATAAACTTAGCATGTCATGTTTATAATGAACTTTTCCTTTTATCAACACATCGTATTCTTCATCATCATATCATAAATACTATGCATAAAAGAACATCATATTTCTCATCATCATATCATAAATACATAAATACTATGCATAGAAGAACATCATATTTCCCATCATCATCTCATAAAATGCTATGCATAGAAGAACATCATACCATAATAGCTATGCACAAGACATGATGCACATATTTCATTCCTTTAGTGTCCTAGGTGACTTAAAATCTTGTCATCATCATCATTATTTTCCTTGGGGCCACCCTATACTCCACCCTTTTGGGAGTAATCTAGGTTATGAGCTCATACCTTACTAGTCGTCACTAGCATATACTTATCCCTTTTGATAAGTTAAAATCCCAACTCTACCCTTTTGAGAGAACGGGCTAGGGGGCAAGAATCACCTTTTCACCACCTCTAGTCTGAAGGGTCTTAAAGGATCATTTTCTCAAGATCACCTTTTCACCACCTATAGTCTGATGGGTCCAAAGGATCATTTCCTCATGAGTTTAAGTCACCATTAAGTCTTAGCATGTTAAATCATAATCATCAAGATGCATGAACATTCTCATTGTTTGCAATAGCAATTATAACATGCAAGCCATGAAATCATTCAATAATATCAAATTCTCAGTAGGCATTGCATCATCATATAACTTACATTCCAAAGCATCAAAAGATGTCATCTAAAATTTTCAGGAAGTCTCCTTAAATAACCGAACTCTAAAATTGGGTAACCTTAATTATCAAACTAATTACTTATGCATCTAAGGGATTTATTACCATCAATTATAAGCCTTAAGAACATTATTAGACTATATGGGGTAGCATAGACAGTAAGTTGTTCTTAAGGTTTTACGTTAGAAGTTACGTTTTTAACCCTTTCTCGTTACGGCTTTCCCTATGATGCTAAAATTAATTACTAAACCAATTATGAATCATTGTCCCTTATCTAAACATAATAATATCTGGTTCTTAAGGTCACTAAAGGCTCTGACAGAATGCATAAATTTCATTCTCTAAAGTTCTAGAAATCTTGCTTTTACGGTTTTTAGGAAGCTAGTTTTATCTCTAACATGCATAGAATCATTCCTTTAGCAATAAACCATAATTATCACAACTTCAAACATATTAAATCATCATCATTTATTGGTACTAATCTCATATCAGAAGCCGAATCATGAACCTCATATAATTGTATAAAATCACATTTTAAGTGAACATAAAATATTAGTTTCCGTAGAATCCTTGCAAAGCTTTAAAACTCTTTTAGAAACTAATTCTTTTTGAAAGAATCTTCATAATTAAAATTCTCACTTAAGATAAAAGGAGCAAGTCTTGAGCTTAAGAGATTTATGTGATATCTTAGAATCATAAACATGCTATGCAACCTCATTTTAATCTTGTCATTATAAGGTGATAACTTGGAATTATAAACATGATATGCAAATCCATTTCTTTATCTTTAAGATTTAAGGTGATGACTTGAAAATTAAACATGATGCAAGAGCTTGAAATATAAACATGATGCAAGAAACGGAGCGCGGTAGTCCGCATAGGACCAGTGGAGGGAGAGAGAATCTTAAGAAATTTGAGCGCGGAATTGGACCGTGAAGGGAGAAGAGAATTATTATTACATCTTTTTAAGCTCCAATCTCAAGACTTCTTAAAGAATCAATTCTTTAACTCCAATAATCTTATTTCTTTGCTTGTGATACTTGGGTAAGTCTTTGAGCTCTAGGATCTTTAGGTGATGACATAAAAATAAACATGTCATGCGTTGATTCTTTTAGCCATTATAAAATAAAGTGAGAACATAAAATAAATATGAGATGCAACTTCTTTATTATCTTTAGAGATTAAGTGACAACATGAAATATAAACATGAAATGCAAGCTTGGAAATTTAAACATGAGTATGCAAGTCCATTTATTCATTCTTGAAATTTTAGTGATGACATAGAAAGTAAACATGATTATGCAAGGCATAAACTTAAACATGGATGCAAGTTCATTTGATTTCTTTACTAGAGCTCCTTCAAGACTTTATAGAAATACAAATTCAATATATATATCTTAACAAGACAAAGTGAGAAATACATCTTTCAAATTCTAAACTCAAGATCATAAAATCATCATAAAAACATCATTCTTTAAAGTTTTGCATCAAGTGGAACTTTCAAGCTTTAGAGGCCTAACTTGTGATGGATTCACAACCCACCTTCAAGGTCCTCATCATCAAGCCATCATCTTAGTCCCACCTAGGCCATATGGCTGAATTGGTTAAAGAAAAGGAAGAAGAAAACCAAATGGAAAAACTAGAGAAAATCCATGAAATCATCATTTTGAACCAAGAACAACACTTAGCAAAACATAGAAATAAACTTAAAAACAACTCCCTACCTAATCTGATTTGAAGGAAAGGAAGAGAACTTGGTTTCTTGGAGTGAAATGAAAGAAAATATTCTTGAAAGGTTGAAGAAAGAATTTCAGCCAAGGGGAAGAAAGAAAGAAAGTTTTTGAGCTTAGGAAAAACTTGAAGTTGTGAAATTTTTGAGCAAGTCTCTAATGACTTCTAAGCATGCCTATTTATAGAAGAATTCAAGCTCATAAATGGACAAGAGGAGAAGGAAAATCTGATTCAATTTGAGGAGGAGACAAGGAAGGAAAAATCATCTTGTTTGGTGGCTTAAAACATGGAATCATGTTTCAAAGTTCCTTGTTTTATGGTGATTTTTGGCATTATGTTTTAGTGCATTATCTTGCAATAATTCTAATGATTATGGCTGAATAATTTCATGCATTACAGCCTCATGGAAGAGGGTTTTGTGTGTTCCATGTATTATTTAGGTGTAGGCAAGGTATTCATGCAATTTAGAGAATTTACGGTTAAGGGCTTAGGTGAATTAGTAAGCAATTTGAGTGTTTTAAAGCAATTTTAGGTTCTAATCAATTTAAATAAATAATTTTGACTCTAGATTAATAATTAGAATTTAATAAGCTTTAATTTGAGCCTAATATTGCTTAGGTTTCGTTAGATGAATCAAAAATCTCAAAATTTGTAAAACTACACAAAGAAGGGGCAAAACGGTCATTTTACTTAAAAATTGCCCGAGACCACCCGAGCTTAACCAATGGTTAATCATGGCTTAAAAACACCTTTTAACACATTTTAGTGAGGTTCGGCTTAGCCGTGTAACACTCTAGTAATTAACCAAATACACCTAGGTTGAATTTGATTAATGACTAGACTTTACTCTTTGCTTTGGTTCTTTCATTATATTTTGAAAATACTTAGTGAAATTACGAGCCTTTTTTTTTAACATAATTGAAATCGTGAGCAGCGCATAACATAAACGATTAAGCGTAGTAAAATAAGACATTTAAGAATCTAAATATATCATATTGGCTCCATCACATAACATCCATAATGCACATCACAACATATATACAATAATCTCACTCAAAAGGTGAGTTAAGTTCATACATCATATCTTACATATTCACACCATAGGAAACTATTTATAAGGAAATCATGCCTCTAAACTAGATAACCTTAAACTAGATAACCTTAAAAAGGAAGGCTACTCTAAAACTAGGATGCATAACACTCTTAAGACTACTTAAAAACTCTTTAGGGCCATTCTTGGAAACGGGAAGAAACCCGATCACTGACGAGCTTCCTGGAAGGGGGCACGATGCACCAGGCTGGGGTCACATGGACGGTCTTTTTGCTAACCTCAGCTGAACAACTGTTTCCTCACTACCCTCCTTACACATGGGAGAGTAGAGAGCTCCAGAATAAGCATGAGAAAGGAGGGTCCTCTCAAGGATCAGTTTCAGATATTCGTTGTGGATTATCTCGGAAAACCATGGACAGCGGATGAGGCGATAAGAACGTAATATTCTTTCATCAAGTGGACGTGCATGTTCCAAACCATTTCATCGCCATAGGGAGAAGTAGGAGAAAACCGATAACTAGGGACAGGATGTGCAAATGGACGACCTACGTAAATAAAACACGAACCGAGCACCTTCCTTCAAAGTGATACGAATGATGACCTATCATAGTGGAATTCCCAAGTGGGGTGTCAACGAACAGGACGAATGTCGCATCTAAATCTGAAGACAATGACGGAAATAAAGGAAAGGGAGTGAGAATCTTACTAAAGAATTCTCATAGGTATCTCCTTCTACGGTGTCATCATCAAAGTCTCCAGGAATCGGGTTATTATAAAATAGTGAACATACGAAGATTAAATTTTAAGTTCAAATACTTTTACCGAGATTCGACCAATTTTAATTATGCGTCTTATAATGCATCATAATCTTAACATGTCATATTTATAATGAACTTTTCTTTTATCATTACATCATATTCCTCATCATCATCATTAATATAACATGCATAGAAGAACATCATATTTCTCATCATCAACTCATGTATGTTATGCAGAAGAATATCAATAGCTACACATGGACATGGTGCACATAATTTATTTTTTAGTACCTTAGGTGACTTTAAAATCTTATCATCCTCATTATTTTCCTTGGGCCACCCTATACTCCACCCTTTTGGGAGTAATCTAGGTTATGAGCTCATACCTTACTAGTCGTCACTAGCATATACTTATCCTTTTGATAAGTTAAAGTCCTAACTCTACCCTTTTGAGAGAACAGGGTTAGGGCTAGAATCACCTTTTCACCACCTATAGTTTGATGGGTCCAGGATCATTTTCTTATAAATTTTAAGTCACCAATAAGTCTTTGCATGTTACAACTCGCAATTCATAATAATTCTAACATTTTCTTATTTACAGTCTTATTTGGAATAATATATATCAACTATAATCATGCATCTGGAGATTCCAGGAAAGAGAGGTGGGTCACAATGGACACGCTTAAATACCAAATCTTTCCTTAGCCAGAATCTTTCCAAATTGCACTCTTACAGGAATACACTTTCTTCCAGGTAACAAAATATGTCCTTATTTCATGCATAAGTTTTCATTGTTTGCAACAGCAACTATAACATACAAACTAGGGAATCAATCAATGACACCAAATTCTTGATAAGCATCAAATCACATTTTAAGTACACATAAAATTACTAGCTTCCCATAAAATTCTTACAAAGTTTTAAAACTCTTTTAGAACTAATTCTTTTTGTTAAACTTGAAAGAAGTCATAGGACTTTAGGCCTAACTTAACCATGGGACCGATTTATAACTTGAAAGAATGTTCATAGTTAAATCTTTCACTTAAGATAAAAGGAGCAAGTCTTGAGCTTTAGAGATTTAGGTGACATCTTAGAATTATTACCATGCTATGCAACCTTATTTTAATCTTATCTTTATAAGGTGATAGCTTGGAATTATAAACATGATATGCAATTCCATTTCTTTATCTTTAAGATTTAAGGTGATGACTTGAAAATTAAACATGATGCAAGAACTTGTAATATAAACATGATGCAAGAAACTGAAGGCGTAATCCGCAGGGACAAGAGGGGAAGAGAATCCTAAGCAACCGGAGCGGCGGACGCATAGGACCGGTGAGGGAGAAGAGAATTACATTTTTTTTTTAAGCTCCAATTCTCAAGACTTCTTAAAGAATAAATTCTTTAACTCCAATTATCTCATTTCTTCGCTTATGATTCATAGGCAAGTCTTTGAGCTCTAGGATTTTTAGGTGATGACATAAAATAAACATGCCATGCATTGATTCTTTTAGCCATTATAAAATAAAGTGAGAGCATAAAATAAACATGAGATGCAACTTCTTTATTATCTTTAGAGATTAAGTGACAACTTGAAATTTAAACATGAAATGCAAGCTTGAAATTTAAACATGAGATATGCAAGTTCATTTATTTATTCTTGAGAATTTAGTTATGACATAAAATAAATATGGCTGTGCAAGACATAAACTTAAACATGGATGCAAGTTCACTTGATCTCTTTACTAGAGCTCCTTCAAGACTTTAAGAAAATTATGATTTCAACCCAATATATGTATCTTAGCAAGACAAAGTAAAAAAATACATATTTCATATTCAAACCTCAAGATAAAAACATTATTCTTTAAAGTTTTGCATTAAATGGAATGTTCAAGCTTTAGAGGCCTAACTTGTGATGGATTTACAACCCATATTCAAGGTCCTCATCATCAAGCCATCATTTCATTCCTTCCTAGGCCATTTGGCCGAAACCATGAAAGGAAAATAAGGAAAGAAAAACTGAAATTTTAGAAGCTTTGGAAACTAGTGAAACCTTCAAGTTTTAGAGATCTAACTTGTGAAAGCTTTGCAACCAACACTCAAGAATCTCATCATCAAACCATGGTCTCATCATAAGCTAGGCCATATGGCCAAAATACTTTAAAAAGAAAGGAAGAAGAAACTGAAAATGAAAACTTAAAAGAAAGCTCATGAAAACATCATTTTTGAGCTAGAAACATAACTTGTCTTAGCATAAAATAAACTTAGAAACACCTCCCTACCTAATTTGATTTGAAAGAAAGGAAGAGAACTTGGTTTCCTTGAGTGAAATGAAGCAAAATATCCTTGAAAAGCTGAAGGGAGAATTTGGCCAAGAGAAAGAAAGATTTTGGTGCTCCTAAGACTAGAATTTGTGTAAGTTATGAACTAAGCATCTAAACTATCTTCAAGCATGCCTATTTATAGAGATTTTGCAGCTCATAAATGGACAAAGGAAGGAAGGAAATCTGACCAAAAATTAGAGAAAAAAATAAGGAAGAAAAATCATTTTGTTTGGTGGCTTAAAACATGGAATCATGTTTCCATGTTTTCATGATTCTTTGTTTTCATTCTTTGGATTTTTGTGTAATAATTTTCTGACTTATTACTCAATAATTTCAGCCATTACAGCCTTGTGGAAGAGGATTTTGTGTGTTCCATGTATTATTTAGGTGTAGGCAAGGTATTCATGCAATTTAGAGAATTTACGGTTAAGGGCTTAAGTGAATTACTAAGCAATTTGGGTGTTTTAAGCAATTTTAGGTTCTAATCAATTTAAATAAATAATTTTGACTCTAGATTAATAATTAGAATTTAATAAGCTTTAATTTGAGCCTAATATTGCTTAGGTTTCGTTAACGAATCAAAAATCTCAAAATTTGTAAAACTGCACAAAGACAGGGGCAAAACGGTCATTTTACTTAAAAATTGCCCGAGACCACCGAGCTTAACCAATGGTTAATCATGGCTTAAAAACACCTTTTAACACATTTTAGTGAGGTTCGGAACCGGCACGCAAATCGGAATTAAAACAGGAGGGCGTTTTGGTCATTTCGCGCGTCAACTCAAAATTAGGATTCTTCTCCTCTATTAACACACATAACACAAACAATCCCTTATTAACATCAAAACATCCCCTTGAGGATGGGTGGGGCCCACGATCCTCATTTTCTGAGTAAAATAACCTCAGGGCATTTTGGTCATTTTACATGTACAGAAAATTGGGGTTTGCAATACTTGCACAAATTGCTCCTAACTTCTTTTCTAACGTTATATTCCTTTATTAAGGATTGTTTGGTCTCAAATTTTATATAATATTTACCTATGGTAATTCGATAATTCCTAATGATAGTAAAAATTACAGGAAATTGGGGCGTTACAGTCGGCACGCAAATCGAAGTTAAAACAACTCCAAGGGCATTTTGGTCATTTCGCGCGTCGGAGCTCAAAATTAGGATTCTTCTCCTCTATTAACACACATAACACAAACAATCCCTTATTAACATCAAAACATCCCTTGAGGATGGGTGGGGCCCACATCCTCATTTTCTGAGTAAAATAACCTCAGGGCATTTTGGTCATTTTACACGTACAGAAATTCTGGCTTGACTTGAGGAATCGCTCATAACTTCTTTTCTAATGTTATATTCCTCTATTGAGGATTGTTCGGTTCTCGAATTTATATAAGAATTACCTAGGGTAATTGTAATTTCTAAATGACAGTAAAAGTTGGCGTTACAATGGACGCCATGTGTTTGATAATATGCTAATGTGAATGAATTTATGTCTTGTTCTCATTTGATGGTGAGCATTGCATTTGAGTTTATTTATCTTGGATTGTTTGATCACCAATTTAGGATTATAAGGGTTATTACAAATTTGAGAAAAGGAGTAAGAGCTATGCCTATGAATGCAATGCCATGAATTGAATGACACCTAGAGATAGGCAAACATGATTCATGTGGTATTGAAGGACTTGAGAATTAAATCACTTAGTTGGAATTAAACATGTTAAGAGATTAGGTGTTTAACTCTAATTGAGTAGCATTAGATGATCTTGAGAAAGACTTTTAATGAACATAGGGATCCTACCATCACTTAATTGAATTTGGACAAGGCATATTGATGTTCATGTTGCATATTATTCACATATAGTTGAAGTAAATCCAGCATTTTATTCCATCAATTCTCAACTCCTTTTCATTGTTCTAGCACTTTAGCCTTTATTCCTTTTGATATCATCTCTTTTCAATAGTTCAACTTGTTATCTAATTAGCTAGAATCGGTATTTGAATTATCCCTGGGTACGACAACCCTATCATTTACTCTATTAATTGACGACCTAGTATACTTGCTAGTGTCACTTTCCTTTGGGAGCGATCAAGTTTTTGCGTTGGGGATATTTCAATATCACCTTTGGTTAATTAGAAACTAGATTGAACCTTTCTTTTATTGCTTGTTTACTTATTTTGTTGTTTCTTATTTTCGTTGATTCACTAACTAGATTAGTCTACTTGTAATTCTCTTGTTTTAGCATTTTTTTTTCATTTCTGTTATTACTTGTCTTTTACACTCAGGGTCTTATCTTTGTTTTTGTAGTTCTCTTCTTTTTGTTTTTGTTGTTTATGCGTAGGAGTAGGTCTGTAGGTGAGTTGCTATTCGATCCTGAGATTGAAAGAACTGTAGACAGAACAACGCTGCATGAAGGGCATAACTAGCAACCCACAATCCTGTGGAAGTTATAGAGAATCAAGGTGCAGTGATGGGTGATGCGAACAACAATCGTAGAGTGTTGAGGGGCTATAACACTCCCAACTTGGATGGATATGCACCTGGAATAGTGAGACCTCCAGTTCAGGCTAATAACTTTGAGCTGAAGACCTCCTTGATACAATTTGTTCAAGGCAACTGCCAATTTTGGGTTGCCAAGTGAGGACCCCAATGCTCACATTAGCAACTTCTTGGAGATTTATGACACCATCAAGATCAATGGGGCATCAGATGACGCCATCCGATTAAGGTTGTTCCCATTCTCTTTGAGGGACAAGGCCAAGGCATGGATGAAGAATCTACCACAAGGGACCTTGGCTACATGAGAGCAAGTTGCTACAAAGTTCCTAGAGAAGTACTTTCCTCCTGGCAAGTCCTTGAAATTGAGGAATGATATTACTTCATTTTCTCAAAATGAGGGGGAAACTTTCTATGAGGCTTGGGAAAGATACAAGGATCTATTGGCAAGATGCCACACCATGGTATTCCAGATTGGATGCAAATCCAAACTTTTTACAATGGTTTGGGTTTCAATACAAAAGTGATGTTGGATGCGGCTGGTGGTTCTCTTCATAATAAAACACCTAGAGTCTCAAGAACTCTTTGACCTTATTGCCAGGAATGACTATCAGAAGCCTAGTAATAGAGTGCAGAAGGCCAAAAGTGTTTTGGAGGTTGATACTACAGCTGCTCTCATGGCAAAGATAGAGGCTCTTTCAGTTCAAAATGTGGCTATTCAGAAACAGTTGGGAATGATAAATGCTTCATCTTCTGCCACGTGTTAAGGTGTGACTTTTGTCAAGGAAATCATTTCAATGGTGAATGCTAGCCGAATCGCCTTCAAAGGAACAAGTCAATTACATGGGGCAAGTTCCTAGAAACAATCCTTATTCCAACACCTATAATCCTGGGTGGAGGAATTACCCTAATTTTTCCTGGAGCAACCAAGGCCCTCCTCCTCAAGAAGAAAAGAAGCCTAGTTTGGAAGATATGTTCCAACAATTTATGAAGACTCACACTGCTCATGTGGAGAGGACTGAAGCTCAATTCAAACATTATGATGCGCTATTCAAGCATCAAGAAGCTTCCATCCGCAACATAGAAAATCAAGTGAGGCAAATTTCTCAACTACTAGCTCAAAGGCCACAAGGTTCATTGCCATGCAACAAGTCGAGAACCCTAGAGAAGGTGTAATGGCTATTACTCTTAGGAATGGAAGAGAATTAGGTGAGCTCAAGAGCAAGGTTGAAAAAATGGAGACACCTCCTCCCTATGACCCTCCCATTCCTTATCCTCAAAGAGTGAAGCAACAAAAGAAAGAGCAACAAGACAAACAATTTGCCAAGTTCCTTCAAATTTTCAAAAAGTTGGAGATCAATATTCCATTTGTGGAGGCTCTCACCCAAATGCCAAGTTATGCCAAGTTTCTGAAGGAAATCCTCTCACAAAAGAGGAAAATCAAGGATGATGAGACTATTATGCTCACAGAGGTGTAGTGCAATCTGCAGAATAAATTGCCCCATAAGCTAAAAGATCAGGGAGTTTCACTATACCTTGTGTCATTGGTGATTTATATTTTAATAAAACTCTCTGTGATTTAGGTGCTGGTGTTAATCTCATGCCTCTTTCTGTTTTCAAGAAGCTTGGGATTGGAGAAGTGAGGCCTACGTTGATGTCTCTCAATTGGTAGATAGATCCATCAAGTATCCTTTTGGTATATTGGAGAATGTTTTGGTGAAAGTGGATAAGTTTATTTTTCCGGTGGACTTTGTTGTTTTAGACATGGAAGAGGAGACAAGTTCCTCTTATCTTGGGAAGGCCTTTTCTTGCAACTAGTAGAGCCTTGATTGATGTGGAAAAGGGTCAATTGGAGCTTTGGGTTCAAGAAGAAAGGATCATATTTCATGTATTTGAGGCAATTACACCTCCTTGCGATACGCAAGTTTGCTTTAGAGTGGAGGTCCTGAAACCCACAATGTCTTGCTCAATTCCAATCACAAAGATTGATGAAAAGAAGAAAAAGAAAATGAAAAATAAGGAGTGGAGGCCTCGCCTGAGCCCTCTAAGGATAGTCATTGGAACTACAAGTTGCATTGTCCTACTATATGCTTTGGGGAGAAAATGGAAGGTCTTGGTGCAAGTTGGAGTTTGAAGAAGCCACCTTGAGTGGTATAACAATGTCCAACTTAGGGACACTAAACCAAAGTGCTATTGGGAGACAACCCAAGTTCTTTTTACCTTTTTGCTTATCTTGTCTTTTCTTTATATTTTGCATTTGAATTCATTCCATTTCATTTTGCATTGTGTTATTTTGTTCTAATTTGATCCAATTGAATTTTCTTGAGTGTGTTATTTGATTGTGATTTAGAATACAGAGTTTCTAGTTGCTGGAACAAGACACAAAGCCTAGCACCATCGCACAAGCAATTTCTGCATAATTCTGCAGAAAAGTTCACGCTACAGCATGGAAACTCACGCTCCGCGTGGGTTGTAGGCCACGAGACAGTATGCTATAGCATGACATCTCACGTCCAGCATAGAGGTCTCTGAAAATGAATTGGTGCGAGACAGTACGCTCCAGCATAGCTTTCCACGCTCAGGCATGACCAGGTAAGTCTTGTTCTAAAAAGAAAAATGAAAAAAAAAAATTTCCACGCTAAGCATGGGAATCCATGCTACACGTGGCTACTCAAATATACTATGTTGTAATACCCTCAGGAGCATCAACTTTCACTCCTAACCCATCCTGTTTTGCATGTATGTGCTTGGGGACAAGCACATTTTAAGTTGGGGGGGATTGAGATTTTGGTTGGAGTAAGTTTTATTTTGAATTTTTTTTAATTGTTTTAGCTTTCTTTAATTGTTGCTTTAATTTTTCTTCTTAGGAGTACTTCCAAAAAAAAAAAATGCTGAAAATTGTTATTGTTGTAGTCCATTCCAATGATATGATTGGTTGTTTCATTTGTTAATTCTTTAGTAGCTAGGATTGACCATTTGAGTGTTGAAAATCTTCTTGTGCATTTTTCTATTTGGGAAACATTGACTATATTGCATGCACTATCATGAGTGACTTAGGGTTAGTGATCATCATGTTTCATTGCCATAGTTAAATTGTGACATGCATTCTTTGCATTTGATGCTCTATAGAGACAAGCATGAGTAGGAACTAGCCTTAGAAGTGATCTAGGCCATTTTTTGGAAGCCACAAAGAAACGTTTAGCCCACCTTTTGACACCAACCCTTGTCACCCCTTTTGAGCCTTTGGCCTTTTGTTCTTGATTGAGCCACATTACAAGCCTATGAATCCCTTTTGTTTTATTTCCCAATTTTGAACCTAGTTTACCCTCAAGCCTAAAGCTTCTAAGTTCATAAGAATAGGGTAATTCCTAAATTGACCCCATGTGTCAATGATTACAAGAAAAAAAAAAAAGCAATATGTATTCCCATATAAAAAAAAAAAAAAGAAAAAAGAGATTAAAGGAAAGTTGGCTTGTGTTTATTGGGAATTGATTGGTGCTCAATTGAGAAATCAAAAATAGATTATGAACGAAAAGTGAAATAGGGGTAGCAATAAAATAAGTTGGGGGTTGCTTGAAGATAGTGGACTAGAAGTGAAGGGTTTCTTAAGTTGAGGGTAACTAATGAGCCTAAATAACTTATCATCATACCTCAACCTTGGCCTAACATTACAACCTTAAATAAGTCCTTTTGATCTTTGGCTAGTTGTTACTTTTGTGGATGTATAAAGAGTGATTTTGCTTTGTTTTGGTTTTGTCTCTTTTTAACTATTGGCATTGGCATGATGTGAATTAGTTCTTTGTTACTTTTTGCACACACACACAATGGTTTGATTTTCTCACAAAAAGTTTTGCACAATTAGATGGTCAATTGCTTGGATTGTGGATCTTGGTGACTCTTGAATTAACTCTTGGAACAATGATGAGGTGTTTGTGGACCAACAACTTGAAAGTGTTTTGAAATGTAAATATCATCTTGCTTGTTTAGTTATGTCTTGAGTCTTGCTTAGGGACAAGCAAGTTCTTAAGTTGGGGGTTGTGATAACTCCCTTAGGAGTTATGTTTTTCTTTAGTTTTCTTAGAATTTTTTGTTTATTGATAATTAGTTTTAGTTTTCATAGGTGTCTCTTTTACATCATTTGGTTCAAATTCTTGCATGATTACACTCACATTAACCTTGCATTCTAGTTGTGTTTTCCATTGGGTTGTAGCTTTTTAGAAGAAGAATTAGGGAAGCATTTGAGCTAGGCGTGCAAAGGAGCAAGAATTGAAGCTGAAAGGATGTTAGAAATCTATGCTAGAGCATAGAAATCCATGCTGGAGCATGAGTCCTGAAACTGAAGTCATGCGTGGCAACCTACTCACGTGAGTTGCTGTCATAGTTCTTATCTTTTTACTTAAGCTACGCTCCAGCGTAGCCATAGCCACGCTAGCGTGGGTGCACGAACCTGACATGTGGACTGGGCCTTGGACTGGCTTTGGCAGCCCATAATTGACATAAAAACACACTTGGAGCAGGGCATAAGGATCAGATACGAAATGGGGAAAGATTGAGGCTAGAGCTTGGAGCTTTGAGAGGAAGGGGGTTAAAGCTTCAAGAGCTTGAGAGAGATCTCTCTTGGGATTGTTCTTCAACTCTTTGTGTATTTTTCCTTGTTCATGGCCTCTTCTTATCTTTCTTTCATATTTGTTGTTTTTATTTTGATTTTCTATTATGTGTAACTAAACCCTCTTTGCTTAGGGTGATTTATGGACGCCATGTGTTTGATAATATGCTAATGTGAATGAATTTATGTCTTGTTCTCATTTGATGGTGAGTATTGCATTTGAGTTTATTTATCTTGGATTGTTTGATCACCAATTTAGGATTATAGGGGTTATTACAAATTTGAGAAAAGGAGTAAGAGCCATGCCTATGAATGCAATGCCATGAATTGAATGACACCTAGAGATAGGCAAACATGATTCATATGGTATTTAAGGACTTGAGAATTAAATCACTTAGTTGGAATTAAACATGCTAAGAGATTAGGTGTTTAACTCTAATTGAGTAGCATTAGATGATCTTGAGAAAGACTTTTAATGAACATAGGGATCCTACCACCACTTAATTGAATTTGGACAAGGCATATTGATGTTCATGTTGCATATTATTCACATATAGTTGAAGTAAATCACCCAGCATTTTATTCCATCAATTCTCAACTCCTCTTTTCATTGTTCTAGCACTTTAGCCTTTATTCCTTTTGATATCATCTCTTTTCAATAGTTCAACTTGTTATCTAATTAGCTAGAATCGGTATTTGAATTATCCCGGTACAACAACCCTATCATTTACTCTATTACTTGACGACCTAGTATACTTGCTAGTGTCACTCTCCTTTGGGAGCGATGTAACATCCTCTCAAGTACAACCCCATTCTTAAGCTATGATATCGTACTCGAGAGTTGTTACTTGTTAATTAGCGGACCTCTCTTAATTATCTATAGCAAGCTCGATTTACGTACGAGATAACTAAGCATAATTCTATTAAAACATATTACATGTAAACATCAAGTTTATTAAACATACAGCTAAAATACATAAGGAAGCTTCTTTATGAGCTTTAGTACATATCTCTTCTAATACATTTACATACATACTCATTTCACTAAGTATAGGAGAATAAAAAAGTAACTACTACACTATAGCAATCCTACATTCCTTTGCATAGCAGCATCATCATCCTTGGCTTAACCTATAGGCAACACGGAAACAAACACATAGGGGTGAGAATTTTATAATTCTAGGAGGGCAACTCCCCAATCACAATCATAATGTCATCATCACAGCCACTTCGGTTTATTCAGGAAAACCTGATCATGCAATATATTCTAAAGGTTCATTTTAAGATTCCAAAATCATTCTTCCGAAGTGGGTAGCTTTTAACAATCAATCAGTACATGTACATATATCCAGAAGCTTAAACACATAGTAAGTAAATCTACTTAAAGGATTTCATATGATATAGGTGATACATATGTTAAATATAGTAAAGTTATCTCAAAGTGACTTGATTTCCATCATGGCCATAGAAAGCCAATTAGTGCATTTTTCTCTTTTCATTGACATAGGAAAGACTTAGTTTACCCAACGGGTAATTTCAGTGGACAATTCCACAATAGATCCGTTTATACCCAACGGGTATTTATGGTGGATCACACCACACAAGGGAAAGACGCCTCAGGACTGAGCTCATTCCTATACGTGGTCATCGAACTTCATTTTTTTCCATTTCCGAATCCTACACAGACTCTAGCCGGATACGTCTACCGACTCAAAATAAATTTTGGGAAGTTACTACTTTCGCCTTCCCTCATTCAATATAAGTCTTGTTTCTATTTTGTCCATATGTCAGAACATGCACAATTTAAATTTATACATCCTTATAATGGCATCATATACTTTTCTCTTTTCTCAAATGCATACATAGGCCACATATAGGCAATCATTCACAATGAAATTCTCATTCTTTTCTCATACTTCAATCTTTAAAATCCATAGCATGCATTTACATGTCATAAGTCACATGGCCAAACACTTAATATCAAGTACTCATGTCATACTAGAAGCCAAAGTGCCATTACATTCTCAATTCAAAGCATTGTTCCATTCCCAGCACAATGGACAAAGTTATTGTCCTAGGCACACATTTCATTATCATATCAAACAGCATTTCAAGAGTCACAAAAATTATGTGTCTCGAATAACTTGTAAAAATTTCAGGACAAACAGAGCTTTATAGCTACCTCAGTAAAATGTACAAATTTAGTGGTCAGGGGCCACCAATTCCCAGACCAAAATGAGTTCCCCTAATTTTTAACCCCAACAAATGATTGAATTAATTCACAATAAAATTCACAGTGAAACATCAATATATTAGTAACTTCGTGTAAAAATTTCAAGAGCCAGTTCAATCATTTGCTATGGTAATAAATTCGGACAAGTTTACTACCTTAGTCTCAACAATCAGGACAGCATCTGCCTCATTTCGGTTTCTGATTTTTTTGAGGCATCAAACCTTAAAACTAACACCCAATAAAATTCAGGTAATTATTTTAGGATGTTTACTCCAACATATAATTTTTATAGCTCATGAAAACACCCACAAATATTCCAGAAAATTTGTGAACCACTGCTACCTACAGGACAATAGAAATTCCAGCAACCTAGTCCAAATTTATTTTGATAAAAACCATTTTATGACACCATCCAAACCCACCACCAAATTTCACACATCTATATCAACATAATATCATCCAATATAACCAGAAATTTCGGACATAACTCATCCCAAACAGATCAGAACAAATTTGACAAGAGAAGGCAAGAAAAACCCTACTTGTAGTAACCTATTAGCTCCTTGGCTTCAAGATTAACCAAACTTGATTCCTTCTCCTCCAAAGCTCCCAATCTAACTTCAAACCCCTCTGATATCAGTGAGGTGTGAGGGAGAAAGGTAAGGATTGATGAGTGATTGAGATTTTGTTCGGTTAGATTTGTAGAGAATTAGGTGTAGAACATGTTTTGTGAAGAGAGCTTGAGGTTTTATCAAGTTTAGGCTAGGGTTTATGAAGCTCCAAGTTTGTTAATGGAGTTTGAGAGGAAGAACAATGGAGGAGAGCTTCTTGGAGTGTGCTGGACGAAATTTTGATGCAAGGAATGATGAGATATTGATTTTATGAGTTTATGACAAAATGTATAATAATTTCAAGTCCAAAATGTTTTATTTTCTTAAAGATAAGTCTAGTAATTTTTGTAAGCATCCTATTGGTTGTAATAAATTAATAATGGTGTGGCTTCTTCTAAGCCACACACTTGTCTAGTTAGGTGGCAAAATTTCACTGCAAGTTTCATTCGTGTAAGAAACGCACACCGAAATCTCACGAACGGGTAAACACCGTACCGATTAACTGATATTGCCTGAAAATTAATTTTAAGTATAAAATTATCATTCCCACCTATTTCTAACCTTATTCCCATGTTTTCCTAATTTTGGGCACCTGGACCTCAATCTAGGGTTTAAGCTGTCCCGGCGCTGAGGCCCACAAAGTTACTATTCACTAACCCGAAATTTTTTTTTTTTACAGGTCCATTGGGCCGCCCTTATCATTGCTAAACTCTTAGATTTTTGAAATTACGATTAATAAAGCTCAAATTAATTTTTAATTAAATTTTAGGTTGTTAGATGAATTAGTTAGTTTTGTAAGTCTTGATGAGTGGAATGAGTTTAGTAAGGGAGTTTGAAGTTTTACCAAGTGTAGGTTAGGTGTTTGGAGGTTTAAATCAAGTTTTCAAGCTCTTTGAAAAAACAAAGAAATAGAGGTTGGCTGGTTTTTGGTCTTAGCCAAGAATGCCAAGGAAAAGTGACAAGTTTGGTGGTTCATATATATCCTAAGTTAGACATATTAATGATGTAGTCAAAGTTTTCTTCTTTCTAATAATAAAAAGAAATGAATGGTTAGGATTTAATCTTGCTTTGCAAGATTAAGTCTTAGCCTTACACTTAACCGTAAAGGATAGACATTATCCTTTTATAAAGATTAAATTATCTTTTGTGTTAGATATCAGACCAAAATTTTACTGAACTAGTAAATATACGGGTAATCAAACATTACCCAAAATTAAATTTCAAGTATAAAATTCTCATTCCTAACCATTTCTAACCTTAATCTTATAATTTCTCAGTTTTGGGCATCTCTGGTTCCAATTCTAGGTTTTCAATCCACGAGGCTCATCAGTTACTATTCACATTTTTTACATATCCCTTGGACCGTCCTTATCATTGCTAAAACTGTTCGATTTTTGAAATTCACACTAACAAAGTTCAAATTAATTTTTAAATAATTTTTGGGTGTTACATTATGTAACATCCCTTGTTCCTTTATGGATTGATGACTTGTCCCTACAAACTAACACGGGTTTTTTTAGCATGCTTTGTCCTCACTCACACACTTCCTTGAAACAAACCAACACAGGTCTTTTCAGTGCTTTGTTCTCACTCACACACTTCCTGAAATACTTCCAGGAGGTCACTCATCCCAAAATTTCTTCAAGTCAAGCATGCTTAACCATGGTGTTTTTAGTGATGGGCTCCGAAAAGAAAATGCATCTTGTTGGTATAGGTAGTACCAATCAATTCATATAAATCATCTTTAATTGTATAGTCCCATACCTACACAGCCTCAGGATCCCTCTCATTCTAGTGTGTAATCGGTTCATTCATGTACCCCTCTGCTTAGAAGCCTAGGAGTCACTCCTTGTCCATGCCTTCTTGCACCGTGATCACTCCCCGTCTTCATCACCGAGCATTACATGGAATGTAAGGGAACAACTCCTGGTAGAGCTCTGGAGGAGGGATGGCACCAATGTCTGCCATTTCAACCATTAAACTCATGAATACTCTATGAGTATCTCCAAATTACTCTAACACAACTCTAACAATGTTGGGGAAGCACCTCCACTTGACAACAATGAGAGGAAAAACCACACCCAAGCTAAGAACATCAAAGAATGGAAAGAAAAAGACAAAAATCTATCAACATAAACATACCTTGATGATTTAGGGAAGCTAGATTTGAATGGCATTAAGAGAGAAGAGAGAAAATGAGGTTTGAGGGTTTCTAATCGAAGAAAATGAGGAAGAAAGAATAGGGGAAGGGTTTTATAAAAGGGGAGGGCTGAAAGTGGAACAACGCCATTTGTAGGTCCTGTTCATGTTCGGGGACCGCCATAACAGCAGGCGTACCCGCCCCTACACTATGCACTTATGACCGCTATAGTGGCCCTCAGACCACTGAAACGCGTGAAAACCACCCGTGTGACTGCGGTGAAATAAGTCCCCAACTTCTGCATTTTCTGTCATCTGGCATCTAGGTTGCCTTAATACCCACTTATTTACATTTCTTAATTTGAAATTTTAAGTTATTGTCCTCATTTATTTTACTTTCCATTAACTTTAAAACATAAAACCATTTAAGTTAATATCCTCATTTATTTTACTCTCCATTAACTTTAAAATATAAAACCATTAACTTTAAAACATAAATGTAAAAAGGGGAAATGCCCCTCCATTTGGATTCAAATAGAATATCAAAAGCATTAAAATCCCAGCAAAACAAAATCCAAAGTTTGGGTTTTTGTTCAAATTCGGGAATTTTCAAGATTTTCTAAACTTGTGAGCTAAAACAAAATCACTCTTTTTTACTTATTTTCCTTTGGGAAATAATTCCTGGACTTTTGATCCCAATAAGGTGTAGGATCCAAACTTAGCAAAATTCAAGACCCGACAACATGGATAGGTCCTAGGGGGCCTAAGGCTTACAGAAAATCTACTGAAATGTGTACAGATATTACAATATAACAAAAAGTCTCAAATGCAAAATATAAAAGAGATGAGAAGAGAAAGAGAAATTCACAACGATTTTCACTTGGTTCAACCAACCTTACATCCAGTTCTCAATAACCCTTGAGTTTCATTAAATCCCTTTTCAGAGAAAGAATGATAGTCTTTGTATAGCCTTCTCAAGTTATTTCCCATGACCTGTAGTTTCATTCTACTGTCATTTCCAAGTAGTCTTTGACTAGCCTCTTCAAACTAACCTCTCAATGATCACTAACGGATCAGGTTCCAATGATTTGGTTTAAGGTTGGTTCTCTCCAACACACAAACACTCAAGTTTTTTCTATAAATGAAATAGTGTATGAGCCTAAAACTTTAAGTGACTTCTTTCTACAATTCTTCCTAAGAAGAACATGTTATCTAGTAAGAGGTATAAAGAAGATTTTTATAGAGACAAAAATTGATTACAAGATGTAGTGTTGTTTCGGGATGAAGATGAGGAGATCTACTTTTGTTGTCCTAGGGAAAGTCATCTAGAAGAGTAGTTTGGCTGAAGAACTACTTTTGTAGGCGTAGAGACCGTTGTCTAATATAGTTTCTAAGTGGAGCTTCAGACACTATTTTTTACTCTCTGGCCATGGTTTCTGAACTCTTTCTTCTAGAAGCTGGGAAAGTTGACCAAGTGAAAAAGTAAAATGTCACTATCAGCCCTTTTGGGTATTGACTTTAATTTGAATTTGGAATTTTCCCTCCTTCTGCAAAGTGCATGGCATCTGAAACTCATGCTTTCTGATGCACTTTCTTAGTTTTTGATCTTTTTATTGATCTTCATTTCTTCAATCCGATCTAGGTAGAAATTTTGTCATTGAGATTGAAGACTAAAATCATGACTTGCTTTAGGAACAAATTGATTTCTTTATTGTGCCGCTTTCTTGAACACGCGTCAATCTTTTTGAAGATTTGGACTTAGTTTCTGATCTTCAAAAACCTTTTCTCGTGTATCCAACATACACACGTTCACTCTTGGAGCTATTTTTAACATTTTTGAGATTCCAAATCTCTTTGAATGATATTATAATCATGGTGAAACATGACATTGTGAAAAATGACTCATTGAATTGAACTAATATGTCTACGAGAATGGTCCTATAAACGCTATAGAAACTCAAGTGAAATGTTCATTCTTCAAAACATTTTATCATGATTTACTTTTGTTGTCATTCAAAACCTTAAACTTTAAAGCTTTCTGAAGGGGTCTGGAGCTAATAGAAGATCCCCACACACTTCTACACAAGTAGATTATGGTTAGCCTCATAACTTTTGTGACATTACTGTATATAAATGCAATAGAATGTAGCAGATGAATTCAGCAAATAATCCTAGCTGAAGCATAGACCAAGCTAGTGCGCAATAGAGTTCAATTCCAAAATCACATAGTAGCTCACTTCATGACATGCACCTCTAGCAAACAACAAAAAAGGAGAAATTTAATATGAACAAAGCACTCTTGTCTACCACATAATAGCAACAGCAGCAACATAAGAGGACAAAACACTCTTAGCCACTTAAAGTAAATCACAATTTACTAGGAAATCAGTTATGCAATCAGCAGAATAATCCACAAATATAAATAGATAGCAACCTTAATGTTCTCTCTATTCACAGTTGTTAGAAAAATGGAAGTCATGGAGCCATCAGGTCAAATTTGCACAAAGTCAATTGCCTGAAGATTAAAAAAAAACAAGAAACTACAGAACCAATAGGTCAAGTATGCATAAGGTACACTGTCCAAAACAATAGAACATCCAATGAACATGAAAGATATTAGCTTATCGATTATGATAACAAAACGAAAAAGGTCCCAATTACTAGAAGCTATAACATAATACTCAGATAACATGTGAAGACACAATATATTATAGTAAATCAGAGTACATTCTTTATAGAACATTATATAGTCTCCTACATGCCTGATCGGATTTGCTTAATTTGATGGAAAATTCACCTTTTTTCTTTGCAAAAATTAAGCACTATGACTCTTAATCATACAGAATAAAACACAATTTGAATTTGGTGGTGTAACTGCACTAACATCAGTAATAGGTGGTGCGACAAAGCCAAAAACAAAAGCACACAATTAGGTAGCATAAAAATTATGTTTGTGAGTTAGGATTTTGGAGGGAGGGAATAGAAAGGAATGATTTGCAGTATAATTTTACACAACAAAACCTTCATTTTCTTCCCTCTCCTCCAAAATTCCAACTCAAACATACCCTTAGTCACCAGATGTATTGAGGAATTGAGCAGAACCAATCAATTGAACTGTCCAAACTCCTCACTGTATATTGCACGACTGATTACCACTTCGACCCTGTATTATAATTAGCATTACTCTCATGCTATCACTGTGGGATGTTAAATGAAGGACCATATAGTGATGATTGGAAGATATTGCACACTATCGGCTCACAGTATCTAGCATTTGTTTCGAGACATTCAACATAATATTGTTCAGTCACACCCATTTGCATCTGCTGGAAAATGAAGGACGTGGACATTGTGACAGGTGTCTTTTCTTCTTGATTCTTGCCAACCGAAGAAGTGTTTGAATTCTTCCGCTGGGATGAAGCCGGGACGTTCTTCTGCGAATCATCAGGCGTAGTTTCGCCCGCCTTAATACTCACCAAAATTAATCCAATAAAATGTTACCTGATAATATAACAATTGGTTAAAGTTACATCGATATAATTTAATCATAACCCATTAAAAATATTATATAATACACACACATATTGAGTTAGCTCATATGCTAGTGAGTTGAACCTAGTATAACTCAAGCTTCGCTCATAAGATTACAAGTTTTGCTTATTAAGATATTAACGAATCAAACTGAAAATAGTTCACGAGCTGACTTGACTTACTTCCAACCTTAACTATAGATATAAATGGGGGATTTTTAAAACAGCCCAAATGGTTTGAGGAGGTCAAAAACTGCCACTATCTAGCATTTTTTTTTATTTGGTAGTGAATATTAAATTCTTAACTAGTTGTTTGAAAATTAAGTTCATTTAATGATTAATTTAATATTAAATAAATTTTTATGACACTGATTTCTTTCCAAAATATTTATATGGCAATGATTAATAGAAAATCACATTGACGAATTAATGCATACAAAAAGTGCATGGTTAATGTTTCTGTACCATTTTTTTCCCTCTAAAATGCAAGATATTATATTAGCAACTTTATTAACTTTTCTAGTCGTCGACTTTTAATGGGAAAATTTAACTACCATATTACTGTCAATAGAAAATATAAAATTGAAGATTTTGAAACTTTATTAAAAAGGTAAAATTATTTTATATATTAATTAATACTATAAGAAATACGCAAGTTACTGATGGATTTTAAAATGAAACGTGGGAGAAATAAATTGAACTATTTAAAGAAAATAATAAATTAACGTTTATGCACATCTTTTTTTGGATGAGTATTATTTTATTAACTTCTAAATAAATAACAACGAAAAGGGAACTACTCCTGCAATTTTTCAGTTTTAGGAGAGAATGATTTGAGACTGGTACACAATTGGAGAAAACAACTTAAATGTCCACATTGTGTTCTTAATAAGAGAACTTTATGACGATCCTACTTCTCCAAAACAATAATAATGTCCAATAAAAGAAAACATGGCTAATTAAGACTGGCTAATTATATGCAGCTTCGGGTTGCATGCAAACCACAAACACAACAATATCTAGTCTAGGAACATATAATAAAAAGAAATGTTATTTGTACTTATTATTTACAGGATATCATATTGATACACTCCTATTTGTCATTGGATAGAATATAGACCACACTTAGTTTAGGATCCATATTTTATCCAACAATAAATAAGAATATATTAATAAAATATCCTATAGCATGTGAGTACCAAAAAAAAAAAAACACTACTCTATAATCTGTACAGTATACAAATAAGGAGTGCCCATGTCTACTGTAGCTCTCCTGTTCACATTCCACGTTTTACTCCCAAAATTTTTGTAAATAAAAAAGCCCCACCACACTACTACTCTAATAGCATACCACATGCGGATCCACAACACTAGGTGGCTGTATTAACCTTTGCAAGCTATTCTTATATGGGCTAGCTACAGTGTTGGAAAAATATGACAAACAATATATTTAAATTGTGATGTCACATTATTTGTAACTAGAAAATAATTTTCCAAACTTGGCTTTACATGTTTAAATGGAATATGGTCTGGAAAGTTATTTGAGAAAAAATTAACCCATTCACTGAAAATTAAATTTCTTAATACTTTTTTTTTTATAATACTAGAGGTTAAAATAGTTTGTGGTTCAAATTTAATTTAATTTGCAATAATTTAAATGCACGCGACTTTGAAAAATTTAATTAAATATTTTTGTACATAAATAATTTCTATAATCTCTTCTTTTGTGACAACATATTTTTTGTTGTTTGAAATTTAAGAAATAATAATAAAAAATTGGTTTCCAAAAAAAGAAATCTTTTCGATTTTTTGGCCCAAAAAACCAAATCTTTCAACCAGGCGTATCCATTCCAGATAGATTATTTGTGTGGGTATTAATTTGTGTAGTTTAGAATTTAAGAATTACTATAATAAAGTTGGGTTCTTAAAAAATCTTATATTATTTATTTTTAAAATAAAAATTATTTCTAAAATAATATAATCCAAATTAATCAAAATAATTAAGAAAATTGAACGCCACCTAATCAAAATATGTACAGAAATTAAATAAAAATTTTCATTTTCCATTAGTTTTCACATGTTTTTGTCTCTCAACTGTATCGAAGTGAGTGGATTTTGTTTTCAGTTTTTTAAACAACATATTAGAAAAATATTCAACCTAATGCACTGAGTAGTTACCCACTTGGTTTAAAAAATGTTTTCTGAAATTTTAATATGACATGAATCAACCAAAATATATATATATAGTACTCCACAACGAGAAAATATGAAATTCATTAGTTTAGGAGAAAAACGTAATGTTGTAATTTAGTTTTCATGAATTATTTCATTGAAGTATTAGCACTCAATCAATCAATTTTCAGTTAAAGAAATCATTTTTTCATGAAATAGCTTGCATTTAATTAATTTGAAAAAAGTTACTCTTATAAAGAAAATATTTGACCCATACATGTAATATTAATTTGAACCCATATAGGTGATACTAATTTGTGAGTGATTATTGTTGAGTTTTGTTTTAAATATTTTTATTTGTATACAGGGTTGATAATCTCATATAAAAATATGAAGAAATTGTGTTTAGTTGTGATTAAAATTCGCTTGAGTAATGAAAAATCTTCAAAAGCTTTTGTTGGAATGACTTTACAAGTTTAAAATTTATGGGTTAATTTGTAACACCCTAATATTTAACCTAACAAGCCTAGAACGCATTCAAGTTAATTATTAGTTATTACTCTTTTTGTTTCAGTTCATATCCTTTGATAAAGGTGGCAATGGGGTGGATTTTTGCTCAACCCAACCCGCCCGAGATAATGAGTCTTAACTTGCCCTACCTCTACCTAAGGGTTTTACAAGTTTAAACCCGCACCCGCCCATGGGTATCTGCCCTCCCCTGCTATTTTTTAAAAAAATTGAAAAATTATCTCAAAATCTAAAAAATCAAACGCAAAAATATAAATTACAACCAATAATAACGTTAATATTTCAATTCTAGAGTAGCAATCATCAGTACCAAAAAAATAACAGAATATTCTTAATAGAAAAAATAACTAAATTGCAAACAAGTTTAACAAATATCAAATTACAAGAAAATTATAATGACTTCATGTCTAGGCATCTAGCCTCATAATTCTTCAAATCATCATTCCTCAATTTCTACATCCTCATCTTCACCATTAACTTACATCCTCATCTTCATCATTAACTGTTTGATAATCATTCACAGACAGGTTTTGTTCCTATAAATTAAACATGAAAAATTCATTAATAAATCAATTAACATAATTTGAATATCAATATCTTTGAAATGAAAGAATTAGATAAAGCAAATGAAAAAAATTTACCTTTGCCTCCATTAGTTGCCCACAACCAATTTTGAGAACATATCAAAGCTTCTATTGTGTCTTCATTTAGACTACCACAATTAAGATTAATCAAACAACCAATCACACTAAAAGGATTTAGAAGCAACACTAGACACATGGATAGCAAATATATCCCTAGCAAGTTTTTGAAGAGTTAGATACTTGGTCCCATTCACTTTCCACCAAGATAAAATCTCAAAATCAGGAGTTCTTAGAATAACATCTTCCTCAATGTGAAAATCAAATTCAGTTTTCACAAGTGAACCCTTTGCTTTCTTCAACTTTCTAAGATACAACTCATAAGCAACATCATCATCTTGATCTTCTAAAAGAGTGTAGTTTTGTGCAGAAAATTCTTGCACATTTGAGCTTGAAGAAAAAAAATCAATTGAAATCTAGTTCTTATTAACCAATTTCAATACATTAAATTAAAAAGGAAATATGCTTCTTACTAACCAATTTCTTTGTGTTTGGGCCATTTGAAATCTCCTGATAGTTAACTGATTTCATCTAAATAAAAAAAAAGAATGCATATGCGTACTTAAACTTCAAAAAGTAAGAGATGTATATATAAAGGTTTTTTTTATGTTATATCCGTAAAAAAGCCTATAGGGTTAGGTAATTTTTTTTTAGAAAAAGATGTATACATATATATAATTATATAATAATATTACAAACATTAAAATATTATATATACTCTCACACACACAACATATATTAATAATAATATTTTTTAAAATATATATGGGGTGCGGGAGGGTTGGGGTGGGTTTACCCTAAACCCGCACCTACCCCAACTCGCAAGCAAAACTCGGCCTGCATAGACCTAACTCGAGCGGGCGGATTTAAAGTCACCCGAGCGGACGGGTAGTGCGGGGACCGGGTTCGGTTGAAATTGCCACCCTTGTCTTTTGATTTGGAAATACTTTAGTAAAAATATGGGTAAATTTTTTTTTTTGAACTTTTTAAAACAAAACGTGAGCCTTGTGTATAAGTGAGACCCGTCACTTTCCTATCATAACACAAGGGAAAATAAAACTCTTCATGGGCATATACAAAATATAAACACGACGGCCTTATGAACATAATCACACCATCATATATATACATATAGGTAGCATAAGCATTAACCATCTCATGACACATACCAAAACAAACCACTAAGATAGTGTTATGCCTAACAACAGGGGTTGGGTCGGACAGTCATCTAAAGAAGCATAAACGGTATATACATACAAACTCATATCATCCTACTCACGGCACTTATAAGAGGAAGGAAGATAGCCAAACCCATGAGTAAGGTCAGGGGTAGCGAGAGGCCGACGGATGAACATGAGCTTCCCGGCGTGGACGGGTGGCTCCTCTACCAACTTGCGGACTCCCTTCATAGGCTGCATCATTGCGGCCTCTCCATCTCTACCATTTCCCACATCCCTAGGTACGATAGGAGCAAAGCCGCCTGAAGAATGCTGGAAGGAGACTCCTCCGATGGATCCGACCATGGCTCGGAGGCTGAGGCAGATCGGGGTGTGAAACAAGGGAGCAGAGAGTGATGCGAGGGTGGTCATGAGGAGGCTGCTTGTGTGCGGAAGGCGCGCTTGAAAACAAAATCATCCGTGAAAGGGGTAGTGGTGGAGAACCAAAGCTGGTAACTAGGTGCACAGACCGTCTAGGAAAACGAACAGGCGAATGGCATATCGACCCACAAAATGGTAAGACCAGTTTGTAAGATCGAAATGCATTTCCTAGGTGGGAGCTTCAATGTATATCTTGAATGTGGCCATCGCCATCTGAAGACGAGATGGATAAAAAAAAAGAAATGAGAAACTTGAACAAGAATCGAGGAGGACTCTTGCTTCCAAACATGTGTCATCATCTTTATCTTCAGGAACCTAGTTTTATTACGAAAACAATGGACATAATAAGATTCATTTATTAATTTTAAAAGCCATTAGTAAGAGTTCTGTGTCTTTTAGCATGATTCTTAATGCTATAAATGCATCATGCCTCATCATAAATACATGTCAATGCCGTATGAACACATATCATAAGAATCATAATAAATCAATATGTCATAAAGGACATAAGCTATCATAACTTGATCATTCCTTTTTAGTGTCTTAGGTGACTTAACTTTCTTGCTCTCTTCTAAGGGCCACCCTACTACTCTCTTATCTTGAGAGTTCTAGGTTATGAGCTCATACCTAACTAGTCGTCACTAGTCTAGTGCGGGGTAGGGGGCACAAGATCACCTCTTTGGGTCACCTTCTATAACCATTAATTCCTGGAGTCTAAAGGATTCCCCTATTGGATCACCTCTCATAACCATTAATTCTTGAAGTCTAGAGGGTCATCTCTACGTATCTTATGTCACCTTTTATCTTAGCATATTATTTAGAGATGTGAACATAAGCATACAAGTCATACTCATTATCATAACTCATGGTTCAACATTTTATGTACAAGAACAAAATTGAAATAAGAAAAAGAGAGAAACATTTTAGAGAAAAATTAACTTTGACTTGATAGCTGTTAGCTACCGACGTATCCTCTAGTGCAATGAGAAACTCAAAGTCACGTCGTTCTAAATAAAAAAAATGCTTGTGTGTTTAATAATTTTAATTAAAAGGAAGAAGATAAAAGAATGTGTTAATTGATTTTAATTGTAAAAAGGCATTTTCATAACGAAATTAAAACCCACTTTTATACAAGATTTAGGATAGTATAAGCTATATAATAACTCCTTACATTCTTGTGAAATTTAAGGATGACAATTCATACATCAACAACACCAGTTGTTGCATGGAAGAAAAAAAACTTTATTTTTACATTTTTATTCTTTATTTGTTTATTGTTATTATTATTTTATTTTAAACGACACAACAACCCAAATTAAGGAAGAAACAAAACAAAACAAAAAGGTTCCTAGTCCAAAAGTCTATTAACCCAAAAAGGGATTTTAGCCTAAAGTCCTAAAAAGATAGAGTCCAAAAATTTAAAAAAAATATGAAACCCATTTCCCTGGCCTGGCCTACACTAGTCTAAATAGCAAGACTCTAATCAAAATAGATTGACCCAAAACAAAACATAGAATGAAAAAAAAGTTCAAACTAACAAACAAAAATAAAATAAACAAATAAACAAATAAATAAAAGGAATTTAAACTATCCTAATTTCTAGATCTAGGTTATTGTAACACATACACAAAAAGGGGACACAAGTACACTCACACGCTCACCCACACACTAACACACGTTTCTTTCTCTCTCACATGCGCACTCACTAGCACTCTCTCACATACACACACATTAACCAAATAAAGAAACTTAGAACTCTCACACACACACACACACACACACATGCAATTTTCAAAGGGAAAAAGGACACAGAGAAAAGGAGGGATGCAAGAGGGAGAAAGAATAAGAGAAAACACGGAGAAAAGGAGGCTGAAGGGAGAGCGGGGCCGATAGTTGCTACCGAAGCTGGGGTTCCGGTAAGTCTTCTCTGGTGACCATGGCAGTGGATAGCTCACAAAGGCACGAGATTCCTAGAGAAAGACAAAGAGTGAGAGATCGAGAGACTGAGAAAGAGAGGAGAGTCGGTGCGACTCGGATGGGCTCCAGGGATCGGCCATAAGGCACAGAATGGGGGTGGGGCCTTCGCGCGGCGTGATGAAGGGGACAACGGAGGTGCTAGAAAGGAGGTTGGGGTGTCATGGCTATAACACCCTAATATTTAACCCAACACGCTTAGGACGTATTAAGATTAACTATTAGTTATTACTTCCTTTTGAACATTATTTGTAAAATAACTTAGCGGAAAATACAAATAATTTTTTTTTTGAAATGGAATATGTAAATCAAAGTGCGAGCCTTCACGTACATCATAAACGAAACGTAAAGCGGAAGAACAAACAGCATTATGCATTTAAGGGCAGAAAAATATCATATGTTATGGGGCCCTAGAATCTTCGTTTGTGACCCTTTTTAAGATCCGTCTTCGCCTAAGGCTCCATAATCAATTCCTAAACCAATTATGAGGGATTCCTAGGCATGTTTACTAAGTTATAAGTTGTTTTTCCTCAATCTAACTATGCTGGAACAGAATTGCATATAACCATGTCTAAGTGTGCTAGAATTCCCATTTTAAGTCCTTATCATCACCTTAAACTTTGTAATTAATACCTAATCATTTATGAAGGGTTTTTATACATGTTTTACTGATTATGAACCATTTATCCTTGAATTAATCATGCTGGAACAGACTTACATTTTTCCATAGTTAGGTGTTCTAGAATTCTCAATTTGAACCTTTTTAGTTACTTAATCTTTTCTAACTTATCTAAAATGTGCCTTACTTCACTCAAACATAATTTTACACATTTTAACACCTTAGAACAGAATTTATATAGTAGCCAAACATAAAGGGCAGAATCGAAATCATAAGCTTCATAGAATCACATAATCACTTGATTTAAATGCATATAAGTTGCAAGTTTCTCTTGGAATGGTTTTAGGAACTCAAAACTCTTTTAAAACTCAAATCCTCACATTAAAATCATGTAATTACACATGAGTTCAGTAGCTAAATTAACTTGCTCATAAAATAGATTTAAAATATATAATTTCATTCATAATGTTGCTTAGGTGCTCCTAAGCTTAGAAAAATTGCAAAGCATGAACTATGGGCACTTGTGTTTAGAGGAACTCACACTAAGTCCATCATCATCGCCACAAGGCTGAATGGCTTCTTTGAAAAATCAACATTTTCTTAAAACCTTACATAGGATACTTGGGCAAGTCTTTGAGCTCTAGATCATTAAAGTGATGACATAAACCTAAACATGCTATGCACCTCATTTTTTTATTCTTCATTAGAAAATAAAGTGAGAGCATAAAATAAACATGAGATGCACTCATTTGTTATCTTTAGAATTTAAGTGATGGCATAAAACATAAACATGCTAGGCAAGAAAGTAAACATGAAATGTAAGGTTCAATTCTTTATTTTAGTGCTCTAGGCCCCTTGAGGTATTTAACCCAAATCAACAATCAACTTTAAGGTTGAAATAGGTAGGCTTTGAGATTTATTAAGTGAGGATGCACATTCTTGTTTTAATCTTTAAGTTATTTAGTGATGACTTAAAAATAAACATGCTATGCAAAGCATTAAAGTAAACATGAATGCATCTTATTTTAGATCTTAGCTAGAGCTCTTTGCAAGACTTTGAAGGAACATAAAACCTCAACCCATTATGTATCATAAGGCAAGTTTTAGTTCTTAGCACCTAGACTTCAAGGAAGTCTTAAGGTTTTGAACTTCATCATCAAGCTCAAGAAAATAGACACAAAGCTCAACACTTTGTCTAAACACAATACAAGAACTAAGTCATATTCTTTATTTTATTGCTCATGGGCTTCAATCTAGAGTAAAACTCTTAGAATGGCCGACCAACTTTAAGGTTAGTAAGGGTAAGCTTAGAGCTCTTTGAAAACATGTGATTAATTTTCTTAACAAAACTTTTGTGATCTATATAATATTTTTAGCAAACTTTGTTCAAGTGAAAACAAAGGAAACCGAAATCTTTTAAAGGAAAAAGAGAAAGAAAACCAAAACCATTCAAGAAAGTAAGGAAAAGAAACCGAAAATGTAAGCAAGGAAAAGAAAGAAACACAAGCATGTATGGTCCAAGACCAAGTTGTTTCAAGCTTTAGAGGTTTCTCACATGACAACAACAAGTCATTATCTTGAAACCTCATCATCAAGGTTATGTTCTCTTCATAAAAGGCCTCTTGGCCGAAATGAAAAAGAAGGAAGGAAAAGAGTTTGAACCAAAAGAAAACTAGAACTTTTCTTGAAGAAAACAAGTAAAAACTTGAAAACAAAACCCCTACCTAAGGAAGTCTTTGAAATGGAAGAAAGAAAGCTTGATTCTTGAAGAGTTGAGAAGACAAAATCTTCTCTTGGAAGTGAAGATGGATTCGGCCAAGGATGATGCTCAAGGAAGATGATTTTTCCTTGAGTTTCTAAGGTTGGGAATGGAAAGTTTAAGTGTTTGAGAGATGGTTTAAGGTGAGCTAGTGGTGGTTTGTGGTTGTTTGTGGTGGTGGAAGGATTCTTTAAGAGGAAGAAGAAGATGAAGAAGATGAAGAGAAATTTGAGAGAAATGAGAGAAAGTGCAAGACAACTAAACTCAGCAAATGATCTAAAGTGTATCAAGGTTCTTCAGGCTTGGTATTTATAGAATTTTGGCAACATGGAGGCTGCACAAAGGGACGAAGGCCGACAGCCTTGCTTGGTCATTTGGGGAGAAAATATCTCTTACAAAGTATGGCTTTGAGTATGGGTTCAAGCATGGTTGAGTATGGGCATAAGTATGGGCAAGGCATGGTCTTTGGAGTGAAGAAAATTTCAACATGTGACACTTATCCTAGGCCATGCATTTGGCCAGATTAGGCAGCAAAGGGAGGAAGAGAATTGTTCATGTAATTGTGGTTTAGTGATGTGTTTAAGTGTTTCTTTGATTAAGGTTTTGGTTAGGAGTTGTAAGAAAGTGTTTAGGTGAGATAATTGGCTAATTAAGGTTGTCAAGACTTGATTAGGAGGGTAATCTTGCTAGATTAACAATTTAAAATCATTCTTTTGATCAAATGAGATATGACACAATTCCTTAATTTAAGGAATTGGAGAGAGAAAATACTATTCAAGATTCCATGACTAGGAATTTTGAATTAAAGAATGCAATTAGAGTTTAACTAAGCAATCTTAGGTCCTAATTAACCTTAATAAATTATTTTGACTCTAGATTAATTATCGAAATAAATTAATCTTCGATTAGAACCTAATATTGCTTAGGTTTGCTTAATTGCGTCATTAGGCTCACTGTACACTGTTCTAGGGCAAAATGGTAATTTTGCTCTAGAATTGCCCAGACCTTTGAGCTCGACTAAACATCAAATATCACTCAAAAACATCATTCTAAACTTCCTGAAAAATTTGGGCAAACGGCACCTTTTACAGTGTAGAACATAGCGGGGTATTTTGGTCATTTTGAGCCGAAAGTTGAAAACGATTTTCACCTCGAATATCAAACATAACAGTTATAATCCCCTTCAAACATTGAGTTGACCCATTCGAGGACTACCAGGGCAACTGTCCCTCAAATTTCGAGTAAAAATAACCTCAGGGGAATTTTGGTCATTTGTACTCAAACAGCAGAAATCGGGCGTTACAATGGCGGCGCTGCAAGGGGTAGCGGCCATTCAGCATGCAAGGAAGGTTTTGCGGTGGTGGAGTTGAGGAAGGAGCCGAGGAGTATACCTCCAAGAGGGAAGAAGCCACGGTGGTACCTGCGGAGCGGCCGGCTCTCTCTTTTCCGCTCTTTATATATGTATATATGGAATAGGCTTGTGGCGGTGGCTGGGGTTGCCGATGATGATGATGGGAGGATGATGATGGTTTCGATGGTGGCTAGAATAGGAGGTGCTAGTTGTGCGAATGCTGATTGAAGGGTGGCGGTAGCACCATCATATAGAGAGAGTGATGTTGCATTCTCTTCCTTTTCATTTTCTATTTTGTACTTATGTTGTTGGTTTTTCTTTTGCTGTGGTTTTCTGATTTGGTCTATAATTTATAGGTCTTACATGGCTAGTTTTTGGATGATGATTTGAGTGTAGTTCTAAGGATTGTCTTTCCTTTGACTGGGGTTTGATAGCTTTGGTTGTGGACAGGAAATTTTGGTTTTGTGTTTGTTCATAGTTGGCGGTCACTATATTTGCTAGGATGGATTTCTAAATCAAGTTGGTTTTTAAAAGAAATTAAATGGCAGATGAGACACTAGAAATATAGGATGAACTGAATTTTGATCTCTTACTTCTCCTTGTGTTTGATCTCCCCGAATTGTAACTCTCTATGGTTTCTTTGCTTTCAACAATTAGGATTGAAATGCTGATGATGAAAGTGAGGTGAGAGGAAAGAGATTAAAAGTTCATAGATAATGAGGATGGATGCGAGGTTAGTCCTTTCCTAAAGGGTTCATAGCCTCCTCAAATTCTTATGCTCCCTGACCGTTTTGATAATAAATCTTTGATTCCATGCTGTTCATGGAACGAGGAAGAACCCACACTAACTTGTCTCCCATGTTCTGCAATTGTTAAATATTTCATTAGCTTAGCATAGAGCCCATCTTCATTGGAGTCCAGGGAATGGGAAGAAATGTTGTATTATGGTTGTCTATTCTTTGTTGTTAAAATTTTTAATAGTGTATTCCTTTAACCCCAGATATAATGTTTTGTGCCTTAAAGCTATGTTGTCTAATTTAATCATCACTACTATTTTGTAAACATCCTTATATTATGTGGCTGTTTTATGTTTGTATTATAATGCTTTTTATTGTGCTATAGTAGATAGTGTGGCAAGGATATATATATATATATATATATATATATATATATATATATATATATATGGTTATTCCTTTGTCATGCTTTACAATGTGCAATTGTGCAATGTCTGGACAAGCACTTCCTTTAATAAAAATATATTTATATGTTATAGAATAAAACCAAGAGAAGACATGTCACCTTTTAATTTATGCAAGTGCTAAATTCATGCATGTTTTCACGTCATAAGCCATTTATCATACTAAGGTAGCTAAGGAAACAACTCTTTTCCAAAGGAAATCCACATAAATTTAAAGACATTGTAGAATTAGATGAGAAAAAGATTTGCATGCCACGAAAAACTACTTTTCCTTTAACAATTTAGATTTAACTATTGTTTGAAGTTTGGGATGATCTTTATAAGGTTTCAATATATGCCGAGCTTTGTAAGTGAAAAAAATGGGCATGTTACTTAACTAATATTATACTTGTATATGTTAACACACTCATTATCTTTCTTGTAGTAATATTTTTATTTCTTTTTATGGTATTAGAGCTTTGGATTATTTTTGTCTTAAAATAATACAATCGAGTGTTACATATATAAGAAGATAGACAAGGTTCAATCAATATCCAATATGTTAAAAGCAATACTTATTTGAAAGGCTTGATGATTAGAATGGCACACATAAAAGTTTGAATGAAAATTTGTTGCCCACAAAGGATGATAGAATTCTTCATTCAATGAATAAAACATCAGCAAGGATAGTAACCAAACCAATGTACTTTATGATAATGTCCATTCTCTTAATAAATGATTTTTTAGTAATAACGGGTCTATGGAATAGAATGATGGAATTGGATGTTAAATTATTTACCATGAATAATAGATAATTAGTAAGCCCCACAGAGACATCATGTAACCTTTATAATCAACGTTCCCAACTTTTAGGTGATTACAGGTTAAAGGTCACTTAATTTTCGCATTAAATTACCTTAGGGATATTTTGGTAAATTAGCACATGGGAAGATCAGGGATCAAAATTTTTGCACAGATTGCTATGTAAGTCCCATATAACCTTATCCTAGTATTAAAATACCTCATTGAGGATGGCCTGGACCGGCATCCTCGATTCTTGTGTAAAAATGACCTCAAGGGCGTTTTAGTCATTTTACATGGCACTAGAAAAAAATCTGGGTATTACATTTTTCCCCTTCTTAAAAAGAATTTTGTCCTCAAAATTCGTTACCTGTGAATAGCTTAGGGTCCTCGACTTCATTTCTGATTCCAGCTCCCATGTAGACTCTTTTGCCTTTCCCTGTCCCCACGTCACTTTGACCAAAGGTAAGTCTTGTTCCTCAATTGCTTGACTCCTTTGTCCACGATCCTCATGGGTGGCACGTTAAAGGTCGGTCTCCCCCTTAACTGTACTTGTTCTTGCTCTAGCATATGACTATGGTCAGATTGGTATTTTCTCAACTAAGAGGCATGGAAGATGTCATGAAGGTTGGGCAGATTTGGTGGCAAGGTTATCCAATATGCCACCGACTGACTCTATCAAGAATTTCGAAGGGACCAAGGAATCTAAGGCTCAACTTTTTGACTCTTATGGCCTGTCCTATGCCTGTTGTAGAGGGTGATCCTAAGGAATACATGCTCTCCCTCTTGGAATTCCAATGGCTTTTGCCGTTTATCCGTATAGCTTTTCTATCGACTTTGAGCAGGAGGATCCTATCCCTAATTCTCTTGATTTATTCCGTTGTTTCCCTTACAACTTCGGGTCCTAACATACTTTGTTCAGGAGCTCATACCAACACAAAGGGGATTGACACCTTCTTCCATACAAGGCCTTATACGGTGCCATACCAATGCTTGCATGATAACTGTTGTTATATGCAAACTCGATAAATGGTAAGTATTTATTGCTTCTCTCTGTCCAAAACATAGGCTCTCAACATATCTTCTAAGGTTTGTATGGTCCTCTTCAATTGCCCATCCATTTGGGAGTGTTAACCGTACTCAAGCAGAGCTTCGAACCAAATGCCTTTTGAAAGGTTCCCCAAAAATGTGACGTGAATCGCAAATCACGATCCGAGATTATCGTCAACGACACTTCATGTAACCTTACAATCTCTTGGATATACAACTGAGCTGACTTGTCCAATAAGTACGTCACCTTAATTGATAGAAAGTGAGCCGACTTCATGAGCCGATCCACAATCACCTATATGGCGTCATGGCCAGCTTGGGTTGGGTAGACCTATCACGACATCCATTGAGATACTATCCCACTTCTATTCAGGAATCGACGAGGGTTGTAATAGTCAGAAGGTTTGGTGCTCAATCTTCATCTTTTGACAGACTAAGCACTTGCTTACCCATGTGGCCACATCTCGCTTCAATCCAGGCCACCAAAACATTTTCTTCAAATCATGATACATCTTGGTGGTACCGGGTGAATAGTGAAATGGCTCTTATGAACCTCCTCCAAAATCTCCTTTTGGAGGTCACCATTGGATGGTACGCAAATCCTACCTTCAAACCTCCATAGCTTATCAATTCCAAGGGTGAATCCCTTCATTTCTCCTGCTTCTATTGCCTCTAAGGTCTCTTTAAACTCCTCGTCCTCTTGTTGAGCTCGAGTGATTCTTTCCTTGAAGTCACTTGTCACACTGAGATGACACATCCTTATGCTTTCATTGTCAATGTCATTCCCAAGTCCAGGTATCTAAACCTCTCAATCAACTCTACCTCTCTAACCATCATCTGAGACAAGTGTAATGACTTCTGACTCAAGGCATCAGCCACCACATTAGCCTTGTCAGGATAATGGTTTAATCCAAAATCATAATCCTTTAAGAATTCCATCCACCTTCTCTGCCTTATATTCAACTCCTTCTGATCAAAAAGTACTTGAGACTCTTGTGATTAGAGAACACCTCAAACTTTACTCCATACAAATGGTGCCTCCATATTTTCAAGGCGAACACTACAGCTGCTAACTCTAGGTCATGGGTGGGGTAGTTTGCTTCATGAGGCTTGAGTTGTTTGGATGCATAGGCTACAACTTGCCTATTTTGCATCATTACACAGCCCAAACCTTTCCTTGAAGCATCACAATACACTTCAAAGGGTGCATTAGGGTAGGCAAAACTAATCCTGGGGTTGTTGTTAACTTTATTTTTAGCTCTTAGAAGCTTTTTTCACACTTCGGAGTCCATGTAAAAGGAGCATTATTCCTAGTAAGTTTGGTCAAGGGTAAAGAAATATGAGAAAATCTCTTAATGAATCTATGGTAATACCCTACCAAACCTAAAAAGCTTCATATCTCCATCACCATAGTAGGTCTCTCCCAGTTCATCATAGCCTCTATCTTACTAGGATCTACTATCCCTTTTTAACACCACATGCCCTAAAAACTTCACTTTCTCCAACCAAAATTCACATTTAGATAGCTTCGCGTACAACTTCTTTTCCTTCAAAATATCTAAAACTATCCTTAAATGACGTTCATGCTCCTTGCGAGTCTTTGAATAGATGAGTATATCATCTATGAAGACAACCCTGAATTGATCTAAATAGGGCCTAAAAATCCTATTCATGTAGCCCATAAATAGCAGGAGCATTGGTCAAACCAAATGACATAACTATGAACTCAAAATGGCCATACCAGGTCTTAAAGGAGTCTTGGGTATGTCCTCATCCCTTACCCTAATTTGATGGTATCCTAACCTCAAGTCAATCTTTGAGAATACCATTACGCCTCTCAACTGATCCATCAAATCATCAATCCTAGGCAAAGGGTACTTATTCTTCACGTCACTTTATTCAACTGTCTATAATCTATGCAAAGCCTCATACTCCTATATTTCTTTTTAACAAACAAAACCGGGGCTCCCCATGGTGATGCCCTAGGTCTCACAAACTTCTTCTCTAAAAGCTCCTCTAACTGAGTCTTCAATTCGATCAACTCTAAGGGTGACATCCAATAGGGTGTATAGAGATAGGCCCGCCCCTGACTAACTCTATAGAGAACTCTATCTCTCTCTCTTGGAGGGAATTACTCTCTTCCTCATAACAGTTGATCTTTAAAGCACTTAGGTAAAGGCTTAAAGGTTTACTAGGTACATAGGTATGGGAAAAATGACAGACTTTGTGTAATAATCCAGGAGTACACGATTAGCATAAAGCTAATCCATGCCAAGAATCATGTCTAGACTATGCATGGGCTCACAGATCAAATATAAGACAAAAGGTCTACCTTGAGTGATGAAATGACAATTTGGACAATATCTACTCATCCTAACAGGGCTACTAGTGGGGGTGGAAATAGTAAGGTCATAAGGAAGTTTGACTCATGCAGTTGCAAGGACTTGACACTATCATGTGCTATGAATGAATGAGTTACGCAGAGTCATACAGGACAATTAAGGTCCTACCATTCATTTCACACTTACCTTCTATAAGGTCACTAGACTTTGTCGAGTCTTTCACATTAAAGGTAAAGACCCTCCCTTGGTGCTATGGTTGGTAGCAGGGGCTATCGGGTTCCTCCCAAGGCACTCTATAGCATAATGGCTTGGCCTTTCATACTTGGAACAAACTCCCTGGCCCATCAAGCAAGGTTAATCTCCATGTGACTTCCCACACTTAGGCCATGGTGTAGTAGGTGCAGTCTGGGTGCAACCAGGGCCCTCCTGGGTGCCTTGCCTTTGGAACCACTCAATCTCCCATGATGAAAAGTCTTCTTGGGGCCCTGCTACCTGAATTGTGGCCTGAGTTGTGGCCTGAATTGTGGTTTGAATCTTGGAGCTTGTGGTGCCAACTTCCTAGTAAAGTTCTTAGCCATTGACACGTTTAGCTCTTGTGCCCATCTTTAATGATGTGGCATTTATTGACTAGGGTAAGAAAGTCCCTAATCTCCAAATGTGCAACGACAACATTGATCTCTGCCTTCATCCAAGCTTCATACTTAACACACTTCCAGAACTCATTGGGGTTTTCTTGAAAGATCCTCGAAAACTTAATTAGCTCCTCAAACTTCACAATGTACTATGCAATGCTCATCCCTCCTTGGGTTAGCTGCATGAACTCCACATCCTTGGCATTCCTCAACGATGCTGGAAAGTGCTTCTCATAGAAACAGGTATTGAACATCTCCCAATTAATAATGGTGTCAGATGCCTCCAACAGCCTTTCAGGTGCCAACCCACCAGAACTTAGCATCTACCTCTAGCATAAAAGTAGCGAAAGTTACCTTTTGTTCATTGGTGTAGGTAATCATCGAAAAGATCTTCTCCATACTTTTAATCCACTCATTAGCTTGGTTAAGATTCGAAGCTCCCCTAAATGATGGTGGGTTTGTCTTCCAAAACTCCCCGAATCGGCCATGCTCAAGACCCTTAGCATTTTTAGGGCCATGACGCTTCGCCCTGGTGACTCATCCTTTCAAACATCATTTGTATGGCCCTTGCCATGTCCCTGGGGCTTTAGCGGTCTCATTACCCTACTCGTCTCCTCCAGGCCCTATTCTGTTATGGTCATACCATCGGCCCCTAAGCACACAAAACAACAAAACACTAAGGTGATCAGGCCCAATACTTCATGTTAAGTGAGCTAGTTACCGTGGCATACACACATAGGTAGTCATGCATCTTATCCTATAGCTTATCTTAAGATAAAGTACTACACATGACATAACTATCGCATCATGCTTAAGAAGCATGATCAGTCTAATCCTCAGGCTCCATGAAACTAACCTTTGATACTAAAATTGTAACGCCCTAATGTTTAACCTAATATGCCTAGGACGCATTCAAGTTAATTATTAGTTATTATTCTTTTGTTTTAGTTCTAATTCTTTGACTTGGAAATACTTTAGTAAAAATACGAGTAAATTTTTTTTTTAACTTTTTAAAACAAAACGTGAGCCGCATGTATAAGTGAGACCCATCACTTTCCTATCATAACATAAGGGAAAACAAAACTCTTCATAGGCATATACAAAATATAAACACGACGCCCTTATGAACATAATCACATCATCATATATATACATATAAGTAGCATAAGCATTAACTGTCTCATGACTCGCACCAAAACAAACCACTAAGATAGTGTTATGCCTAACAAAGGGTTTGGGCCAGTTACAGTCATCCAAAGAAACATAAATAGTATATACATAGAAACTCATATCATCATACTAACAGTGCTTCTAGAGGGAGGAAGATAGCCAAACCCAGGAATAAGGTCAGGGGGTAGCGGCGGCCTATGGGATGAACATGAGCTCCTCGGCATGGACGGGTGGCTCCTACCAGCGTGATGGACTCCCCTCACAGGCCGCCACTGTGGCCTCTCCATTTCTGCCACTTCCCACATCCTTAGGAACGGTAAGCGGAGCCGCTTGAAGAATGTTGGGAAGAAGACTCTCCAATGGATCTGACCATGGCGGGAGGCCGAGGGGTGATCGGGTGTGTAGAGGAAGCCACGATAGCCAGATGGGCGGTGGTCACGAGGAGGCCTCCTTAGGATACACGGGTGCTCTCAAAACAAAATCATCCGTGAAAGGGGTAGTAATGGAGAACCAGAAGCTGGTAACTGGGTACACAATGGACGGTCTAGGAAATGAACAGACAAACAACACATCGACCCACAAAATGGTAAGACTGGTTGGTAGGATTGAAATACATTTCCTAGGTAGGAGCTTCAACATATATCACGAATGTGGTCATCGCCTTCTGAAGATGAGATGAATAGAAAGAGAGGAAATGAGAAACCTGAACAAGAATCGTAAGAGGACTCTTGCCTCCAAACATGTGTCATCATTTTCGTCTTCAGGAACCTCAGATTTCATTACGAAAACAATGGACATAATAAGGTTCATTTATTAAGTTTAAAAGTCATTAGCTGAGGTCCATGTCTTTTAGCATGATTCTTAATGCTATGAATGCATAATGCCTTATGATAAATGCATGTCAATGCCATATGAACACATATTGTAAGAATCATAATAAATCAATATGGCATAAAGGACACAAGCTATCATAACTTGATCTTTCCTCTTTAGTGTCTTGGGTGACTTAACTTTCTTGCTCTCTTCTAAGGGCCACCCTACTCTCTTCTCTGAGAGTTCTAGGTTATGAGTTAATACCTAACTAGTCGTCACTAGTCAGATCAGGGTGGGCACAGGATCACCTCTTTGGGTCACCTCCTATAACCATTAATTCTTAGAGTCTAAGGATATATTCCCTTATTGGGTCACCTTTCATAACCATTTGAGTGAAGTGTCACTTTGGCCCCTGAAATTGTAAGTGTGTTTCACTTTAGTCCTTGAAATTTTGAAATTAACTCTTTAGTCCCTGAAATTGCATTCTGGAGGTCACGTTAGTCCTAGTCAAACTACCGTCAGCGAACCGTTACATTTTGCTGACGTGGCAAGTTAAGTGACACGTGGCATGCCACGTGTCAATGACGTGTTGATGACTTGTAATGCTAATGCCACATGGCATGACACGTGTCATGCTGATACCACGTGACATGTCAACATGGCACAGATCAAAATATGTTCAAATTAGTCCTAAAATTTTCTAAAATGTGTCAAAAAAGTCCCTGAAATTTTAAATGTGTCAAAATAGTCCTTGAAATTTTCTAAAATGTGTCAAAAAAGTCCTAAATCCCAAATTTCTTCTCTTTTGATTCATAAAGTTTAAATCCTCATAATTTTTAAACCCACTTATTTCTCTCATTTTCATACCTTATTTAAATTATCCAAATTTTTAAATATCCTAAATATAATTAAGAGTTTGATTAGTCCAAATTTGAAACCATCCTTGTTTATCTAACATAATTAATTTATTAGCTATTACATTACATTTCTTGGAATAAAATGGATATTAAAATATTACAAATAGGATTCAAGGGAAATATTATATTATAAAGCATGGATGAAGTTTATCAAGGGCCTCTTTGGATATTTTAGTTGCAATTTGGGAAGGAATTTAGTATCAAAAGAATCTAGCATGATAATGGAAAGAAACTTGATCCTCATGTCAAATGTACTCAAAAACTATCTCAAATATGAGAGCTTAAATCAAGCTCAAGTAGAGAATTGTGTCTATTATTCCACTTTAACAATAGTGGGCCGTAGGGAATGACCACCTTAACCAAATAATTAATTCCCAAGAGGCGGTTAATCACAATATTATATATGTGGATTTCATGCTTTGTAAACATTTTCACTTGATTACAAAGAGTATTTAATTAAGACATGGTGTGGCAGAGTTTGTAGATTAGCTTCGATAATGAAATTTAATTATGGAATTAAATAGTTGCTTAACAAGATTGGCATCACTTTGTTTAAAGATTTTGTACTTGTGTTGATGGTTTATTTAAATAATATTATAAAAATATAGCTTGTATTTTATTAACCCAGCCAAATGTCAAATGCCAGATCTTTGTTAGCTAGTTTTCATAAAAACAAATATTTAATTGCAAATTAAATCTAAGATTTCTAGTAAAAATGAACTCAATTTTAAAACTGAACCAATCTTCAATAAATTAAATTGGTTCCACTTTTTCTTTAACCTGAAATAACTTGACACCACTTAACCTAAAATTCGTGAATTAATTCCTAAGAGGCAGTCATTCCCTATGTAACATCCTCCCAAGTACAACCTCATTCTTAAGTCATGACATCATACTTGAGAGTTGTTACTTCCTAATTAGCAGACTTTTAAATATCTATAGCAAAATTGATTGCTTCGTGAAGTAACTAAGCGTAATTCTATTAAGATGTATAACAAAGAATCAAAACATTTATTTAAATACATAATTAAGTACAAAAGGGAAGCTCTTCTAAGAGCTTTACTACACTACATTCACTGTTTCATTTATATACATACAACTCCAACTAAGCACAATAAAGTAAAAACATTAACTAATAAGTACTACAATTCCAATTCTTCAAGTTAGCTCCATTATTTCCTGATCAACCTGGAGGCGACACATGAACACAAAAACATAGGGGTGAGAATTACACAATTCTCAGTGGGGCAACTCCAAGTTACACCATCATAATGTCATCGTCATTGCCCCAGCCACTTCGGTTTATTAAGAAAATGTGAGCATGCAACATATATCAAAGATTCATTTTAACTTTCAAAAACCATTCTTCCGAAGTGGGTTTCTTTTAGCATTTCATCTCTTAAGGTATATGTCTTATAATATTCCAACAATTACTAAATTACACAAGGTAGACAATCCAGAATAAGATGAGTAGCATATAATACATACAATGAACTTTTCTCAAGGTGACATGGTTTCAATTATGGCCACAAAGATCAAATTAGTGCATTTTTCTTTTCATTGACATAGGAAAGACTTAGTTTATACCCAATGGTATTTGCTGTGGACAATGCCACAATAGATAATTTATACCAAATGGTATTTATAGTGGATTACACCATTTAAGGGAAAGACCGCTTACAGGACTGAGCTCATTCCTATATGTGATCATCAAACTTCATTTTTTTCCATTTTCGAATCACACACAGATCTATTCCTAGTCGATACGTCTCCGACTATAAATTGGGGAGTTCTTCTTTCAATTTCCTTCCCTCATTCAACCTAAGTCTTGTTTCCGTTTTGTTCATATGTCAGAACATGCACGAGTAAATTTTGTACATTCTCTTTTCTTTTTCCAAATGCATGCATAAAGCACATAAAGGCTTTCATTCACAATTAAGATTCAAGTATGCCTCGTAAACCACTCCTCAATTCCTCTAGCATGCATTTATGTGTCACAAGTCACATGGCCAAGCATTATACATCAAGTACTTTGCTCTTTCTCAAGGTATGCACAAACCGTATATATGCATTCATGTACAATGTAATCATTTTTCTTTTCTCATAAACCAATCAATAGAGTTCATAGTATGCATTCATTCACATCCTAGTTGAATTACAAGTCATCATAGTACTAAATCAACATTTGTAATTCGATACCAGCTTATTGGCAGAATGGGCTTAAGTAGCAAAAATTATTTTCCCTACTAACTGTCGAAGGGTCACAAAAATTTTCCATGACACTTCAATATGTCTAGGAGACCTGTAAAAATTTCAAACGGAGCTGTCTAACTCCTTCAAATTGTACAAATTTAGTGGTCAGGGACCACCAATTCATATCAGACCAAGGTTCTCCTAATTCTTTACCTAGAAAATGATTGAACTAACTCACAATAAAATTTATAAGGACACTTCAATATGTTATTAACTTTGGATAAAAATTTCAAAGGCTCATTCAATCATTTGCTATAGTAATAAAATCGGATAATTTTATTGCTCCAGCTTCAACATTTCAGGCAGCATCTATACAATTTTGGTTACTGATTTTTTTAAAGAAGTTTAACCCAAAATTAGAACCCAAGAAAATTCATGGGACTCATCCAAGATATTAACTTGGACATATAATTTTTTTAGCACTTGAAAATGACTACAACATGCCCAGAAAAATTGTGATTATACTGCCAAGAAACCCGAAATTCAAATGACCAAAACCCCTTTTGACAAAAATGATTTTTAACGTTATCCAAAATCCCACCAAAATTCATACATCAATATCTATGTAATATCATCCAATAAAAATAGAAATTTGAAGCTCAATCAATCAGAAAATTTCAGAGTAACTTATGAAAGAAAAGTGGATAATAAAGCCCTACTTGGCTCTTGGGAGTTTTAATCCTTGTTCTTGGCTTTCCTTCAAGAGTTCTCCACCCAATGATTGATCAAACCATCTTAAATCCTCTTCTAACCAAGCAGAAACAGCAGCAAGATTATTGATATGATGAGGTGAGGATTTGTTAGGAAGAGTTGATTCAAAGATTCTAAGAGGTAAGTTGATGTTTGTGCTTAAATCATGGATTCTTGATGTTGTGACATGAGGTTTCTATTTGATTCATGGTATTTTTGGTGAAGAAGAAATGAAGGTGGCTGTAAATGGCATGGCCAAACTTGAAGAAGAAAAATGGCATTATATTTTTATTTTATTTTATTTATGTTAAGATAATGACACTTGAATTAATTATGAAAATATTTTTCTTAAAGATAAATATTGTAATTTTGTAATCCTCTTATTGGTCCATTTGTAAAGGCAATGGTGTGGCTTCTTCTAAGCCACACACTTGTCTCATGAGGTGTCTAACTTACACTATAAGTTTTATACGTGTAAGAAACTACACACCGTAATTTAATCGAACGGGTAAAACACTATACCGGTAATCAAACATTACCCGAAAATTAATTCTAAGTATAAAATTATCATTCCCACCTATTTCTAACCTTATTTCCAAGTTTCGTAATTTTGGGCACCTCCAGCTCCAATCTAGGGTTTAGCGTCAGGCGGGCCCGTGGGATTCGTAAGGTTACTATTCATTGGCCCGAAATTTTTTTTTTTTGATATGTCCGTTGGGCCGCCTCATTGCTAAAGTGTTATATTTTTAAAATTACGACTAACAAAGCTCAAATTAATTTTTAAGTAATTTTCAGGGTATTATACCCTACGACCCACTATCATTAATGTGGAATAATAGACATAATTCTCTACTTAAGCTCGATTTAAGCTCTCATATTTGAGATAGTTTCCAGTACATTTGACATGAGGATAAAGTTTCTTTTATCGCCATACTAGATTTTTTGATGCCAAATTTTCCTAAATTGCAACTAAAATATTTCAAAGAGGCCCTTGATAAACTCCAATCACGCTTTATAATATAATATTTCCCTTAATCCTATTTGTAATATTTTAATACCCATTTTTTTCCAAGAAATGTAATGTAATAGCTAAAAAATTAATTACATTAGCTAAACATGGAGGGTATCAAATTGGACTAATCAAGCTCTTAATTGTATTTAGGATATTTAAAAATTTGGATTATTTAAATAAGGTGTGAAAATGAGAGAGAAATAAGTGGGTTTAAGAATTATCGAGGATTTAGACTCTATGAACCAGAAGAGGATAAATTTGGGATATGGACTTTTTGACACATTTTAGAAAATTTCAAGGATTTTTTTGACACATTTTAGAAAATTTCAAGGACTAATCTTAAACCTATTTTGAATCTGTCATGTCAGCATGCCACATGGCATCATCATGACACGTCATCAACACGTCATTGACATGGTGCATGCCACGTGTCACTTAACGTGCCACGTTGGCAAAATGTAAAGGTTGACTGACGTTAGTTTGATTAGGGACTAACGTGACCTACCGAATGCAATTTCAGGGACTAAAGAGTTAATTTTAAAATTTCAGGGACTAAAGTGAAACACGCTTACAATTTCAGGGATTAAAGTGACACTTTACTCATTAATTCGTGAGTCTAGAGGGTCATCTCCACATATCTTATGGCACCTTTTATCTTAGCATATTATTTAGAGATGCGAACATAAGCATAAGTCATAGTCATCATCATAACTCATAGTTCAACATTTTATGTACAAGAATAAAATTGAAACAAGAAAGAGAGTAACATTTTAGAAAAAAATTAATTTTGGCTTGATAGCGGATTACGTCGATGTATCCTCTGTGCAACGAGAAACTTAAAACCACGTCGTTCTAAAAAAAAAAATGCTTGTGTGTTTGATAATTTTAATTAAATGGAGGAAGATAAAAAAGTATGTTAATTGATTTTAATTGTAAAAAGGGATTTTCATAATGAAATCAAAACCCACTTTTGTATAGGATTTAGGATTGTATAAGCTATACAATAACTCCTTACATTCTTGTGAAATTTGAAGATGACAATTCAAACATCAACAACATCATTGTTGTGTGGAAGAAAAAAAAATTATTTTTGCATTTTTATTCTTTATTTGTTTATTGTTATTATTATTTTATTTTAACAGACACAACAACCCAAATTAAGGAAGAAACAAAACAAAACAAAAAGCAAGACTGAATAGCAACCCATTTCCCTGGCCTGGCCTACACTAGTCTAAATAGCAAGACTCCAATTAAAATAGACTAACCCAAAACAAAACATAGAAAGAAAAAATGTTCAGACCAACAAATAAAAATAAATAAATAAATAAAATGAATTTAAACTATCCTAATTTCTGGATCTAGGTTATTGTAACACATACACAAAAAGGGGACACATGCACACTCACATACACATTCACCTATACACTAACATGCGACTTTTTCTTTCTCACACGCACACTCATGAGCACTTTGTCTCAGCAGACACATAAACCAAATAAAGAAACTTCTCTCTCTCTCTCTCTCTCTCTCTCACACACACACACACATCCAATTTTCAAAGGGAGAAAAGGACACAGAGAAAGGAAGCGATGTGAGAGGAGAGAGAATAGAAGAGGAGGCCATGAGGGGGAGCGAGTACCGGTGGTTGCTACCAAAGGGGGTTTAACAAGCCTCTCGGTGACCACAGCGGAGGATGGCTTGCATAGCGTGAAGAGAGATTCAGAGAAGACAGAGAGAAAGAGAGGGAGAGTTCGGTGCGGTTGGGATGGGCTCCAGGGACTGGCCACACGGATTATGGAACGAAGGTATTGGCTTTGTGTGGCGTGATGAAGGGACAGCGAGGTGGGAAAAGGGAGGTTGGAGTGTCGTGGTTGCGCTCAAGGGGCAATGGCCATCGCGGCATGGGAAGGTCTTGTGGTGGCAGAGTTGAGGAGGAAGAGAGAGGCGGTGTGTCTACTAAGGGAAGAAGCCACGTGGTGGCGTCCGAAAGCCTCCGCCCGCCCTTCTCTTTCCGCCTATACTATTATATATATATATATATATATATATATATATACTATACACCCTAATATTTAACCCACACGTGGAGGACGCATTAAGATTAATTATTAGTTATTACTTCTTTTAAACTCCTTTTATCCAAATACTTAGCGAAAAATATGGGTAAATTGTTTTTTGAAACATAAAACAAAACTAGAGCCATGTGCGCACCATGTAACGCCCCAATTTTTCTGTTTGAGTACAAATGATCGAAATGCTCCTGAGGTCATTTTACTAGAATTTAAGGATAACGACCCGCACCCCTCAAATGGGCAGCTTAATGTTTGAAGGGGATTATATCCGTTATGTTTGATATCCAGGTGAAAATCTCATTTTCCAAACTTTCCGCTCAAAATGACCAAAATACCCCTAGACGTTTTATGCGAGTAAAGGTGCCGTTTAGCCCTGAAACTTTTTAGGAAGTTTCGAATGATGTTTGTGAGTGGTTTTTGATGTTTAGCCAGCTTAGAAGGTCCGAGGCTTTAGTGTAAAATTACCATTTTGCCCCTAGAACAGTGTACAATGAGCCTAATGACGTAATTAAGCAAACCTAAGCAATATTAGGATCTAATCGAAGATTAATTTATTTCGATAATTAATCTAAAGTCAAAATAATTTATTATGGTTAATTAGGGCCTAAGATTGCTTGGTTAAACTCTAATTACATTCTTTGATTCAAGATTCCTAGTCATGGAATCTTGAATAGTGTTTTCTCTATCCAATTCCTTAAATTAAGGAATTGTGCCCATACTTTCATTTGACTAAAAGAATGATTTTAATTTGTTAATCTAGTAAGATCACTTCCCTAATCAAGTATTGACAACCTTAATTAACCATTACCTCATCTAAACACTTCCTTATAAACTCCTAACCAAAATCTTAATCAAAGAAACACCTAAACACATCATTAAAACACAATTACATGAGCAAATCATCCTCCTCCCTTGGCTGGAAATCTGCGAATACATACCCTTAAAATGTGTCACATGTTGGTTTTTATTTCACTCCAAAGGCCATACCTCCATACCTTGCCATGCTTTCAACTATGCCTTTAAATGACAAGTTTTTGAAGATATTTTCCTCCCCTTAGCATGAAGAACCATCGGCCTCTTCCTCTTCAAATCAGCCACAAAGTTTCTTTTTTTCTATAAATACCAAGCCTTGAAGAACTTGGTTACACTTTAGAAGCTTTGCCAAGTTTAGTTTTCTTGCATTTTCTTCATTTTCTCTCAAAGTTCTCTTCATCTTGCTCTTCTTTTTCCTCTCAAAGAAACCTTTCCACTCCCACAATCCACAACAAACAACCTTGAACCACCACTCCCTCACTCAAATCACCTCTCAAACACCAAATATTTCCATTTCCAAGCTTGTTTTCTTAAGGAAAAATCATCTTCCTTGAGCTTTCTCTTTGGCCGAATCCTCCCCTCCTCCAAGAGAAGATTTTGTCTTCTCATTCTTCCAAGAACACAAGCTTCCTCTCATTTCTTTCAAGACTTCCTTAGGTAGGGGTTTTATTTCAAAATTTTACTTATTTTCTTCAAGAAAGGTTCTAGTTTTCTCTTGGTTTTTCAAGTCTTTCCTCCTCTTTTCTTTTTGGCCTTGGAGCCTTTTCATGAGTAAAACTTTGGCTTGATGATGAGGTTTCAAGATAATGGTCTTGTGATGCTATGTGAGAACCTCTAAAGCTTGAAAAACTTGGCTTGGACCATATATGCTTTTGGTTTCTTTCCTTTTTCTTGCATATGCTTTTGGTTTTTCCTTTCTTTCTTCCTCAAAGTTTTCGTTTTTTCCTTTTCCTTAATGGTTTCGGTTTTCACTTCCTTTATTTGAACAAAGTTTGATAAAAATGTTAAGTAGGCCACTAAATATAACACCCTAAAAATTATTTAAAAATTAATTTGAGCTTTGTTAGTCGTAATTTTAAAATATAATAGTTTAACAACAATGAGGGTGGCCAACGGACGTTTTAAAAAAAAAAAAATTTTCGGGCCGGGGTGAATAGTAACTTGCGAAAACCTAGATTTCGGGCCCAAAGGTGCCCGAAATTAGGAAAACATGGGAATAAGGTTAGAAATAGGTGGAAATGATAATTTTATACTTAAAATTAATTTTCGGGCAATATCGGTTTAATCGGTACGATGTTTACCCGTTCGGTGAGATTTTGGTGTGGTTTCTACATCGATGAAACTGCAATAAGTTTGCCACCTAACTAGACAAGTGTGTCTTAGAAGAAGCCACACCATTGCCACTTTATTAGGACCAATAGGATGTTTACAAAATTTCCATATTTATCTTTAAGAAAAGAAAACATTTTGTACTTGAAAATTCTATGCATTTTGTCATAAACTCATAAGATCAACATCTTATCATTTCCTTGCATCAAAATTTCGGCCAGCACACTCCAGAACCTCTCCTCCATTGTTCTTCCTCTCAAACTCCATTAAACAAACTTGGAGCTTCATAAACCCTAGCCTAAACTTGATAAAACCTCAAGATCTCTTCACAAAACCGTCTACACCTAATTCTCTACCAATCTAACCAAAAAAAATTTTCATTCCTTATCAAAAATTGTCTTGTACCTCACACCTCACTAATATCAGAGGGGTTTGAAGTTGGATTGGGAGCTTTGGAGGAGAAGGAATCAAGTTTGGTGAAGCCAAGGAGCTAATAGGTTACTACAAGTAGGGTTTTTGCTGCCTTTTCTTGTCAAATTTTTCTGATCTATTTTGGCATGACCTAGGTCCAAATTTCTGGTTGTATTGCTGAATAATATGTTGATATTGATGTGTGAATTTTTGTGGTGTGTTTGGATGGGGTTAGAAAAGGGTTTTTCTCAAAGGAAATTGGGACTAGGCTGCTGGATTCCTAGTTGTCCTGAAGTAGTAATTATGCACGAATTTTCTGGTATAGTTGTGGGTAATTTCATGAGCTATAAAAATTATATGTTGTATTTAACATCTTGAAATAACTATATGAATTTTCTTGGGTGTTAATTTTAAATTTTACTGCCTCAAAAAAATCAAGAACCGAAATGTGACTGATGCTGTCTTGGTTGTTGAAACTGAAACAATAAATTTGTCCGAATTTATTATCATAGCAATTGATTGAATTAGCCCATGAAATTTTAAAATGAAGTTATTAACATATTGAAGTATCACTGTAAATTTTCTTGTGCCTTTATTCCATCAATTACTAGGGTTAAAAATTTTGGAACTCGGGTTTGGACTGTGAATTGGTGGCCCTTACCCCAAAATTTGTACATTTTACTGAAGTAGCTATAGACCTCTGTTTGTCTTGAAATTTTTACAGGATCTTCTAGACATGTAAAGTGTCATATAAAATTTTTGTGGTACTTGGAATGGCTGTTTGATGTGGTAATTAAATGTTGTGCCTAGGTCAGGAATCTGTCATTGTGCTGGAAATGGATTGATGTTGTGAATTGATGAACTAATGGCATTTTTTGTTCTAGTATGACATGAATACTCGATGTTACCTATTTGGCCATGTGACTTGTGACATATAAAAGTATGCTAGAGGCATGATTGAGATTATATTGTGAATGAATGCCTGATATGCATTATGCTTGCATTTGAGAAGAGAATATATATAAATTCCAATCGTGCATGTTTGTACATATGGACAAAACGAAACAAGACTTAGGTTGAATAAGGGGAAGGAAATTGAAAGAGAAATCCCCAATTTATAGTCAATAGACGTATTGGCTATAAGATCTGTGTGTGATTCGAAATGGAAAAAAATGAAGTTCGATGATCACACATAGGACGAGTTCGTCCTAGCAGACTATTTCCCTTGTGTGGTGTAACCCACAATAGATACCATTTGGTATAAGTTATTTATTGTGGAATTGTCCACGACAAATACCCGTTGGGTATAACTAAGTCTTTCCTATGTCAATGAAAAGAGAAAATGCATCTATTTGATCTTTGTGGCCATAAGTGAAACCATGTCACTTTGAGATAAGTTCATTGCATGTGTTATATGCTATTCAACTTACTCCTGAATTGTTTAGGATGATTTACTCAATGTTAAAATACTATGAGATATATGCTTTAATTGATTGAATGCTAAAAGAAACCCACTTGGAAGAATGGTTTTTGAACATTAAAATGAATCTTTGATATAAGTCGCATGCTCACATTTTCTTAATAAACCAAAGTGGCTGGGCGATGACGATGACATTATGATGGTGTAACTTGGAATTGCTTACTGAGAATTGTGTAATTCTCACCCCCATGTTTTTGTGCTCCCGTGTCGCCTCCAGGTTGATCAGGAAAACAATGGAGTTGCAACTTGAAGAACTTGGAATCATAGTACTTATTAGTTGATGTTTTTACTTTATTGTGCTTAGTTGGAGTTGTATGTATATAAATGAAACAGTGAATGTAGTGTAGTAAAGCTCTTAGAAAAGCTTCCCTCTTGTACTTAATTATGTATTTAAATAAATGTTTTGGTTCTTCATTATACATTTTAATAGAATTATACTTAGTTACTTCACGAAGCGATCAATCTTGCTATAGATATTTAAGAAAGGTCCTCTAATTAGGAAGTAACAACTTTAAGTATAATATCATGACTTAAGGATGGGGTTGTACTTGGGAAGATGTTACACTAAAAGTTTTGTTAAGAAAATTAATCCTATGTTTTCAAAGAGCTCTAAGCTTACCCTTGCCAACCTTAAAGTTGGTTTTTAAGAGTTTACTCTAGATTAAAGCCCATGAGCAATAAAATAAAGAATATGATTAGTTCTTGTATGCTTGTTTAGATAAAGTATTGAGTTTTGTGTCCATTTTCTTGAGCTTGATGATGAAGTTCAAAACCAAAGGCTTCTTTGAAGACTTGGTGCTAAGAACTCTAAAGCTCACTTTATGTTGTTAAGATACATATTGGGTTAAGGTTATAATGTTCCTCTAAAGTCTTGTAAGAGCTCTAGTTAAGATAAAATGAGTTGCATACATGTTTATGTTTATGCCTTGCATAGCATGTTTATTTTGATGCCATCACTAAGCTTTCAAGAATAACTAAATGAACTTGCATTATCATGTTTAAATTTCCAAGCTTGCATTTCATGTTTATATTTCAAGTCATCACTTAACCTTTAAAGATAATAATGAGGTTGCATCTCATATTTATTTTATGCTCTCATTTTATTTTATAATGAAGAGTAAAACAAGTGCATAGCATGTTTAAGTTTATGTCATCACCTAAATATCCTAGAGCTCAAAGACTTGCCCAAATATAACAAGTAAAGTCCTTGAAAATGGAAACATTCCATGAATGCCATTTTGGCCTTATGATGATGATGAAGGACTTGATGTGACTTCATCTAATCATAAGTGCCAATAGCCTATGTCTTGGAATTTTTCCAAGCTTAGGTGAACTTAAAGAATATCATGAGCAAGATTTGATGTTCTAAATCTAATTCACGAACAAATTGTTTTAGCTACTGACCTCACCCACATTTATGTGATTTCAATGAGATTAATTGGTTTCTAAAAAAGTTTTGAGTTCCTAAAATGATTCCAAGAGAAAACTAGCAACTTATATGCTTTTAAATCATGAAATTATGTGACTTATATGAGCTATATTTTGGTTTTGTCTTGTGCACTTGGCCACTGTATAAATTCTGTTTTATGGTGTTAAAATGTGTGAAATTATGTTTGAGTGAAGCAAGGATCATCGATTTAGGGAAGTTAGGAAAGAACAAGTAACTAAAAAGGACTTAAGATGAGAATTCTAGAACACTTAGATGCCCAAATTGTAAATTCTGTTCTAGCATAAATGGACTTAAGAAAATGGTTTATAATTAGTGGATATGTGTAGGAATCTCATAATTGGTTTAGGAGTTGATTATAGAGCCTTAGGTGAAGACGGAACTTAGAAAGGGTCAAAGACGAGATTCTAGGACCCCATAATCATACAATAATTTTCTCCCAAAGTGATGTAATGCTGTTTGATTTTGTTAGTAAGCATAAACATTAGAGGAAATTATAGGTAATAATCCCTTAGGTGAAATAAAGATTCATAATGAAAGATAGGATAATTAGAACATAAGTTTAAGACTCAAGGGCCAAAACATAAGACACCATGAGATAGGAGGTGTGATGTGATAATAAGACCGAGCGGGCATACCGTGATGAATGTGAATGTGTTAATACCATGAATATGAGACTATATATGTGTATTTGTGACATGTTGTTGTGATGAAGTGGTATGCTATGCTTAATATGCATGAGATGCGAAATATGAATGAATTAGAAGGGTATGCTCCTTGATTAAGAGATTTACTTGATTGAGAAATTTCATGAGAACAACATGTGTTATTTGAGTTATGTGGCATGACTCAAATTTGAGGAAATTCAGGGTGTAGTCATTATGCTGCCAAATTTTTGTCAAATTTGAGGGACTTAAGAAAGTTGAAAGAAAGATTTTATATGTGACATGCCGAGATGCATTTCTTCCTTATCCTGAAGAGAAAGGAAATCCATGGGGGTATGGTCGTGGAGCCATATAAAGCTGACAATGTCACTGGTCTTAACCAGATGATGCGTTTCAGGTTAGACGTACTTCTCCTACGTGAGGAGAAGTAAAACCGTGAGGGCATCGACATTAGCTTGCCAAGCGGACAAAGTCACTTGGTCTTAACCAGTTGATGTTTCGAGAGGAAAAAATTCCCATGATGGGTGATTCCTTAGGTCACCCCCCGTACTTTGGGAGTCGGGATTATTATTTTTATGATTATGATACGCTTATCAAGAAGATAAGTAAGAACTAGTGACGACTAGTTAAGGTATGAGCTCATAGCCTAGTATGGGGTCGGTTACTATTTTTTAAATACCATGATGTCACAAGTTTGAGAAATGAGAAAAGATGTGAAGCATTTTGCTTATGAAAGAGAGAAGTTGATTATGAGAAAGTACATGCCACTTATATGAGAATTAGTTATTGATGAGATGCTTTATTGGTTTGCTACATAAAGTATTGCCATGCATTCATGTTCTGATGCTGCATACATGCATTAAGATTCATCATAAAAGACACGACCTTGGATAATTACTCTTATGAAAACCTCATAATGAACCTTTGCATGTTTAACCTTTTCATAATAAACCCAAGGTTCCTGGGACGTAAACGATGACATTAGGATAGAGGATCCCTACTAAGATTCTTTAGCAAGATTCTCACCCCTCTCTTCTTTTCCCATTACGTCTTCAGATTCTGATGGCGTTGTTCGTGATCTTCATTGATATGCCCATGTAGAAAGTGACTACGATCGATCATCAGTCATATCACTTTGAGGGTCGTTTTGTCGTGCGTATTTTTGCATACATGGGCCGTCCGTTGCATTCCCTCTAGCTTTCAATTTACCCTAACCTCTCCCCTACGATGACGATTTGATCTTTGAGAGGACACGCCTTCACAACAAGCAGGACTCGTCGTGCCCACCCTTCGACTTCGGCGGTGCGTGGCTACCTTGAGTACGTTCCTTACCTTAGGCATTTAGAAGCCGACCCGTCCAGGATTCCCTACTCATATTTTGAGGGATCTGCTCCTCCAATTCCCATGGACATTGGGAGGGGCCGAGGAGACTGACGACCGAGTGCTCGATGCCGAGATGTGCCCACGTCGAGAGGTCATGTCCGTCCACCTTTCGCTTGCACACACCGAGGAGCTCGCACAATTCATTGGGTATGTACTTTCGAGGAACAGGAGCAACGTCATCGAGAGTTTGAGGAGGGGTAGCCATGGCTTGGGTTTGATCTTTTGAGGTTGTCCATGTATTTGCGTTATGTTTCCTGTTTCTTTCCCTGCCATTTATGTTTCTGGATTGAAGCTCTGCCACTTATATGGGTATGACTTTATGACTTTTTACATTTCGTTTATGTACTAAACTATGATATTTAATGCTATGATGGTTGTTTCTATGGTTGAGGTGTTCTTATTTACTTTTGTATTGCATGATTTATTTTCTCACGTTTACGTTTCACTTATGTTGTACGCGATGGCCGCATTTTGATTTACACATTTCAAAAAAAAAAAAATACAAACGAGTTTTAGGGAAGTAATAACTAATAATTAATCTTAATACGTCCTACACATGTTGGGTTAAATATTAGGGTGTTACACACTACCATGAGCAAATCGTAAGATAGAGAACTTAACCATGCAAGATAAGAGCAATAAAGGACACATTTATCCATAGAAGCAAATATCATAAAATTAAATAACATAGTTGAATACATAGGACTTAGCACAGAGAGTCATACGCATAGTGGGCTTAACTTCCAATACATAAGTAACAGTAGAGAATACATAAAATAGAAAATACATAGGGAACATCAAATACTAGATACCAACTACCATATCCCCTCCCTCAACCTATGAGTGCTCATCCAATGTCATCCCCATCAAAGGATGCAGGAGAGGGGAATCTTCATGAGAGCTCGGACTTGGAGGGATCCTCCATCATCACCACGCCGGCTCTACCCTCATCCCTGAAGGTACATACCCAATGACTGGGCAAGCTCCTCCGGCGCGTGCAAGCGAAAGGGGAGGCATGACCTCCTAGATGTGGCGCACCTCCGGGCATTGAGCTAGCCTCCGCGTGTCCGTGTCCCTCGCCTCTCCGATGTCCATGGGGGTCGGGTGGGCAGATCCTCCGAATAGATGTGGGTGGGGGAGTCCTCCACGGGTCGGTCTCTGAATGCCTCCGAGCGAGGAATACTTGGGTAGTCGTGCACCACCGAAGCCGAAGGGGTTGGCGAGTCCGCTCATCGCGGGGTCCAATCCTCTTGAAGATCAGGTCGTTGCCATACCCTAGGAGGAGTGAAGCGAAGTTGGAAACTAGATGCGTGAACGAGCGTCCCATGTATGCAAAAATGTGGACAGCACATGACCCACCAAATGATACGACTGATGATACAGGTCAAAGTGCACCTCCCAAATCGGCATGTCAATGAACACCATGAACGTTGCTATCGAGATCTAAGACGTAACCAAAGAGAAAGAAGGGGTGAGAATCTTACTAAAGAATCTCAGGAGGAAACCTCCTACCTAATATCATCGTTTATGTCCCCAGGAACCTTGGGTTTATTATGAAAAGATTTAACATGCAAAGGTCTATTATGAGTTTTTATAAAAGTAATTATCCAAGGTCCATTTTTTCTTTTATCATGAATCTTAATACATGAATGCAGCATAGCAAAGTATGAATGTATGGCAATACCTTATGCAAGTAAAACCAATAAAACATGACATCAGCAATTATTCATCACATAAGTGGCATGTATCTTTTCATGAAAACCTTTCTTTTTCATAAGTATGGAACTTCACAACCTTTTCTATTTCTCAAACTTGTGACATAAAGGTATCAAACCTAGAATCATTGCCACCCTAAACTAGGCTATGAGCTCATACCTCAACCAATCGTCACTAGTCTTACTTATCCTCTTGATAAGCGTAACATAATCACAATAATCCCAACTCCTAGAGACGGGTAGGGGCCTAAGGATCACCCATCATGGGACTTTTTCCTTCTTCGAAATGCATCAACTGGTTAAGACTAGTGACTTTGTCCGCTTTGGCAACTAATTCAATGCCCTCACGATTTTACCTTCTCCTCACCGTAGTAGGAGAAGTACGTTCCTGCTTACGAAATGTATCAACTAGTTAAGACCAGTGACTTTGTCCGCTTTCGGTATGGCTCCCATCCATACCCCTTGGTTTATTTCTCCTCACCGTAGCAAGAGAAATGTGTCTTGGCATGTCATTGTTAAAATCTTTCTTTCAAAAACTTCTTTAAGTCTCTCAAATTTGAGTCATGCCACATAACTCATTTAACACATGCTTCCATATTCAATATCTCAACTAAGCAACCCTTTAAAATCATATACACATGTTCACCCATTTCATCATTATTTCATATCCGTCCATCAACCATAACATACCACATTATCATAATAATCACGTCATAAGCTCACATATTCTCATACACATGCCATTAATACTTTCACATATACTCTCGATATATCATAACTATGTGTTCACTTGGTCACTCACTCTCATCATCTTCCCTATCTTATAGTATCTTATGCTTTGACCCTTACGGGTCTTAGACTCATGTTCTAGTTATCCTATCACCTATAACAGATCTTCGATGCACTTAAAGGATCATTACTTGTAATTCTCTTAATTTTTATGCTAACTAACACCTCCAAACAGCATTGCACAGATTTGGTATGATGGTTATTATTCGATTATTATAGAATCTATGTCTTTGACCCTTTCTAAGTTTCGTCTTTGCCTAAGGCTCTATATTCAATTCCTAAACCAATTATCAGAGATTCCTTTACATATCCACTAATTGTAAACCATTTTCCTAAGTTCAATTATGCTGAAATAGAATTTATAATTCTTGTGTTAAAGTGTTCTAGAATCTCATTTTAAGTCCTTTTTAGTTACTTGTTCTTTCCTAATATTCCTAAATCAGTCCTTGCCTCACTCAAATACAATTTTACACATTTTAACTCCATAAAACAGCATCAATATAGTGGCCAAACAAACAAGGCAGAAACCAAATTGTATGCCTTACATAATCACATGAATTCATGATTTAAGCACATATAAGTTGCTAGTTTTCTCTTGGAATAATTTTAGAAACTCAAAACTCTTTTAGAAACTAATTTATCTCATTAAAATCATGTAAATGTGAGTAAGGGAAGTAGTTAATTTATTTTGCCCATATGGTAGTTTTAGAACATAAAATAATGTTCATAATATTTTCTAACTTCACCTATGCTTAAAGATTTCAAGATATAGGCTATTGACACTTGTGATTAGATGCAACTCATACCAAGTCCATCATCATCATCACAAGGCCGAGATAGCATTCAAGGAAGGCTTCTATTTTCTAAAACTTTACTTGTGATACTTGGGCAAGTCTTTGAGCTCTAGAATATTTAAGTGATGATATAAACATAAACATGCTATGCCCTTTGTTTTATTCTTCATTATAAAATAAAGTGAGAGCATAAAATAAAGGTGAGATGCAACCTCATTATTATCTTTAAAGATTAAGTGATAACTTGAAATATAAACATGAAGTGCAAGCTTGGAAATTTAAACATGAAAATGCAAGTTCATTCATTTATTCTTGAGAGCTTAGTGATGACATCAAAAGTAAACATGATATGCAAGGCACAAACTTAAACATGAATGCAAGCTTATTTTATCTTAACTAGAGCTCATGCAAGACTTTAGAGGAGCATCAATAGCCTTAACCCAACATATATTTAATGTACGCCTCAATTCCCTGATAGAGTACAAATTTGAAATGCCCTAATCATTTTTACCCGAAATTCAGGAGATTGCCTGATTAACACCCTAATATTTAACCCATACGCCTAGGACGTATCAAGACTAATTATTAGTTATTACTTCTCTTTAAATTCATTTATAAAATACTTAGCGGAAAATACGGTAATTTTTTTTTTTGAAATGATTTATATAAAACAAAGTGCGAGCCTTTGCGCATAACATAAACAACGTGAAGCGGAAGAATAAATAAAACATACAGAACATAAGCATTAAAAAACACATCCATCATAAACATCATTCCTCATTAGATAATATAGTTTAGTACATCACAACAGAAATATAACAGAAACATAAAGTCTTACCCATACTAGTGGGCAGCCAGGACAAAGACATAAAATAAGAAACATGATAACAAATACATGAACAACCCCCAAAGATAAACACCTAACTATCGCTACCCTCCCTCTCCAAGCCTACTGGTGATGCCGATCTTCGGTTGGGGAGATGTAGCTCGCGAATGACGAAGCTCCTCGGATGTAGCCCAACGAAGAGGGATCTAGGCATAGCAATCGAGGGAACAGTGTGGCCTCCGCATCGTGGTCGCCTTCGGTGTCGAACGCGCCTCGCATGCCCCGGTGACCGTGTCCGCTACCTCCTCCGAGACCCATAGGAAATGAAGAGGAAGAGCCCTCCAACGAAGAAGGATGGGCACGACGGGCCTCTCGTCTCTGGTCGTGTCCTCTCAAAGATCAGGTCGTCGCCAAAGGGTGAAGTCGGATCGAAATGATAGCTGGAGACGGGGAAGCAAAGGGCGTCCCACGTATGCAAAACGCGCACCTCGCAATGACCCTTGAAGTGGTAGGACTGATGCTCGGGGTCATAGTGCACCTCCCATGTAGGCGGGTCAATGAAAATCACGAACGACGCCATCGATATCGAAGACGTAAGAAAGAAGAGAGAGGGTGAGAATCTTACTAAAGAATCTCAGGAGGGAAGTCCTCTATCCTAGTGTCATCGTTTACGTCCCAGGAACCTTGGGTTTATTATGAAAAGGTTAAGCATGCATAAGTTCATTATGAGGTTTTCACAAAGGTATTTATCCAAGGTCCATGTCTTTTATAATGATTCTTAATGCATGTATGCAACATAATATTTCATGGATGCATGGCAGCACTTTAGGTAAATCAAACAATAATTCAAACAACATTTGAGTGGCATGAAACTTTTCTTTGAACATCTTTCCTTTTCTCATACTTGTGACACCAATAATATAGTAACCGCACCCCTTAAACTAGGCTATGAGCTCATACCTTAACTAGTCGTCACTAGTTCTTACTTATCCTCTTGATAAGCGAATCATAAACATAATCATAATCATCATAATCCGACTTCCAGAGTACGGGTAGGGGCCTAAGGATCACCCATCATGGGACTTTTTCCTTCTTCGAAACGCATCGACTTGGTTAAGCGACTTTGTCCGCTTTGGCAGGTGATGTCTATGCCCTCACGGTTTTACCTTCTCCTCACTTGCAGGAGAAGTACGTCTCGGTGTGTCACCTTAAACATCATATACTTTCTTTCTTCGAAACGCATCGAACGGTTAAGACCAGACTTTGTCCGCTTCGGATGGCTCCGACGTCCATACCCCCCACGGGTTTACTTTCACCTAGAAGGAGAAATGCGGCATATAACTTTAAACTTCATATTTCTCAAAAACTTTCTTTGTCCCTCAAATTTGACGGAAATTCGGCGGCATAACAGCTACTCTCGAATTTCCTCAATTTGAGTCATGCCACATAATTTCAGTCACATGCATCATTTTCATGGAACTTTCTCATTGCAATAACTTTCTAGTTCACATGAGCATATTTCTCAATTTCATTCATATCTTTGAAACATTATGCATCTCAAACACAACATTTCATCATATCACCAAATCAAATTATGCACATAAAGTTTCATGCTCAAGGAACTTAACATAATCACATCATCATGGGTGTGCACGAGGTTCATCATCATAATCATACTCTCGTCCACCTATCTCATAGTATCTTATGCTTTGACCCTTACGGGCTTTAAACTTGTATTTCGGTCATTCTAATCCTCACTAAGGATTTTTATAACACCTAAGGGATCATTACTTAAAATTCTCACTAAGTTTTAGGCACACTTAAAATTCCAAACAGCATTATGTAGTTTGGGTAGGAAAAATATCATATACTTATGGGGCTCTAGAATCTTTCTTGACCCTTTTTAAGATCCGTCTTCGCCTAAGGCTTCATAATCAATCCCTAAACCAATTATGAGGGATTCCTAGGCATGTTTACTAAGTTATAACTTACTTTTCCTCAATTTAGCTTTGCTGGACAGAATCACATTTTGCCATGTCTAAGTGTGCTAGAATTCCTATTTTAAGTCCTTATCATCACCTTAAGCTTAGTAATTAATACCTAATATTTATGAAAGGTTTTTATGCATATCCCACTGATTATGAACCATTTACACTTGAATTAATTATGCTGGAACAGTTTTGCAAATTTGTGCATTAAGGTGTTCTAGAATTCTCATTCTTGATCCTTTTAAGTTACTTATTCTTTTCTAACTTCTCTAAATTGATCCTCCCTTCACTCAAACATAATTTTACACATTTTAACACCTTAGAACAACATTTGTACAGCAGCCAATCATGAAGGGCAGAACCGAAATCATAAGCCCATAAAATCACATAATCTTGTAAATTAAAATGCATACAAGTTGCTAGTTTTCTCTTGGAATAATTCTAGGATTCAAAACTCTTTTAGGACTCAAATCCTTTCATTAAAATCATGCACTTACACATGAGGTCAGTAGCTAAATTAACTTGCTTGCAAAATAGTTTTAAAGTATATAATTTTATGCATAATGTTGCTTAGGTGCTCCTAAGCTTGGAAAAATTACAAAACACAAACTATGGACACTTGTGATTAGAGGAACTCATATTAAGTCCATCATCATCACCACAAGGCCGAAATGGCTTCTTTAAGAATGCCAATATTTTCTTAAAACTTTACATAGGATACTTGGGCAAGTCTTTGAGCTCTAGGAGGCTTAGGTGATGACATAAACTTAAACATGATATGCACTCATTTTATTCTTCATTAGAAAGTAAAGTGAGAGCATAAAATAAATATGGATGCAACCTTTATTATCTTTAAGGTTAAGTGATGACTTGAAATATAAACATGAGATGCAAGCTTGAAATTTAAACATGATAATGCAAGTCCAATTATTAGTCTTGAGAACTTAGTGATGACATCAAAATAAACATGCTATGCAAGGCATAAAGTAAACATGAATGCATCTTATTTTAGATCTTAGCTAGAGCTCTTTGCAAGACTTTAAAGGAATAAAACCTCAACCCATTATGTATCATAAGGCAAGCTTTAGAGTTCTTAGCACCTAGACTTCAAGGAAGTCTTAAGGTTTGAACTTCATCATCAAGCTTAAGAAAATAAATTCAAAGCTCAACACTTTGTCCAAATAAAACACATAAGAACTAAGTCATATTCTTTATTTTATTGCTCATGGGCTTCAATCTAGAGTAAAACTCTTAGAACGGCCGACCAACTTTAAGGTTGGCAAGGGTAAGCTTAGAGCTCTTTGAAAACATGGGATTAATTTTCTTTAACAAAACTTTTGTGATCTACTTTTTATTTTAGCAAACCTTGTTCAAACAAAGCTTAAAGAAACCGAAATCATTCAAGAAAGGAAGAGAAATGAAACCTTTGAGGAAGAAAGGAAAGGAAATTCGAAGCATAAGCAAGGAAAAGAAAGAAAAACACAAGCATGTATGGTCCAAGACCAAGTTGTTTCAAGCTTTAGAGGTTTCTCACAAGACATCAACAAGTCTTTATCTTGAAACCTCATCATCAAGCTTATGTTATTTTCATAAAATGGCCTCTTGGCCGAAATGAAAAGAAAGGAAGAAATGAGTTTGAACCAAGAGAAAACTAGAACTTTCTTTAAGGAAAACAAGTGAAAAATTTTAAAACAACCCCTACCTAAGGAAGTCTTTGAAATGGAAGAAAGAAAGCTTGATTCTTGAAGAGTTTGAGAAGACAAAATCTCTTCTTGGAAGTGATGATGGATTCGGCCAAGAGGAAGCTCAAGGAAGATGATTTTTCCTTGAGTTCTAAGCTTGGAATGGAAAGTTTAAGTGTTTGAGGGATGGTTTAAGGTGAGGTAGTGGTGGTTTATGGTTGTTTGTGGTGGTTTATGGTGGTGGCAAGGTTCTTTGAGAGGAAGAAGAATGATGAAGAAGATGAAGAGAACTTAGAGAGAAATTACAAGAAAAAGCAAGAGAACTCAACTTAGCAAAGCTTCTAAAGTGTAACCAAGTTCCTCCAAGCTTGGTATTTATAGAAAATTTGCAACAATGGAGGCTTCCTTGGTGCATGGCCGACGGCCTTAGGGGGAGGAAAAGAGAGAAAAATATCTCTTACAAAGTATGGGCAAAGGCATGGGAAAGCATGGTGAGGTATGGGCAAAAGTATGGGCAAGGCATGGCTCTTTGAGTGATAAATCAAGCAACATGTGGTCTTGGGCAAAAGTATGGGCAAGACATGGCTCTTTGAGTTGTAAGAAAGTGTTTAGGTGAGGTAATTGGGTAATTAAGGTTGTTCAAGACTTGATTAGGGAGTGGTCTTACTAGATTAACAAACTAAATTCATTTTCTTGGTCAAATGAGGTATGACACAATTCCTTAATTTAAGGAATTGAGAGAAAATACTATTCAAGATTCCATGACTAGGAATCTTGAATTAAAGAATGCAATTTAGAGTTTAACTAAGCAATCTTAGGTTCTAATTAACCTTAATAAATTATTTTGACTCTAGATTAATTATTGAAATAAATTAATCTTCGATTAGAGCCTAATATTGCTTAGGTTTGCTTAATTGCGTCATTAGGCTCACTGACACTGTTCTAGGGGCAAAATGGTAATTTTACACTAAAATTGCCCAGGCCTTCCAGCCAGGCTA